>SKCR01023810.1:0-390099 GCA_019454045.1 Zanthoxylum bungeanum
ATGTTAACCATCAGTCCATCACCATGCATGCAATTTTAGGACTTTTTGTGTAAGCACTTCCTAATTCAAAGGCATTGGATGATAACCTTGAAAAACCTATACTTGAATTTGGACAATTTAATCGAAAATCAATGACAAATTGCTCTCTACCGATTTGCAATTAATTGGAAATAATCGGGGATTATCGGAAATTATTCGGAGAGCCACATTCCCAGTTTCCCACATAGCATATATAATAAACTACATAAAATAAAAGAAAATAAATACATACATATAAAACATACCAAGATATAAAAAACACAAACATATGATGGAAAATGTTTAGTTAGCATTCTATCTACCTTTCTACTGAACATTTTCTCTCAAACCTTATCCCAGTCGTTTGATACAATCATAGAAATCCCAAAATCCTCCAAATCCAAAATTCTTTCTCAACCAAATTCCAATTGTTTTTCCCAAATCTCAAGTAAACAAGATCATTCAAGGTGATTTGCCTCCATGGATTTTAAAGATGAGCTTAGAAGTTGTCTCCTTCTAGGAATAGACTCAGTGGAAATATGCAATATCCTTCATTTGCGTCGAGGAAGGATTCTTATCAAGGTCTTCAGGTAATGGATATTGCTTCAAATGCATTATCTGGCGTCACCCCTTTTAACATTGAGGAACTTAGTAGCTTGATGCTCTTGATTATGTCTAGGAATCATTTGTTTGGTTATATTCATGCAAGTATTTGAGAGTTGAAAACCACACAAGTTCTTGATTTGAGTGAAAATTGGCTAAATGGAAGCATTCCTTGGCCTAGGCGGCCACCTAGACGCCGTCTGGGTGCTAGGCGGTGTCTAGCCATCTAGCCAGAATACAGTGGAATTAGGCGGAGCTTCTCGGAAAATCATAGATCTAGGACAAACGGCGGCTCAAATCGACGTGTAGTTGGTGTCATTGCATCGACTGAAATCTTTGAAGGTGAAGGACTGGCACGTGCATCAAACGGCCATCGCCAGTGGAGGCACAAGGACCATATGCGCCGGTAGCCGCCGCTGCAACCACTATCAGTGGCGACCTGAGACTCCCAAATCTTATTTAAAGCCTAATGGAACCCAAATTTCTAAACTCTAAACCTAATTGACCTTAATTTGTTAAACTCAAACCCTGATTAAAATCAATTAAAATTTTTGAATAAAAAATAAAACCGCCTAGCGACGCTTAGCCCATCTGTCTAGGCATCACCTAAAAAAGCCTAGGCATTAGGCGTTCCCCCACCGTACACCATTGTTCTAAAACACGCAACCTAGGCGGCACATTTAGGCTTGGAGGCATATCGCTGCCGCGCCTGGTCCCAAATCGTTGGGGCCAAGCGCTCACAGGAATGGGCAGCATTTTCTGCCTATTCCGGCAAATTTTGACTGCAAAAATTGTCGGTCAACGGCCTTTGACGGTCAACCGCCGTTGACCGACTCAGAATTCGAAATTGAAGCTGTTTTCCGGTCGAATTTTACACCATAATCCTAACCCTAACCTTAATTTTACAAAACTATTTCTCTAATTCATCAATTTTAAAAATCCCCAATTTGATGCATAAACTCTAATTTATAAAAACTCTAATTTCTTCAATTTTTGTTGGTTATTCATCAAACTGACCCTCTATAAATCTTACTCATTGCTCAAACAACGTTTCCCTATGATTATTTTTTCAAAATCACACCAAATCTTAAACCTAATTATGGAAATTCTCTATTTTCGATTAATTTCCTAGGCCCCGCGTAGGCGCCCTAGGCGCTAGGCGCTAGGCGCTGGATCGCCGCCCGACTAGCGCCTAACGCGTTTTAGAACACTGCCGTACACCTAGCGACTGGCCTTTTTAGATTCAAATTGGAGGAGCTGTTTCACTCAAGGAACTGAGGCTTGCACAGAACTACTTAACTGGTGAAATTCCGTCTCAAATCAAGAATTGCTCATCTCTGACATCATTAACAATGTTATAAAATCGGATTGAGACGGCAAGTCGAGGCGTCTAGAGGCAGTGCGAGGCGGACGCCTCAACTCAAAACACATGTCATCGATCTCACAGCTCCAAATGGAGGAGATCGGCGCCAGATCTCCTCCAAATGACAAAAAAGAGAACTGAGAAGAGAAGAGAAAACATTTAAGCAACCATTTTAGGCGTCTTTTAAACCCTCGTCTCAAGCACAAAAAAGAGAACTGAGAAGAGAAGACTGAGAATGAAACATGAAAGGAGAAACGTTAGGAGTAGTGGGAGAACGATAGTGTCATTTTGCGAAGACTGTCTCTTGTCTCTTTTTAGTTTTGTATTATTGTCTATATCTCTCTTGTTTTGTTATTATTAATTAATAATGAAAAATTAATTAATCAATCAATAAATCTATTATTATAATATTGTTTAAGCAATTAAATCCTTAGTGTACTTAGCACGGGACTTTCGAGTTTTTTTCTAAAATTTGAGTTTGATTTGAATAGTGTACTTAAACACTTTGATTTTTTATTTTATTACATTATGGGTGAATTTGCATGATTTGAATTTTTCATTCTATTGGATAAGATTATTTTTTATTTTTTTAACTGTAAGCTGAGGAATTTCCTAATCTTTGTCTAGTCCCGCCTAAGGGTTAATTATTTACTAAGGTTTTTTTTTTGTATTCATATTCGTATTGTTAGAGTATTATTAAATTAATTAATTTTTTTCTTTTCTAGGTTGAGGCTATCGCCTCAATTGCTTCGGGGTTGTCTGCCTCGCCTCACACGAGAGATCGCCTCACACTGCATACCGATTTTTCGAAGCTTGATCCTTAAAAAAAAAAAAAAAAATCTTTCTACCTGATTTTTGCTTTCTATGTTCTGTCCAGTTCACATTGAGTGTTAAAATGCATGAAGCTTTTTAAATTGCCCGATATATTGAAATCAAAAATCAGGCGCATAATCGGACAAAATTGGACAAATTTTTTGGTCTAGTTAGAGGAGTATTTTTTAGCAGATCGGATCAGTAGTGTTCTTCATAGCAATTTTAGCACCGATTAATCGCCGAGAAACCGGCGCTTAAACTTCCCAGACTTGAATCCGCAAACAATAGGAATATATGAAACTTATGGCACCTTTCCCCCTTGAATTCAGTACAGGATACAGAACAACATTATCAATTGAGATACTAATAGTTTATCCAGTTTCTTTCTGTAACAAAAAAAATGGTTAATTTAAACTTTTTTCTCAACATCATCCACAATTTTATGTCAAGCAATCATCATAAAAATTTTATGGTCTTTAGTGATAAATAATATACATGAGAGGACAAGATGCCATGTTATTGTATCCTTCTTCCCCACCCAACGCCCTTTAGTTCTGGTAACTCTTTTACGAGCTATAGGTAATGACCTGGAAAAAGCTCTTTTTCAAGCATTTTTGCCATATATATACATATAACAAAGACTAGTTGGACAAGATGATTGTAGCATAATAGCACCATCAAAAAGTAAAAAAGAAGACATGCAAGATTGATGCATCACCCTCTCAGACATTTCAATCAGAAACAAATAATATGCAAAAGATTGGTTGGCAATAATGTGCAAAAAATATTAGCAAAATTGCTTGTTAATTACATAATAGAAAAAGAAGGGCATAAATTGCCAAGGTTACCTCTGACATAGTAATCCCTTGATGACATAGAAACAGTAGGCTGAAACCTATGGGACCAAAACCATGTGATTGAATTTGATAAAACGGCTTGCATTGAAAAGTGGATAGTATTCATCAATAAAGGAGCTGGGAATTTTCCCATATCATCTCCGAGCAGAGTTTTATTATACCTATTCAAACCAAACAAATAAATTAATAAAAACAAATAAGCTTGCAACAATACATAATTTATAAGAACTGTTATAAGTCTTATGATTTACTGAATAAAAGATTAACTTACAAGGTCAAAAATGTGCTGAAAGTATACCACATAAGAATGAGAAATAAAGTCTTCAACACATCAGCAGCAGAAACAACACTCTTAGTCTTAGATTTTGGTGGTAATGTGCTACCATCACCAAGAGATCCCGGGCCATCAACACCAATATTTGATAAGCTTGTATCTCTATCATACCCAATTTCAATATCAAAAGCCACATACTTTTCGTCCTGGTTTCTTTCAACATGTATGGAATCAATTTCCGTAGAACCACTGCCATTCTGCATACTTCCCTTTTCAGACAAAATACACTTATCTGTACCACTACACGTTTAGGTTCCTTTTTTCTTACTCCCTAGCAAAGAAAAGGCAACCAGAAATCTAAGTCTTCTACACTTCTAGCTGGAAATCCAAATGCTAGGCCTTGCTCATTGCACCATCACCAGCCCAAGAAATGAAGCTTGGTTCGCACTGTGAATGAAATTGACTCTAGCATTACTTGACTTGCATCTGGATCCAAGATCTCCTAATCTCTCTAATTAAAATTCAATTTCAACACTACCAGATTGATACAACTTACAAAGCTATGCCTAGATCAAAGTCACTTCCAGTTCCAAACAAAACACAATGATAACTGAGATGACTACTCAAACATTGACTACTCAAACATTAAATTTAAGTACTCATTTTGTCAAGAAAAAAATAAAAACCAAAAGCTAAAGAGATCTTTGTAATTCAATCTTTCTCTATGCAGCATTAACATCCAAATCCACACAGCTAAACAATTAATTTTTGGTCAAAACAAATTGCAAAGCGAAACAAAAAATAAAAGAAAAAATAAAAAATACTGGCACGGTTCAGCTCATCAAATCATGTACGAATAAGATTATAAGAATAAGCGTGTGTGTGTGTGTGTGTGTGTTGAAAATTTACCTCAGCTGTTGAAGAAAGAGAGAGAGATTTGTAATAGCATTAGAGAGTTTGTTTCTTCGGTTTGTTTGTTGGTTGCTCTTAACGAGAAAGATAGATCGGATCTGTGTAGATTTTTGTAATATTTAAGCGTACTTCAGTCGGAGATGTTTGGTTTGGTTCGGGGTTATTGTCCGTTATTCTCCACGTGCGTTTGCTTTATTTTGAAGGCTCATTTTCTTTCTCATTTTCTTTTTCTTTTGTTTGTTTTCTTCTCTTAAAACATCTATCTATTTAGATAATAGATATATATCTATATATTTATATTTATATATAAATCAAGATTTTTTAGTGGAAAAAGTAATAAAAAAATCTTATGATATTAAAAAACTTACTTATTTTGAAGGATTTTTTTATATGTGTGAGGCTTTTTAATGGAAAGTATAAATATCAAACTCTAAAAAAATCTCATCCTAATCATTAGACTTTTGACGTGAGATTTTTTTATTATTAGAGAAGAGAAAAAGAACAGACATGTTAGCACTTCGTGAACAAGGTACTTGCTTATTATTAATTTCTTCTTTTTTCAGTCTGCGTAGTGTAGTTTCTTTTTCTTTCATATAGAAAAAAGGCAAAGCTTTTAGTTCAAATTTCTTGTGAAATCATATCCAAACACATTGCACTGAAACCAAAGTTAAGCAAATAATGGCCATGAACGCTCACACTATTGAAAATATTAAAAAAAATAAAAAACAGTTGTTTCAGTCTTTTATTTTTGATATTTTAAAAAAGAAATTATTTATTTGTTGATTAAAAAAATAAAAATTAGTTAAGGTAAATTCGAATTCTAACTTGGATCTGTGTGTTTTCTATAAATATAATTAAGGTTAATTTTGGCTGAAATGGGTTTAGGGTATTCCTTTGAAATATATATATATATATTAATTAGCTTGTGTTTATAATAGAAGATGATTTTTCGAAGCACGATGGTGTAGTTTGTATTGTTAGCTTCAAGATTGTAATTTGTTTAACCCTAATTCTTAGATTAATGAGTGTCGATTTCTATTAGGTTTTTTTTGCAAGCCTAGGTAAGAAACATTAACAGGAACTTGAAAATCTTACACCAACACAATTATTATTTTGCAGGCTCGTATATATTTTTTATATACATATAATTTAAATGGGGGATTCAGAATAAGGAAATAACAAAAGAAAAGGCAAAGAGAAAGATAACAATGAATCTTGGACCATGGATGATACCAATAAGTTAGGATGATTTGTTAGTATTTTGATAATGTTGGATTTTATTGAACTATTTTTTTTTTTTTTTGTTATTTTGCTTCTACTTTGGTTGAACTATTTTTATTGTAATTTGGTTAAACTATTTTGGTACTTTGGTCGAAATATTTGGTTATAATTTTATTGAACTATTATTATTGTAATTTTAAAAAAAAAAAAAAGAGAGAGAGAAAAATACAACAGCTTGTGTTAAATAGATGAATAACTATTGATTCCATTCCATATAATCCTGGTTCTAAAAAAGTTACAATTTAATCCATGCTCGTTCAAAAAGAAAATATAGTTATAAAGATTGAGGCATTCCCACCTAATCATGATGGAAAATTTAGCATTGATAATCAGTTAACATCTATATGTGGTCATTTCAAATCTTATAAATTCTTAGGATATAAATATTTTAAAATCCAATAAGTAAAGAATTACGATTAAAAAAACTGTAATAAAATCTTGTAAGTCATTATATTTTTAAATAGCCTTTTAAAATCCACTGGACTTATATATCTATAAATAACCTTTTAAAATCTTAATTAAATATACTATCTGATACTAAAACTGATGGATTTTGGATACCATGCAAAGTGGGCCTATTTTCTTATATAAAGCCCAATAATTATTTAATTGATTGTTAGGCCCAAACTATTTGGATTATTCTTCATGCAAGTTGCATCATTTTCTTGTATCTTTATTGTTGATTAATTTCCAAATTCTTCCTTTAAAAAAAAATCATAATTGGTTTGTAGTGAAGGAAATCGCCCTAGGACGAACGAGTCTATGAGGGATGAAAAGAAAAGACGTGTCAAATGACGAAAAGCAATAAAGACGACCAAGGGAAAAGCAAACGAAGAACGGCGAAGGGAAAAGCAATTAGGACGATTATCGTGCGAATAGACACGTTGTAGTTGACCCCACGATCTAGCAGTTAGACAGCAGCTCCCCACATTCTGGCAGTTATCACACACAACTTAGCAGTTGAATGCATGAGCCATCGGTTACGTGCAAGCATGAAACGTGGGAAGGGAAGCGAAACCGCTCAAACAGTTGACAAGGATGTCCATTATAAAGGGTCCAAGCGTGGAAGAAAAAAAATGAAGACTCATAACGAGCAAATATTTTAATTTCCTACCTTTGTAGTTTGTAGAATCATAATTTATGTGTTTGTGCCCCTTGGAGGCATTTTCGTTGAATCAAACACCTCTTGCTGGGACTTTGTCTCGGGAGGTTTGGACCTTACACGCTCATTGACAAAAAATTATGCAAATAGTTTTTGGCGACCACATTGGGAGATTTGGTGCAAAAAGTGAAGATGTCTCCGAAAAGAAACACTCAGACTGGCTCAAGTACAGATGAGGGGGGATTGGAGCAAACCAACCAGCCCCACGTCCCAACGGTAGTAGGCCATTTTGAGGGTCTAGCAGAAGCAAGCCGATATGACAATATGTGAGAGTTCGGCCCTAACGTGATTCGTGCCTTGTTCGGAGAGTTCACCCAGGGTGTTGTCGAATAGGTTAGGCTTCAGAACGCTCACATCATAGATAAATTTACTTCGGCTAATAATTCACATTACGAAAACATGGCCAAACATTTGGGCTCATTAAATGAGCTAATGGCCAAATATGTGAACGGGGGGACAGCCTCATCATGGACTACACCTCGTCATGCACCAAGTAATCAGAAGGCTGGTCCAAGCAATGGTCCTCCTCTACAAGGGACTACCGCCCCTACAGTACCCCGAGGGGGAATAAATCCTGGAGGTATTGGCCCACATTTAGGGCCAAACATGGCACAACATGAAGTAGTGTTACCCCAAGGTTTACAGGAGCAGGGTCACGACCATGTCCCATTTGTGAGAGGACCACAACCGCCCCTTGTAGGAGTGTCATTCAATGGCAATGACATGTTAAGAGAACAAATGACCGAGATTCTTCATAATCAATTCGGTTTAGGGGTGAGGCCAATTCGGCTAAGGTATCAAAAACCATATCCGGAGTGGATTGATTTAGCATATCCATGGCCTAGGAATTACAAAATACCAGAATTTTCTCTATTTATAGGGTTTGGAGAAATCTCTACAATAGAACACATAGGGTAATTTACCATTCAGTGTGGGGAAACGAACGATTTCCATAAGCTGAGATCACGACTCATTGTCAGGTGTAGCATTTTCCTGGTATATCAGTCTGCCACCCAATTCAGTGGAGAATTGGCACCAAATGGAGCAATTGTTCCATTCACAATTCTACATAACTGAATTCGAAGTAACTCTGGCCGATTTGGCAAATTTAAGGCAGTTGCCATGAGAATGGGCCAAAACATTCTTACAAAGATTCAAAGCGACTCGAGGCCAATGTTATGTGCCTTTACCAAAAAATGAGTTCATAAAAATCGCTCAAAGTTGTCTTAGTTTTGATTTGAAAAAGAAGTTTCAGGATCGAGAATTCTGAGACCTCGCTCAACTCACCACTAGTGTGGTACGATATGAACGGCTATTGAGGGAGGAAGAACAAATGAAGAACGCTAGTAAGGGAACCTATTATAGGAACACAAACTATGAAATAGGCGAAATGAACATTGAATCGGCTAACTTATGCTTAGTCGAACTAGTTAAAGGGAGACCATACGTCTGCAAGACGTGGGCTGAACCACAGGCGAAAGTAGAAAGTGACAAAAAGAGTATAAATTTTTCTTTTAACACCACCAAGGTTGATGCCATATTTGATTAATTATATAAAGATAAGCAGATTAGGTTGAGCGACCGCGACAAATTGCCAAATCCCGAACAAATCAGTGACAAAAAGTACTGTAAGTGGCATAATGCATGGTCTCATTCAACTAACAGTTATCTTATTTTTCGGAATGTGTTGTAGGACGTCATAGAATCTTGATGAATAACGTTCGAGAAAAAGATGACAGTGGACGACAACCTTTTTCCCAAAGCCGTTGGAATTGAATATGATCAACTCTGACCTCACTAAAATAAATTTGCCAAAGTTCAAGTTGGTTCTAGATGAGGATCAGAACGGTCATCGCCCTAGTGCTATTGAAAGGATAGAAATGCCCCAAGAAGGAAAGGTCCCACAAAATTTATGTGTACGTTGCCAGAACAGTATATAATGGATGAAAGAGCTGGAAGAAACATGTGAAAGAAAGTTGTCAAATAAGGAGTCAATAGCGTGGTAGCCTAGAACCTTCGCGCCAAGGTTTTATGGAGAACATTCAAACTTCGTCCAAAATATCAAGACATTTAGGCCAAAAATTCATCGCCCAAATGTGTGGCATTCGTACCAGCGGCCGCATTCGTACCATCGGCCATGGAAAAGCTATCCTCCCATGGATGAAATGACAAAGACACAATTGAGACGACATCAAAGGAATTACGGCCGTATGATGCGCCAGCGATGTGAAGTGAAAGTTACCACTGGCCATAGTATTCCAACCAATACTCTTGTGAGGAGAAAGCCAGCTGCGGACGTCAAGGATGACGGTGGCAAAGAGGAAATCGACACAAGTTGTAAAGAGCATACCAAATTCGACCGACGAAAACGAGATGAGACAGATGATGAAGAACCACCCATTATTATTCAATTTGGCAGCATGCCTCCGGTTGTCGCCAATCATTACCTGTTGTCTGACAAGTTCAAATGGGGCAATAATGGGACCCTTGGGAGAAGTGAGGACGTGTACGATGGCAATGAAACAGAATTCGCAACACTCGCCATAAATGACAGGGGAGTTTCAGACGAAGAGCTGACCGATGTGGAGGAAGAAATAGATATCAGAACCGAAGCACGAAGAAGGGGGACAACACAAAATCGGCTTCTCAGGGAGTTATACGAAGCCGGAAACCCCGCAGTAGGGACATTAGGAGAAGACTTGGGGCGATCTCCATACCTCGTGCTATACGGAAAACCTAAAATAAGGCGGGTCGTAACCAGAGCAGAAAAACAGAGGATATCCACCAGTAATGCCTCTCGTGATAGGCCGATCACGTTGCCAGTTTCCGGATGGAACGAGGAGGAAGAGCCACCTCAAGTAAATACAAGTAATGAGCAAGCAATGAAAATAGGAATATCAGGGAATGTGACGTTTCCAAGACCACCACAGCAGATGACAAAGCATCTCCGACCGCTTTATGTAAAAGCAAGGGCAAACAGAATACTTGTCACCAAGGTGTTGATCGACAATGGAGCGGCCATCAACGCTATTCTAGTTAGGATGCTGGGGCGATTAGCGAAATCAGAGGACGATCTCATCCCGACAGAAGTAGTGCTTATGAGTTTCAATGGAGGAGAAACGACAGCCAAATGAGTCATCCCATTAGATCTACATATGGGAAGAACTACTAAGACAATAGTATTTTTTATTATAGACGGACCAACCACGTATAACATGCTCCTGGGATGAGATTGGATCCACAGCAGCCGATGCATTCCTTCATCCCTTCATCAATGTTTGGTCTTTTGGAATTAGAAAGACGAAGTAGAAGTGGTACATGCCGATAATAGGCCCTTCGCAGCGGAGACAAATTCGACTGAATATTTCATGTATGAAGGGAATTACGGGCCGGCTAGAGTCCTGAATGAAATAGGAAATTCGACCATAGTGGCCAAAAATGATGAACAGTACATTACATAATTGTTAAATGATTTGTTCGTAAAAACAATGCCAACTATAGTGGCTTTTGAGAGGCCAACATCTGGCCATGAAACCATCAATTCAAATGAAGAAGAGCGAACAGACTAAGGAACAAGCCGCGCTTGCGGCTACCAAAGCCAGCTTAATGGCTTATGTGACGGAACGAGAAATGGAAGTCGATGCCCAGGCTGCGATTTCGGCCTTAAAGCGGAAATTAATAATACACCAGACAGAAGATAGAAAAAGAGAGGCATGTGGGGTGGATTGTTTGAAAGAAGACAGAATATGAAGAGAATGACGAAGTGTCCATCGAAGGAAGGGGAAAACGAAAAGTAGTGCGAGCAGAAATGGTCGCACCCAAATGGGCTAACCCAGTTAAAGAACTAATGTCACGAAGAGTGATGGTAAAATGACCAGAGGGAAAAAGGAAGACGTTGTAATCAGAAGACCAGAAGAGCAAGGATGTGGGGAATAAATTTCAGTCAAAATAAGGTAATGTCACTGAAAGCTCTATGAGGGAAAGCAAATTGTTTTCTTTGAGAAAGGTACAGGTGTCTGCGTGCAACTTCATACATTGAAACCAGGTTTCAAAGGAAGAATCATGTTTAGGCCAAGTACGGATAGGGTTAGACTGAGCAAGAGAAGAGACATTTAAAGGCTCTGAAAAAGGGGAGGTTGGAAATTGAAGGAAACAGCTGAGCCAAATGAGCCGTAGCAATGGCCGCGTCATCAACAAAATGGGGCCTAGGGAGCACAGGCCATGGTTTTCATCGAGAGTATGGATGCCAAAGACACCCACAGAAGAATCACCCAACGCAACTTGGTAATCACCAAAAGTTGAAATGGCCTTTTTCGAAATGGAAGAAGACGACGCCAATGTCACTGAAAGCTCTATGAGGGAAAGCAAACCGTTTTCTTCTAGAAAGGTACAAGTGTCTGCATGCAACTTCATACGCTGAAACCAGGTTTCAAAGGAAGAATCATGTTTAGGCCAAGTACGGATAGGGTTAGATTGAGCAAGAGAAGAGACATTTAAAGGCTCTGAAAATGGGAGGTTGGAAATGAAAGGAAATAGTTGAGCCAAAGAAGCCGTAGCAATGGCCGCGTCATCAACAAAAATGGGGCCTAGGGAGCACAGGCCATAGTTTTCATCGAGAGTATGGATGCCAAAGACATCCATAGAAGAATCACCCAACGCAGCTTGGTAATCACCGAAAGTTGAAATGGCCTTTTTTCGAAATGGAAGAAGACGATGCCATTAGCAATGAAATTGAGAGCAGGAAAACGGAAAGTTTTGCAGAGAGTTTTGCATAGAAGGAAGTAAAGTAATGAAAAGAACGAATCAAACCCTTATATAGCAAAGGTGAAAAGTTCGCCCTATGACAAGTGTCACGGCCCAATTCGAGGGGAGAAGAAAGAGCGGGAAACGAAAAGGGCGACGTTTGACATGATTCGACATCGAAATGACACGAAAGATGGCACATTAATTGGTGTCATGATAACCTTTCGATAAGACGTGTTGGGAAGGTCGCGCATTTATTGGGGAAATGATGGGTTCACATAGGGACTGTAAAGGACAGCCCTCAATACACGTAAATGATAATTAGAGGTAGGGCGAAAATCAGCAAGCCGAAGCCAAATTAATAATCAGGTCGACAGGTACCACCCTAACTATACCCAAGTTAAGAAATTCCGCCTCGATTTCATCTCCCAAATCAATCAAGGCGAATTTATGGGGACAATTGTTAGTGAAGGAAATCGCCCTAGGACGAACGAGTCTATGAGGGATGAAAAGAAAAGACGTGTCAAAGGACGAAAAGCAATTAGGACGACCAAGGGAAAAGCAAACGAAGAACGACGAAGGGAAAAGCAATTAGGACGATTATCGTGCGAATGGACACGTTGCAGTTGACCCCACGATCTAGCAGTTAGACAGCAGCTCCCCACATTCTGGCAGTTATCACGCACAACTCAGCAGTTGAATGCACGAGCCAGCGGTTACGTGCAAACATGAAACGTGGGAAGGGAAGCGAAACCGCTCAAACAGTTGACAAGGCTGTCCATTATAAAGGGTCCAAGCGTGGAAGAAAAAAGAAAAAGAAAAAAATGAAGACTCATAACGAGCAAATATTTTAATTTCCTAGCTTTGTAGTTTGTAGAATCATAATTTGTGTGTTTGTGTCCCTTGGAGGCATTTTCGTTGAATCAAACATCCATTGCTGGGACTTTATCTCGGGAAATTTGGACCTTTCAAGTTCATTGACAAAAAATTTGTTTAAACAATTGGTTTCAAAACTCAGCTTGTTAGTTATGAAATTGATGTTACAGCGAGCTTTCGTTAAGCCGGCGTCGTTGAATTTCATTATTAATCATAATTAAAGAAGCATAAAGGCATGAATAAAAACAAAAGGACAGTCTAAAAAACACAAGGAAAATATTTGATTATCAAAGATTTAGACACAAATATTGACCAAAACGTTCATACAACAAAATTCAGAAAATATACAGTACTAAAGACCAAAATAATTGCATCTCTCTAGTAGTAATTGTGTAATTTACAAACACGTAATAAAAGTGCTGATGAAATAAATAATGAAACAATATTTAATTAATTGAAGTGAGATTCCCAAAATGCCTAGTAAGATTATCTAAATTGCTACTGCGCCACCAAAATTTGATACCTTGAGCTTCAACTGGCTTGTTAACAACAGCTGATGTGCTCCTCTCAGTATTTCCACTTTCTGGCAGTGCTACTGCTGCAGGAGTATCTGTGAGGAACTGTTCCCAGAAATGATCATTTGTTCGATTTTCGACAGAAGAAATCGTTGTTTCATCCTCTGTAGCACCACTAGCCAATTGCTTGGGGGATGAATGATCATGATCTTGATCTTGATCATCCATGGACTTAGGAGAGGATATATTTGATAACACATCATGGTCTTTGGATGACATACCCTCATCATCAGGAACTGCAAATACTGGTGTCACTACACCGAAATCATACACATCTTGATTGAAGGCTTCCCCAATGCCATACAAAAAAAATGTCCAGAAATTCACTGATGATTCCAGCTTGTCAATTTGTTCCAAATTCAATATTGCTTCATCCACAGCATCCGGCTGGTACTCTAGCTGCTCACTCATACTCGCGGATTTTACATCATCAAAGTAATCATTATCAGCAGGCATCAACAGCCTCCTCTTTTTGTTGTGAACTTCTGCTTGTTGCATAAGAGCTGCGGAAAATCCTGGCTTCTTCAACAGGTTACCAAAAAAGGCCATCATTTGTGTCTGTCGATGTTCCAAGTAACTTAGGCGCTCCCTTACTGATTGTACTTGATACTCAAACTCATGATTCCCACTCTCACGCCTCCGCAGCTCTAACTCAAGTAAGCTATTCTCTCTTTTGAGTCTCTCAATTTTGGCCTCGAATTCATTTCTTTCTGTTTCAGTCAATGGAGTGGAACATTGCCCTTGATTCTGAACAGAATGGCTGTGAACTGGCTTGCGCCTGTGAATGTTCTTTAACATATGCCTCTGTCCTCTAATAAATTCCTCATTTGCAAACTCCCACTGATCTGGATCAATCTTCCTAAATCCCTGCTCAAATTACAATACAACCCATTCATTAATTACAAGATTAAACAAAACTAAATTAATTTACTTACACTTGTAATTCTAAATCAGAAGAATCAAGCATTATTATTAAAAACTTGAATGTTACACATAGCTAGAGACATGAAATATAACAGAAAAGTCAGCCATCTCAAATCAAAATATAACTTCAACACATCATTTTCCAATCAAAAAGCTATCTGGGTTTGGATATATATGTTGCTCAAACTAAGAGGGGGAAAAAAAACTTACATACGTATTAAGCTGTCTTACAAAACTGGAGAAATTATTGTGCTTGAAGTACTGAGGCAGCAAATCTTTAGCAAAATCCGGAGGATTCCAGACAATAAAACTACAACCACTTTGACTCCAAGACACCAATGAGTTGGTTATTGGATCATCCACCATCTCATAAGTCTTGATCAGAAAAGGTGCCGGCGTATTTGAACTACTCTGTCCCTGTGATTCATCCATTGCTGTATCCTACACAACTTCACTTTCAAGAACCAATATATGCATACAAGCAATCACAAGATTGACAAATTTTACAGCAAAAAGTTGAAGCTGCAAAAAAAAAAGATCCAAGCAATAAGGAATTGGAGTGATATGAGAGCTAATAGTTAATTGAGAGAGAAAGTTGAAAAAAGAAGTTTTGATAGCAGCAATGGTTTCATTTCCAAATTCTGGGAAGAAGCAAATAGGCAGAAGAGTAGCTGGTCTATTTCTTCCCAGCGGACAATCTTGACTTTGCCATCAATCTTCTCAAGCTATTGTATTAAAAAAATATAAATTTGGATCCAAAGCTAAATTAGATTTTATTTTTATAATTTTATGATATGCCTGTATTAATAATACGATTGATTTAGATCAAATGTTAAATTGAGTCATATATTAAATTTTCTATAAATTGTGATGACTATTTGGATGATTGTGAATTCACATTTGAATATTCAAAGATTCCCATTTTAGACCTTCAGGCTTCAGCTTCAGCTTCAGCATGGCTCTTTTGACCAATTTTTTTTTTCCTTTTCTAATTTTAAAAATTCCCTATAGTTCTCACGTAATATAGACTAATGCCATGGTGGTTTCAATCTTTCAACAACCAAATATGTTCTTGTCGTTTGCTCCTTCACGAAATCCATTTTTCCCTTCAAAAATACTAATAAAAAAAAATAGATCACAAAATTAGAATATCTAAATTTAAAATCTTATATGATTAAAATAAAAAATAAAAAAATGTTCATGGCTCTAATTTTATAAGGGAAGGTCAACCTTTCAATAAAGAAATACGTAAATATAATTTCCTATTTCTCAAAAACTATTTTCCTTTTTTAACATTTGATAAACTCTTATCTATTTGTAAGAAAATAAATATTTTGATAGCTGCTACTCGAGAATTCTTCTTCTAGAACTTCCAAATATTTAATAATCTCTTATATATTTATTATAAAAAAAAATATGACAGTTCAATTTCGAAAATTCTTTTCTCAAAACTTCTAAATATTTAAAAAAATAATTAGTATCGTATGCAAGAAATATGTTACTGAACTTCATAAAAACTATTCTTATTTTATAAAGAAAAAACGTGTGATAGTGAAATCAACAAATCAAACTCATAACTTATAAATAGTTGAAATAAAATGATCTCTATCTTTTGTAGGGTTCTAATTTTTCAACCAAAAAAAAAAAAAAAAAAAAAGACACGTCGTTGCCCGTAACTCCTCAAATTCTACAGGTTGAAGCACCCTTCTTTAATTTGTTTATATAATTTTTTAAACAAGACTTCTAGAAGGACAAATTAAAAAAAAAAAAAAAAAAACAAATACAATTCATCCTTCTAGAAATATTTGTTTGAAAAAAACTTTCAACATATTAGGGGAACTTGTGTAGCATTTATTGTCTTCGTTCCCAAATCTGTACAAGTTTGAAGTATATATGTAAGAACTAAGAATGTACTCCCTCTTGATGAGTACACCTAAATACAACTAACTTAAAACGGTATATTTGAATCATTTTTTCATAAGAAAGCGTGCTATGAAACTATGATTGTAACTTCGAGGACTAAAAAATTACTCTGAAAAGCTACACACCTTTTGTATTAATTATTTCAACATTTTTTCTATTTTTGAGTCTATAATAATTCAAATCCCAACTTTCAGATTTTGTAATTTCATAAAATTTTATTAAAAAATTATATATATATATCTATATTATAAAGCACAATGGTGTTGGAGGAAAGAGAGTGCATCCAACGGCTCTCTTTATGTGGCTTAATTAGCGGCTCAGATCATTTCATTGGTAATTGGAGGAAAGAGAGTGAATTGATTGATGGAAAGGGTCAAAATTTTCAAATTTTCAAATAAAAAAATAGAAAGTTAAAATAAAATCATTTAATTTTGTAACACCGTGCCGTAGGCACGGGCCAAATACTGTAACACCGTGCCGTAGGCATGGGCATGGGCATCATTTAATTAAAAAAAAATCATTTAATTCTGTAACACCGTGCCGTAGGTACGGGCCAAATACTGTAACACCGTGCCGTAGGCACGGGCAAAAACTAGTATATATATAAATATATATATATATAAATATATATATAAAGCTATTTTAACACAAATTTTAAATTATTGATTTGACATCATTAAATATTAATTTGACTTTCCATATTCACCATTAAATTAAACGGAATTAATGATGAGCGGTCAATATGTGTGTGTCCCGTCTCTCTATCTTAGTGTTTTGCGTGTTATTTTGAGTTGTGTGAGCGTTTTGATGTGTTTCGTGTGTATTTTGCAGGTTAAAATAATATCAAAACTCAACTGATTTAACGAGGGATGAAAACGATAAAATATATAACAAATCAGGCTTCATTTCATAGTGAAAACACGCATCCCAACGCACACATGAACAAAATATGGATAGAAGCGGGTAAAGTGTGGCGCTTCGCGATGCACCACTGATCAAAGAAGAGTGTCACACGTTGCCATTCGTCCGAAACTTAGTTTTTTATCAGGACCTCATATGCAAGTATAAGGTCATCCAAAAACCTATTATTAAGTCTCATAACACAATTTTGGAGTCCTAAAGCATTGAAGAACGTTTAGAGTAAGACAAAGACGAGTGCTTTAATTGATGCTAAAGATTGAAGGCGAAAACTGTAAACGAGAGTTCTTCCTTCATTTCTCTCTAGTTTATCTTTTAGAAGTCATTGTTTTGTATCAATAATGATTAGCTTGTGTTTATTATTTATCATAAGTAGATAAATCATTCATCTAGGGTTGTAATGAATTTTAAGCATATTTATTAATTAAGTTGTATTTTTTTATTCTCTTGGGTTTGTTATTTATTATTCTCTATGTTTTAATGCATATTTTATTTGTCTGACCAACAATAAAATAGCCTTTGTAAATATTTAGGAACTCGACAGATGAAATTTGGGTTAGCCGTGAGAATAAAAGCGCATGATCTACTTC
This sequence comes from Zanthoxylum bungeanum, assembly GCA_019454045.1. Classification (NCBI taxonomy): domain Eukaryota; kingdom Viridiplantae; phylum Streptophyta; class Magnoliopsida; order Sapindales; family Rutaceae; genus Zanthoxylum; species Zanthoxylum bungeanum. Next base: position 17,833 of record SKCR01023810.1, read on the forward strand.
GTTTGAATAGATTTCCCTATATGATATAAATATACCTGCAGAGCATACATAGCCACTATTAGAACATGACCTTAATAAAATTGGTTTAAATTAATTAACATAAACATATAATTAATTGGTTTAATCTGAATATATCTACATGATAATCGCAATAGACTTGTAGATAGTTTATTGTTCAAGGATTTTTTTTTTGAAATCGTTGGAAACTCTACCGCCAAACCACCCCTTCCGGATTTAAGCGAAGTAGGTAAAATCTCCTGCTGTTCCAAACTCTTACAAAAAACGCACTCTTTGGATTTCAACCCAGGACTTGAAGGTCGGACCATGAACCTTACACCACCAAGTCACGCCCCTTGAGGACTTATTTATTTATTTTTTTATTATTATTATTATTATTATTTAAGGTTAATAATTCTTAACAGCCTGAATGAACAGTGCTTGAACTCATTGTTTGCGTGCTTAAGTGAAGTTACAACCATAAGTTTTTCTCGCATATAAAGTTTATCTCCAAAATTATTGTTTACTCTTTATTTATATTAAATTAAATTAAATTTTTCAAATATATATATATATATATAATTAATTTTAGATTAATCAAAATCTATTTCTTCAACCATTTGTTTAACTGTAGTTAAGTAGGTTGATATTGATATGATAAGAGAAATAACAAGTTTATGTGGACTTTAACTATACGTGCATTTGCTTACGGTATCAAATCACAATTAATTAATAACTCAAAATTCATGTTAAATTTTAAATTAAATAATCCCGATATTTTCTTTATAAAATATCCCCCCAAAAAAATCCGTCCAACAGAACAAGTAATGCAGTGAAATTCTGATCCTCGGCCACGTGGCATCCTAAATTTGCCAGGGTGGCCATCTATCATTCATCAGTTGCACTGAAATATCTGACTTGCCCACTGCCACTTAATTTAGCCCAAGCCGGATTCTTCAAACTAAATTTCAGAAGATTTGTTGGTGAAGCATTTGAGCATAAATAAGAGAAATGGAGACTGAAGCTGCAAGACGTAGAATTAACAAAATCGCAGGCCACGTTGTAGCAGTGGCACCTACACACGATGATATTATCTCTTCCACCGCTCACCTTCTTCTTATGGTAACTTTTTTAATAAGTTGCTTCAGTTTTGATTGCCAAGACGTTTTGATCATCAATGAATATGCAAAAGAATTTATTTTAATTAAAAAATAAAAAAATATTTTGTTTGTTTTATACAACACTAGTGCTTTATTTTAATTTGAATTTGCATGGTTTCCTGCAATAACTATTCTTCAAGATTTGGCATCGGTTGTGTGTTTCCTCTCCTCTGAATCTGTTTTTATCATTTTTTTTTTTAATTTTGAAAATTTAGTAACATTGTATTTAAAGTCATATCAGGCTTCAACTATAATATTTAGGATAAGTTAATACTCAAATATAGTTCTAACAATAATAAAAATAAGTAAGGGTTCAATATAAATTACATATGTTGGAAATTAATTATTGTTAATTATTTGGTGTTGTTAAATAACAACAATTAGTAATAATTTCATGTTGGAAATTATTAAGTTAATTATTTGGTGTTGTTAAATAACAACAATTCGTAATAATTTCATGTTGGAAATTATTAAGTTAATTATGTGGTGTTGTTAAATAACAACAATTAGTAATGATTTCATTACTAAGTAAACAACAAGAGTTGTTAATCAAATAATTAAGTAACAACAAGAGTTGTTAAGTGACAACAATTAGTAAAATGTTAAATGTGGAACATATGGTACACCCATGATGGTAACATTTTTGGAAGGGTTAGAGAAAGTCATTATGCATCCAAATACATGTGATTACATAGTAATCAATGCATGTGATTAAATAGTAATCAAGAATTAATAGTAATCCATGCATGTGAGCTAATAATGACTTGATTTCCCTTCTATAAATAAGACCATTTGCTTATTGAGTTAAGCAATCAATTAAGTTTGATTAAGAGGTCTCTACAAGAAGAAAGATATGCAATTGTGTTATGATTAACTTAGATTTATTTCAATTAGCATGTAAATAAATCTAGGACTAGTAATACATGTATGGTTAGATCCTAAGAGGACAAACATGTAAATATATTAGGGATTATGTTTTCTAACATTGGTATCAGTAGCTTAAATGCATGTATTCTAGTTGGATTACACAAAAATTGCATGAACATGCATGAAAAATGTTGAAAATGCTTCTGGTTTTTTTTTTTCAAAAATGATTCTCTTCCAACTTTGGGCTGTAATAAATCTCTGTAGAAAATTGATAATCTCATGTTCAAATATATTTTGAAAACTAGGTCATGAGATCTTCAATTTGGTATATCATTTGCTTAATTTTGATTAAAATTGAGAAAGATATGAACCCTAGAAGTTGGCTAGTTGAATTTGTTTTTCCCAGAAGAGTTGTACTACATGTCATCCGGTCTTTAGAGAAGAGGACGACAAGTCGTCCGGATTCTGTACGACATGTCGTACGTTTTCCGCGTTTCCAAACTACATGTCATCCGCTATTTAGAGAAGAGGACGACAAGTCATTCGCTTTTACCGTACGACAAGTCGTACGTGTCCCTTAGTCACAGACGACATGTCATCCAGTTATGTACGACAAGTCGTACGCATAACACCGAGAAGGACGACATGTCATCTACAGTATCCAAACCGACAAGTCGGTTCTACCTGAAAATGACAACCGACATGTCATACAGCCACAGAACTCGCGGACGACATGTCGTCTGCGCGTGTAACTTGGCCGAGGCTGGCCGGCGCGTGAGAGCGCGTGACGGCACGTGGTGGCGCGTGAGCCACTCCTGTGGCGCGTGGATGGCGCGTGAAAATCTATGAGGCCCGTATTGGTCATGTCTGTATCGGTTTGCTTCGGTAATTCTGATCCGTCATGGTTAAAAGTCTAATCCTTTGTGCAAAATGATAAATTTGTTTTATCATATAAACTTTGTGTTTATGAAAATGAATATCTTTGTGATGTTTATTTTAGTCAATGTAACTTTGTGTTTCATTGTATTGATTTTTCCTTGTATTTGTTGCAGAAAAATCATGGCGATTATTCGAAGAATTGCAAAAGTGATTACGACACCCACAGACCAGAAGATGATATTAGACATGTTGATGGAAATGGATAAATATCGAATGAGTGAAAGCGATGATATGATTTCGCATATCATCACTTTCAATAACATGTTACATGAGTCTATCTGGGCAGGTAATTGGATAGGACAGCCGAATAGATTCAGATTACTGAGAAACACTCTCCCCAAGATATTGCAAAAAAACTTACTCGTATTTGGATATTAGTAAAACGTGAGGAAAAACATGTTCCTTATAATAAAGCCATTGAGAGGTTAACGGTTCAGTATCTACGGCATAAGACAAATAATAATATTTTTCCTTCGATGTCCCTGAAACGTTGTAAGGATCCTAAATTTGCTATAGGTTTTCCATGGCTGTCCAAGATCAATTACGAGTTACCCAAAAGAGTTTGAGGATTCGTATCCAAAAACATATATGAGTTGGGACTCTACAACTGGGAAAATTATTGTTGTAAAATATTAATTTCTTTTATGTTGTTTCTGTGTGTTATATTACTGCATATAAATATTGTATTTATATGTATGAATGTTTTATGTTGAATTTAATTTATGTAATTAAATCAATGATTGTCATGTACAATTGTCGCATGATCAAGATGTTCTAAGAATTTATGTAATTTTTAGAAAATGATTTTACATGATTGATTATGTTGATAATATTTTTACATTGGGTAATTGGATGATGATCGGACACATAGTGGCCTTTTGACTCCAACCCCATTGAAGAATTTTATTAAACATAATTTGTTTCATGATAAAATAAACAATAGTATTAACAATTGTGCATGAATGTCTGTAGTAACTTTGTGTTTTTTAATGGCTTCCGCAACAAAGAACATTATCGCTGAACTCAACAATGGTGAGAAACTGAATGGCGATAATTATGAAATTTGGAGCATGAAAATCCAATATGTGCTAGAAGAACAAGAGGTTCTTGAAATTTTGAAAATGAGTATAGATGAACCTGAACAGGACACTACGGCCCAACACAGGCGAGACCGAGAGGCTTATGAGGCCTGGAAGAAAAATAATTCAATTGTCCGCATTACGTTGCTGAGCAGTATGGATAATGACCTAATGAAAGAGTTCAGGAAATATGACATGGCTAAGGACATGTGGTCCACACTAGCTGAAAAGTTTGGTAGTACATCAATAATCAAACTCAGGTCACTGACAATCAAGTTTGACACATACAAGAAACGCCCTGAGTTTACTATGTCAAAACACTTGAGGCAAATGTCAAACATGATTACTGAACTGGTAGATGTTAGACATGTTCTTACAGATGAACAAAAAGTCCAAGCGGTCATTCGTTGTCTTCCAAATAGCTGGGAGCATATGAAGATGCATTTGACCCACAATGAGAGCATCAAAACCTTTGATGATGCTAAACGTCACATTGAATTAGAAAGCGACCGACTCGCGGCCGCTAAGTCAAATACTGAAGTGTATATGACAGAAACTAGCAAACCTGGGGGTTTCAAGAAGAAAAGAAAATGTCATGGTGGTGGGTTCCAGTTCGGAAAAAAACAAAATTCTTCCAAGCCAGAAAAGAAACAGAAAACCAATCAACATGGGAAAGGAAGAACGTCCTACCAAAAAGAAAAACATGGCAAATGTTAAATGTTTTAACTGTGGTAAGAAATGTCATTTTGCTCGTGACTGCACTGAGCCTAAAAAGGTGAATACATTTCGTGCATATTTAAATGAAATATGTGTTTCAAGTTCAATCTTTCTAACTGAATCTAATCCTTTGTGGACTGTAGACTCAGGAGCCACAGACCATATAGCGAAGGATAGAGATGCCTTCGTGGAATTTCGGCGAATTTCACATGGGGTGAAGTGGATATATGTTGGAAATAACTCACGGGTTGAAGTCAAAGGCATAGGAACATGCAAGTTAGTCATGCATGGTGGAAAAACTTTACTACTACATGATGTATTGCTTGCTCCATAAATTCGTCGAAATTTAGTCTCTGTGTTGGTTTTGGTTAATTTAGGTTTCAATTTGAACTTCCATAAATTTGGTGTTGATTTTTACTTAGGTACAATACACTATAGTTCTGGTTATTTTCTGGATGGTTTTATTGTATTAAATGTTGAATGTTTAATCACAATTCCGGTTTTTCGTTTGTTACTTCATCTGTCAGTGATGATAGTGATGTAATTGTGTGGCATGCTAGACTTGGCCACATTGGCCAGTAAAGAATGAACAGATTGGCCAAAGAAGGCTTTCTGGGAAATATTGAGAAGGTAGAATTGTCAACCTGTGAATATTGCTTGGCAGGAAAAACTGCGAGAAAACCATTTGGAAAAGGGACTAGAGCATAATTTCCATTACAATTAATTCATTCAGATATCTGTGGTCCATTGAATGTCAGGGCAAGGCATGAAGCATCTTATTTCATCACATTATAGATGATTTTACTCGATTTGGTTATGTCTATTTGATTGCTCATAAATCCGAAGCATTAGAATTGTTCAAGAAATTTATGAATTTAACAGAAAATCAATTGGACAGGAAAATTAAAGCACTACGCACTGACCGTGGTCGTGAGTACTTATCTGATCAGTTCAGAGAATTATGTGATGAAAAAGGAATTAGTCGTCAGTTGACTACTCCTGCTACTCCTCAATAAAATGGTGTTGCGGAAAGAAGAAATATAACTCTTCTTGAAATGGTTAGGTCTATGATGGCACAAGCAAATTTTTCTATAACCTATTGGGGTGATGCATTATTAACTGCCACATATGTACTTAACCGAGTGCCATCTAAATCTGTGTCCACCACACCATATGAGTTATGGACAGGTCGTAAACCAGATATTCACTTTCTAAAACCTTGGGGTTGTGCGGCTTATGTTCATGTGCGTCCTCACGAACATGGAAAGTTAGGCCCAAGAGGAAAAAAGAGTATCTTCATAAGATATTCTAACAATCAAAAGGATATGTTTGCATAGGTGAACATGAAAGTGGAGGCGTGACATAATTTGAATCACGAGATATCACATTTTTAGAAAATGATTTTCCTAAGCAGGGAGCGATAGGTCAAGATTTATCTCTATATGAAACTCAAGATCACATGGATCACATGATTGGTGAACACTCGGGTTTACCTAATTCAAGTGGGAGTGATGAGAGAAATTTGAGAAAACATGATGAATCTGTTTCACATGAATCTCAAAATGATGAATTAGTTTCACACACGTCTCATTTACGTGATCCGAGTGGGAGCAATGTGCACGATCCAAATGGGAATAATATCGAAAGTGAGGAATCAGTTCCACCACTAGAATCCCAATTGCGACGTAGTAATCGTATAGGCATTCCTCGACGTCGTTTCATATCGAAGGAGAAACCTTTATGATTATACCTCAAGATGATGAAGAACCTAGAAACATAAGAGAGGCTCTTCAGTGTCCTGCTAAGGAAAAATGGATGAAAGTAATGGAAGAAGAGATGGAGTCAATGAGGTCCAACCAAGTTTGGGAATTGGTTGATCTACCCAAAGGACGCAAAGCTGTTAAGAACAAATGGGTTCTTAAAATAAAGCGTAATGTCGATGGTAATATCGAAAGATATAAAACACGATTTGTGGCAAAAGGGTATACGCAACAGGAAGGACTTGACTATGAAGAGACTTTTTCACCTGTTGTAAAGTTTACCTCAATTCGCTTGATTCTGACTAGGATGCAATTTCCGGATCCGCAAGCAATTCGGCGGACCCGGGTCCAGAATGGACCCGGTTAAGTACTTCCGGGTCCGGACCCAGGATCCGTAACTGCCCACTTTTTTTTTTTTTTTTTTTTACAAATACCCAAATCGACAATTGGGGGAAAAAAATTCTCTCCAGCAAAATTTAATTGGGCTCTCTCTTTGTAATCATTGCCCATATAACACTTTTTTACCAAAAAAATTGAAAACAAAAAAACATACAAAACTTTTCATCAATCACATAAGATACTCTTTTGAATTTTTCTCATATGAGCGAGCTCTTGAATTTAGCTGCTAGGGTTTTTACAGGGATGATTTTTATATATATAGAGGGTGAGGATAGAGATCTGGAAGAGGTTAAGTGGGCTAGGGTTTTAATTTTTACAAGCCCATTATTCTAACGAACCCATTTCTCAGCTCTTGTCGCATGATTCTGTGATATGAGCGAGCTCTTGGCGACTGGCGACTGGCGTGGGTGAAGAAGATGAACTGAAGATGTTGGCGAGTGGCGACTGCCGACTGGCATGGGTTGAGAACTTGAGATTTGAGAGTTGAGTACTTGAGTTGAGAGACTGAGAGGGAATGAAATGACCGAATGAGAGATTTTACGATTTAAGGTTAATTTGTTTTTTTTTTTTTAATTAAACCGGGTCCCGGGTACCCGGGTCCGGAATTATCCGAACCCGCATCCGGACCCGGTTTGATGCGGGTCCTCTAATTTTTTTTAGCGGATCCGGGTCTAACCGGATCCGGGTCTTCCGGATCCATGCGAACCCGGGCCGGATCCGGATCTTCTTGCCATCCCTAATTCTGACTATAGTAGCAAGTATGGATCTAGAATTACATCAAATGGATGTAAATACTGCTTTTCTCAATGGAGAACTTGATGAAGAAATCTACATGGAACAACCAGTAGGCTTCATAAAATAAAATGAAAAGGAGAAAATATGTAGACTTTTAAAGTCTATATATGGTCTCAAGCAATCGTCTAGACAATGGTATATAAGATTCCACAATACAATCATTTCGAATGATTTCACAATGATAGATGAGGATCATGTGTGTACACCAAGAGAGATAAAGATAAGTTCATTATCTTATCTTTGTACGTGGATGATATACTTATAGCCGGAAATGATAAGGAGTTTGTAAAACACATTAAAAAATGGTTATCATCTAACTTCGAGATGAAAGATATGGGTGAAGCTGCATATATTCTTGGGGTTAAGATCTCAAGAAATCGTTTAAAGAATTTATTATCTCTTTCACATGAGTCATATATAAAGAAAATTCTTGAACACTTCCAAATGCAGGCTTGCAAACCCATTGATACTCCTATCACGAAAACTGAAGCTTTGAGTCGTAGATTGTGTCATGAAACTCCACATGAAAAGGAACAAATGAAGAAAGTTCTTTATGCAAATGCAGTTGGAAGTTTAATGTACGCAATGTTATGTACAAGACCTGATATCTGTTTCGCTGTTGGAATGGTAAGTAGATACCAATCCAATCCAGGACTAGCACATTGGAAAGCAGTTAAAAGAATATTTAGGTATCTGAGAGGGACAACTGATTACTCATTGTGTTATCAAGGAAATGATATGCAATTGAGAGGCTATACTGATGCTGACTGGGGAGGAGATTTGGATGAAAGAAAATCTACCTCCGGTTTTATTTTCTTGCTAAACAATGGTTCCATTTCATGGAGCAGTAAGAAACAATCTTGTATAGCCTTATCCACAATGGAGGCTGAATTTGTGGCCTTTTCATCAGCAGTACAAGAGGTTGTGTGGTTGAAAAGGTTCTTGGATCATTTGGGTATGTCAAATGAAGCTTCTGGTCCAGTATTAGTTAACTGTGATAGTGAAGCAGCGATAGCCTACACAAAAGACTCAAAATTCCATTGTAAAACAAAACATATAGATACCAAATATAACTTTGTGAAAGACATAGTTGCACGAGAAGAGGTAAACATGAAGTACATTTCTACGCAAGAAATGGTAGCAGATCCATTGACCAAGCCTGTTCCTAGAGATGTCTTTGTTAGACATGTAAAAACTCAGGGATTGCGTAGATGTTAATGTGCTTACATATTATGATATGTATTTTTCCCAAATAATGTTTACTAATGTTAATACTCATTGATATTTGTGTTCAATGCTTACATGTTATTATGTTGATACATGTTTAAACAAATATACTATTAGTTAGTATGAGGAGTATATCGGACAAGTGAATGATTGGCCCTCTCACACGGGCAATCGCCTCCATTACTTTGTGTTAATGGGAGATGAGATAAATTTTTAAGCTAATTATCTGAGTGATAATTTAGAGAGCTCAAGCTTGAAAATTAAGTAATGTCGTTATGAGGTCATTTTCTCTGTGATATGACCTAAGGTGAATAAGTTCATTTCACCTTACTTGTCTTAATGTCAGTTATGAGTTAGATATTGTGTTTGTCTGAACTATAATCTGTATGGTATTTTATGAGACATGCGCTCCATGGGAAATGAGAGAATACCGTAGCACATGTTTTCATACCATGTGTACATTTGCGGCTATTGAGGGTAATACAAGTAAAGATCTCAGTCTTGATATTGTGTGAGACCCTTGAGATTATTTCAATCTCACATTGTACCCTTTAGACTCTTGTCTGCTTCTTAAAACTTAGATTTGATGATTGATATATTGGAATGTTACTGAAAGATCATGAGAGATTCGATCTGAAAGAACATTTCTGGAAAAGCGAATTGAATCAAAGTTGAGAGATTCGAGAAAGGAGAAAGATCATTAAATGAGTAATATCACATTAGCTTGTATTCACTGGTCGACCAATTATTTTATTCTATGTGATCAAACATGATTGTGAATACAAAATAAATATTACATTCGAAAAGAGATCGAGAGAGATTTAATGTGATAAATGATCGAGGATACTGCATACATAATCCATTATGGTTCTATCCATTTTTCGAGCGGCTATATATTCCTAACATATGTATAGCAAGTGAGCTCTCGAAGTATGCTGGTCGCACGACACAATTGCAAAGTATGAATTATTCTTGTAGAGATAATAAAAATTGTTGATCCCATCATGTGTGAGTGAGAGATGTTGGAAATTAATTGTTGTTAATTATTTGGTGTTGTTAAATAACAACAATTAGTAATAATTTCATGTTGGAAATTATTAAGTTAATTATTTGGAGTTGTTAAATAACAACAATTAGTAATAATTTCATGTTGGAAATTATTAAGTTAATTATGTGGTGTTGTTAAATAACAATAATTAGTAATGATTTCATTACTAAGTAAACAACAAGAGTTGTTAATCAAATAATTAAGTAACAACAAGAGTTGTTAAGTGACAACAATGAGTAAAATGTTAAATGAGGAACATATGGTACACCCATGATGGTAACATTTTTGGAAGGGTTAGAGAAAGTCATTATGCATCCAAATACATGTGATTACATAGTAATCAATGCATGTGATTAAATAGTAATCAAGGATTAATAGTAATCCATGCATGTGAGCTAATAGTGACTTGATTTCCCTCCTATAAATAAGACCATTTGCTTATTGAGTTAAGCAATCAATTAAGTTTGATTAAGAGGTCTCTACAAGAAGAAAGGTAAGCAATTGTGTTGTGATTAATTTAGATTTATTTCAATTAGCATGTAAATAAATTTAGGACTAGTAATACATGTATGGTTAGATCCTAAGAGGACAAACATGTAAATATATTAGGGATTATGTTTTCTAACAACATAAAATCAAAAGAAAGTACAGTCTCACACATTAAAATCTACTACGGCATTGGAAAATTTTACGGGGTTCGCTTAGGTTATATGAAACTATACTGATTTCTAATATAACATAATATCGAGTGACTTAGTTAAACCAAAATTACACAAAACCACAAAAACACAGTAAGAACCCACACCAAATCAACTATCCTTATACGAAAATTCATGAATAGCCACAAAATGAGTACACTCCTGAATCCATCTAAACCTCGGTGCATCAAATATTGGAGTTAGGGGTCGGTGTTTCGGGTTTGGGTCAGTCAGGGGTTTGGAAATTCAGATAATGAGATTTTATTCTCAACTGCTCCCGAATCATTACTCGACATTTGACCTGTCCCAAACAGTTCGAGACGAGTTGAGAATCAGGTATCCGTTCGGAAAGTGAAAACCTGAATATGTAGCAAATTCTCGAATAAGTACTCATTCAAAATTATCAATTTTTGCAAGGAATGAGTATCTAATTCCCAACGGGTACTCGATGGGTGCCTATTGTAATACTTAACAAAAGCAAGCATTGAGTTGAGGTATTATATTATCAGATTCGAGAATTCTCGTACTCGACCCGAGAATTCTCATACCCAACAGTACCTGATCAGGTACATTCAATTTGTCTTGATCGATCCCGAAATATGTACTCGTACTCGTCTCGATCCAAAAATTTCGGAACGGATCCGTGAATTTCCCATGGGTAAGGGAAATTTGCTCAGCCCTAATTAGAGCCACCCAACCTTTTTTATCATGTTAAAATAACTAAACGATCATATATTACCACAACTATCACTTATAACCCCAAAAGAAACAAGATTCCATAAAACTACACAGAGGAAGAATGTTTCTTGTATGTAGTAGCAGTGAATTTCTTGATCCTTATTCTTCTCCCAACTTGTTACATAAACTTTGAGCTGATTGTGGAGCTCCTAGGCCATTAATTTTTATGGTCTTGTACCCTAGTTCCTGCAAGCTTTTTATGTAATAACACAGGATTCTAGTAAAGGCTTAGGAGTTAGGACAATCTTACTGGATAAATTCTAAATAATTATGTTTATAAATATCTTCACCATAGCTAGTGATTTACCAATCACCCAACAATAACAAATAAACATTCGGATAAATTCTATAATTATGTTTTGTTCTATACTGGATAAATTCTAAATAATTATGTTTATAACAGAACATATTTTGCACGCCAAGCATCTGATGCTCAAGCTTGTTTCATGCGGCCAATTTCAAATGAACAGGTGCTTGCATTGCATTTTAACGCTATGGTTTTTGATATTGTTCAATCGATATTCAAGGAATTGATTTTGTCTTGGTCTGGTGTTTGCTAAAATATTTTGCCAGAGCTCTCGCAATGCTTTTGAAGCACCAATGTTTGCTAGCCTCTCAAGTGCACAAGTTTCAAAAAGGAAAGGAAGGTTCTTGCAATGTTTCCTCTGAAGCACCATTGTTTTATATAGGACTTTGTGTAGATTCAGCTTCAGATTTTGTGCTAGTTGAGTCGTTGTAACTCGCTATTTAGACAACTCGTTATTCTTATTGATCTAATTGAAATTTGATTTGAGAAAAATGCTGTTTTTTGACAGCTTGACTGTGATGAGTGTTGGAAAGTAGCTGGTTGTTTAAACCTGTTCAACCTCTGCATATCACAGGATAGAATATGGAGGAGAGCCATTAATTCCATCTCGGCTGAGTTTCTGTAAGTCATATCTCCTTCTTCATTCCTCTGTTTTGTTCTATACTTTGGGATTGGATACAACAAAATAATTAAGGCAATGTATTTGCATATAATGTGGGTGCTGCTCAATTTTATCTGATATAAGTACTTTTAAGTACGGATTAGGGAGTAATAGTGTTGAGACTATACTTAAGAGATAGTTACCAGGAATTTAATGTTCGGATGTCAATCCTCTATTAACAACATTGATGATGATAATCCATTGCTGGAAAACTTGAGTTTTTGAGATTCATTTGATATATTAGGAGTTGAGTTCAGAATATCAAATACTAATTTTAAATTATGATTTGCAGAAAAGGACTCCTGCAAATCATCATTCCCAAACTTTGAGATACCATGGGAGGGACTATGGAGGCATGTAAGTGTAAGGACTGATTCTATTTTTACACCGAAATTAATATGAGGAGTAGTATCTATCTATCTATCCATCTTAAGATACTATATGTATGTATGGTACGGACACTATATTCAAGCTTAAACAGTTACATTCCTGTACAAGTTATCTGCTTCTTGTCAGCTTGTGATGACAATTATTTCTTTTACTTTAAAAAGGGTATCATGTTAACGATATATACCATATTATTTATGAAACAATTCAATAATATCTTATCATGAAGTAAAGGAGACTCTGAGCTCTCTTAAATTTTATAGGACCCTAATCGAATTCTTAAAATATGATCTTTACCGATAAAACATAAAAAATAATAAAAAAAATGTCATAATATATATTAAAAAATTAAAATTTTTATGAATTTAAAATTCCTAATTTTGGCCAAATTTGGGAGCCCCGTTAGACTGTTTGTGTCGATTCTTTTCAAAATCACCTCATATATATTCAAATAGTACAAAAAAATTAATTAAATAAATGATAATTATATTTAATGAAACTTTACATATTATAATATTTATTAGTTTATGGTATTACTATGTTACATCCAAAAACAACTCAAATAATAGAGATTTATATTCCCCTGCATCAACTTGGACGACCCTGATCAGTTTTATATTATGAATCAAATTAAAATGATTGAAGTTGGTTTAATGGTTGAGATTTCTTGATAAGACGTCAAGGGAAAAGCATATTGTTCGTAGGAGATTCACTCAGTTTTGTAGTCACTCGCATTTATGCTTCATAATAAAGTTGTGCCTGAGCTGGTCACAGTTCGGTTTCGGTTCGAAATCGGAATCGAACGGTACGGTTTTCGGTTTCACAAGTGTGGAATGGGAATCGAATTGGATAATTCTTGGTTCGGTTCCGGTTCCACACTTAAGTGGAATCGAAATCATAACCGGAACCGGAACCGAATCGTACGGTTCCGGTTCTGGTTCCCTTCGATTTTTTTTTAAAAATAAAAAAATTAAGATTTAAACATTAATTAGGGATTGGGATTCATTTTGGAACCCTACGGTTACGGTTCCGGTTGGAATCGTTGGAGCCACTGGAATCGTTCGGTTCTAGCGATTCCAACCGATTCAGTCAGGGTAAGAATCCTAACCGAACTGACTGAACCGGTTAGGTTCTGATTTGATTCCGGAACCGGTTGGAACCGGAACCGTCCGATTCCAATCGGTTCGGTACCAGTTCCAAACCGGAACCTTCGCCGAGTCTAGTGGCCAAGTATTAACTAGAGTTGGAGATCGCTCAACACTCACATTTGGGGTTAGATTAATTGTCTATCTTGTTTATTTTTTACAAAATTACAAACCCCAAAAAAAAAGAAAAAAGAAAAGAAAAGAAATGTATGACGAAATAAAAAATAATTTTGATATCGAGTTATTTATTTTTATAAATTATTATTGATAATTATTAAATAATATTTTAATTATAATTATATTTTAACCGGAAATTATTATTAATAGTATGCGTTTGATAAAGTCATATAAGGCTAATCTGCACTATAATCACAATGTAGAGGCCTAACACACTGTCACCCCTCTGTCTCCTTGTTCATTTACTACAATATCCATATCAATATGTAAAATGACTCATTCAATTATTATACACATTACATTATTTATATATTTATATATATTAATTTAAAAATAATTATATACTAATTATAACTCCATTTGTCATTTTATTAATTATTTTTTATTATTATATTTTTTGATTTTTGTTAATAAATATTACAGATTTCGTATCTATTCGTTTATTTTTTTGATTCATTTTTAATTAATGATTCATTTTTAATTTAATTAATACTACTTATGTATTAAAAATATATAATTTAACCAAATAAAATTAATTTATAAAATAAATTTTTCATAGTCTATTTGTTTAATAAATCTAATATATTTATTAAAAAAACTTTTTTTAAAAAAAAATTACTTTATTAAAAGTAGTGTTGATTCTGATTCTGATTCTGATTTTATATATTCTTTATTAAAAGTTGTTTGTCTTATTTAATTTTGTAAATCAGTATCCATATCTACTTTTACTTTTTTTTAAAAAAATTATTTTATTAAAAGTTGTGTTGATTCTGATTCTAATTTTATATTTTCTTTATTAAAAGTTGTTTGTCTTATTTAATTTCGTAAATCAATATCATATCTACTTTTACTTCTTTTTTTTTTTAAAAAATATTTTATTAAAAGTTGTGTTGATTCTGATTCTGATTCTGATTCTGATTTTATATTTTCTTTATTAAAAGTAGTTTGTCTTATTTAATTTCGTAAATCAATATCCATATCTAATTTTATTTTTTTCTTCAGTTTATCGTTTCTATTTTATTTTTTTGGATATGCTTCCACTTCAGGATCTAGGGTCACTCAACCAACTGTATCGACTCTAGGGAGAGGAGGCCGTGGGAGGCGATTAACTCATGACCAGTCTCAACTTCCACCGATCTGTGATACCTATATTCATTAGCATTTCCCTAAATTAATAAATTAATATTAGTTTATTTTAAATTAAGAAATTTAAAATAGAAACGATATTAGTTTATTTTAATGAGTGCCCTTAAATTTCTTAAGGGCACTCATTAAGAAATTCAAGGGCACTCATTAAGAATTCATATTTGGAAAGTTTTCATATCACTTTTTTTGGAAAATGTAAAAAATTATCCGAATATTAATTACTTTTTTCATAAAAACTTTCCAAATATAGAAATGTTAATGAGTGCCCTAAGGGCACTCATTAACATTTCCCTAAATTAATAAATTAATATTAGTTTATTTTAAATTAAGAAATTTATAAAATAATTTAATATTATATATAATATATATACGCACACGATCATACTTCAATTCACACTTTAAAATCCGCATAAAATCTACATTCAATTAAAAGATTAGAATCATTTTTATCTTTATTTGCTCCTATAATTTACATAAAATTCATGCGAATTTTATGTGCTTGTGTGTATATATATACACACACACAAAAGTGCATTAAAGTTGTTGAAAAGAATGCTTAATTTTGAGATTTGAGCCGAAACTCAAGCATGCCGTGGCAATCATAACATGCAGTCTTTAGTGAAGTTAGAGCTGAACTCTTAATATTTGATCTCAAATTATGATCTACAGTATAAATTAGAAAAATAAAAATCAATTTTTAAATATATAATATAATTTTTATATTAATAAGGATTATATTTTAAGAGTTTATTTAAGATTTTAAAATTTAGGATAATTTTGAGCCGTCTTTATGTCAAGTCAAATGATAATATATATAAATAGGAAAACAAACAAACAAAAAAAAAGAAAAAAAAAAAAACCAGCCAGCTGGCTGGCATGAATATTCAAATTCAATGGAACAAACAATAAAAAGATCCAATGAAATAGATGCATGTGCCTAGATGTCCTCCAATACCAATAGATTCCGCAGGCACCCGTTCTTCCAAAACCGCGTCCTTATCTGAGCCTCACCCCACACACACACACGTATCATCACTTCTTATCCCCTACTGTCGAAACTCCATTATTATTTTGTTTTCTTGTTTTCTGTCGTTTTAATATTCTTTTAAGGTAATCGGTTTAATGACATACGAGAATTCTCTAATATATTTATAATTATAAGAGAATTATATCCTTTAAAAAATGTCTTAAAATTGAATTGATATATTCTCTAAAAATGAAAGAATATAAAACCAGAGTCCAAAGAGTATTCACATCCTTAGATTAAAGGGTATTGTTGGCGAAGAAAATCGTCATATAATGTACGAGTCAATGGGAGGCGAAAAGAAAGGACATGTCATTAGGACGAAGAGCAATTAAGACAAGCAGGTATTGCAAGGTAATTTGCAAACATGGCGACAATGGGAAAAGCAGTCAGAACGATCACCACACGACGCAGTGATTAGGACGACAAAAAACAATCAGGACGACCGCCACACGTTGCAGTTGATCCCTCAATTACAGTAACTACCCACGACTTGACAGTTCCCCACGGTCTGGCAGTTAGGCCGCCTAACCTGGCAGTTAGAGGCACGATCCAGCAGTTGCAGAGAAGTTTGCGGATTGAAACCGTCCGAGCAGTTAACCGAGCTCCACTATAAAAAGCTCACGCAAGAGAAGAAGAGGAGACCAGAAAAAATGAAGACTCAAAATGAGCATTTTATTTTAATTTTAATTTTTTATTTCTTAGATTGTAATCCTTAGGACGGTAATTTGTGTGCTTGTGCCCCTTGGAGGCTTATTCACTTAATCAAACACCCCTTACTGGGACTTTATCTCGGGAGGTTTGAACCTTACACGCTATTTGACGGGAAATTGTGCAAACAGTTTTTGGCGACCACAGTGGGAGAATTGGTATAGAGAATGGAAATGCCTCCGAAAAGAAACACTTAAACTGGCTCGAATACAGAGGAAGGGGGACTGGAGCAAACCAACTAGGCCCACGTTCTAGCCGTAGTAGACCATTTCGAGGGTCTGGCAGACGCTAGCCGATATGACACTACGCGAGAATTCAGCCCTAACGCGGTTCGCACCTTGTTTGGCGAGTTCACCCAAGATGTTGTCGAATAGGTGAGGCTTTAAAATGCTCACATCATAGATAAGTTTACTTCGGTTAGTAACTCGCATTACGAAAATATGACCAAACATCTGAGCGCATTGAATGAGTTGATGGCCAAATGTGTAAACGGGGGGACAGCCCTACCGTGGACTATACCTCCTTCTGCACCAAACAGTTATAAGGCTTGTCCAAGAAATGTTCCTCCACCAGGGGTTACTGCCTCTACGATATCCAGGGGGGAATAAGCCCCGGAGGCAATGACCCACATCTAGGGCCAAACACACATCAAGGACCAAACATGGTACAACATGAAGTAGTGTTGCCCCAAGGATCCCAAATTTCACAAGGGCAAAGTCACGACTATGCCATTTGTGAGAGGACCACAACCACCACCCGTAGCAATGCCATTCAATGGCAATGACATGTTGAGATAATAGATGACCGAGATTCTGCAGAATCAATTCGGTCTAGGGGTAAGGCCGATTCGGCCAAGATATCGAAAGCCATATCCAAATTGGATTGATGTAGCGTATTCATGGCCCAAGAACTACAAAATACCAGAATTTTCTCTGTTTAAAGGGTCTGAGGAAGTTTCTACCATAGAACACATAGGGCGGTTTACCCTTCAGTGTGGAGAAACGAACGATTTCCATAGGTTGAGGTTATTTCACAGCTCATTGTCAGGAGTAGCTTTCTCATGATATGTCAACCTGCCGCCTAATTTAGTGGAAAATTGGCAACAAATGAAGCAGATGCACAATTTTATAAGGCCAAATCTGAAGTGGCTTTGGCCGATTTGGAAAATTTGAGACAACTCCCAGGAGAATGGACCGAGACGTTCTTGCAAATGTTCAAAGCGGCTCGATGCCGATGTTACGTGCCTTCGCCGGAAAAGGAGTTTGTGAGAATCGCTTAAAGCTGCCTTAATTTCGATCTAAAAAATAAATTTCAAGATCGCGAGTTCTGGGACCTCCCCCAACTCACCACAAGTGTGGTGCGATATGAACGGTTATTAAGGGAAGATGAGCAAATGAAATTTTTTAGCAAGGGAACCTATTACAGGAATATCAACTATGAAACAGACGAAGTGGACATCGAATCGGTCGACTTATGCTGGGCTGAATTGGTCAAAGGGAAGCCATATGTTTGCAAGACGTGGGCTGAATCCCAGGCCAAAGTAGAGAACGATAAAAAGATTAGGAACTTTTCTTTTGATACCTCGAAGGTCGATGTCATATTCCATCAATTATATAAAGACAAGCAAATTAGGTTAAGCGATCGCCACACATTGCCAAGCATTGAACAAATCGGTGATAAAAAATATTATAAGTGGCATAATGCATGGTCTCATTGAACTAACAATTGTCTTATTTTTGGGAATATTTTACAGGACGCCATAGAATCTGGACGAATAACGTTCGAAAAAAAGATGACGGTGGACGACAATCCTTTTCCAAAGCCAATGGAATTAAATATGATTAACTCGGACCTCACCAAAATGAACTTTCCAAAATTCAAGCTGGTTCTGGATGAAGATCAGGACGGTCATCGTCCAAGTGATTTTGAAAGGATTGAAACACCCAAAGAAATGAGGGATCCGCGAAATTTGTGTGCAAGGTGCAAAAATATTATAGAGTGGATGAAAGAGTTGAAAGATACATGTGAAAGACCAATAAAGAAGGAACCAGTAGCGTGGCAGCTAAGGACATTCGCGCCAAGGTTTTACGGTGAACATTCCAATTTCATCCAAAATATAAGGACGTTTAGGCCGAAAATTCATTAGCCCAACGTATGGAATTCGTACCATCGGCCATACTCATGCCAACGACCAGGGAAGAACTACCCCCCGGTGGATGAAATGACAAGGAATCAATTGATACGACACCAAAGAAACTATAGCCGTATGATGCGTCAGCAAGGGGAGATCAAAGTCCCCACAGGCCATAGTGCCCATTAGGGGTGAACAATTTTGCGGGTCAGAAGCCGACCCGACCCGATCCGATGAAACCCGACCCGACCCGGTCGGGTTTCATAAATCAGGAAAAAAAATCGGGTTGGCATGACCCGACCCGATTATTTAGGGTCGGGTCACGGGTTTCGTCAAAAAAATCGGGTCAAACCCGACCCGACCCGATTTCAGTCCATATAAATTCTAAAAAATAAAAATTAGGTTTTCACTGTTCTTCTCTTCTCTCACCCCTCACTCTGCAGCAGCCATATCCTCCTCCTCCTCACTCTTCTTTTCTATTCTCTTTAATCTCCAATTTTCCATTGACAACGCCACCCACCGCCAACATTAAACTTTTGCCACTTCCCAACGGCCCCAACCAATCTCCCTTGACGACAATCACGACGCCACCAAGTAACCCCCAATACGCCACTGCCCTCCATTGACGACGCCGCCAGTCACCACCACGGACTGGTCTAAGGAACCAAACTTGTTTTTTCCAAGTTACTTCGGCTAACTGTTATGTGTAATTATGTTGAATGTTTAGATCTCAATTTTCAGAAATATTAGTGTGTTTTTGTTTGATTATGGGTTTTACTTGTTAGTCCACTAATGTTTACTGTTGATGCGTTTTTTGTCTATTGTAATGGCTTGTTCTTTATCAATTGTAGGGGGGTTTATGAGTTTTTATCTGTATCTCTTTCCTTATTTGATGCTTAGGGTTTTTATATTTGGATAATAAGGTAACTATTTGTTCTACTGGGAGTCTTGGCTATTGTAATTTGATGAGGCATCTCATGCTTGTATATTTCTTCCCAAATCAAAATGAGTAAATGACAACCTGTGATGCTAAAATGAGTAAAAAAATTAAGGAAATTTTTTTGGCAAGCAATGCAAGGGTTGTGACTCGAACTTATAAAGTCATTTGGTTTTAACCCAACAATTTTCCACTTGAGCTACTCCATCACTTCAAGAATTTTGTACCATTAAAAATATATAATTATATATTTTCAGATTCTCTTTGACCCGATCAAACCCGCATCAACCCGACCCGATCCGAATTGACCCGACCCGCTTGGGTCACTCTTCATAATTTTGGGTTTCGGGTCTTGTTTTGGAAACGACCCGACCCGATCGGGTCAATTAAAATTTGTCGGAACCCGACCCGACCCGACCCGTGTACACCCCTAGTGCCCATATAAGGGAAAAGCCGGATGTGAGCAGCAAAGAAAATGGTGAAAGGGAAGAGATAGATACGAGCTGTAAAGAGTGTACCAAATTTGATCGGTGAAAAAGGGGATGAGACAGACAATGAGGAACCCCTTATTGTCATTCAGTTTGGTAGTATGCCTCCGGTTGTGGCTAATCATTACTTGTTGTCCGAAAAGTTCAAGGGGGACAACAATGAGAGCTCTGAGAATAACGAAAATGTCTATGACGGTGAGGATACATGATTCACAGCACTCACGATAACAGATGGAGAGGCCTCTGACGAGGAACTGACAGATATAGAGGAAGAAATATATATCAGGACCGGAGCACGAATGAAGGGGATATCACAAAATCGACTTCCCAGGGAATTATATGAAGCCGGAAATCCTACAGTTGGTACATTAGGAGAGGACTTGGGGCGATCTCCATACCTCGTCCTATACGGAATGCCCAAGGTAAAACGAGCCATAACTAGGGCAGAAAAGTAGAGGTTGTTCATCAATAATGTCTCCCGTGACGCGCTGATCATATTTCCACCTTTTGGATGGGTCGAGGAGGAAGAGTCACCTCAGACAAGTACCAGCGGTGAAGAAACGATGGAGGTAGGAACGTTAGGGAAAATGACGTTTCCAAAACCACCACAACAAATGACAAAGCACCTGCGACCGTTGTATATGAAAGCAAAGGTAAACGGAATACCCATCACTAAGGTGTTGATTGACAATGGAGCAGCTATCAACGCAATCCCGGTAAGGATGCTGGGGAGATTAACGAAATCGGAGAACGATCTTATCCCTACGGAGGTGGTTCTTACAAGTTTCAATGGAGAGGCAACGACAGCCAAAGAGGTTGTCCCACTAGACTTGCAGGTAGGAAGCACTACAAAGACAGTGGTGTTTTCGTTATATATGGACCGACCACGTATAACATGCTCTTGGGACGAGACTGGATCCATGATAGCAGATGTATTCCTTCGTCCCTTCATCAATGTCTGGTTTTTTGGAATCAGAAAGATAAAGTAGAAATAATACACGCCGATAATAAGCTCTTCGCAGCAGAGACAAATTCGGCCGAATATTTCATGTATGAAGGGAATTACGGGCCAACAAGAGTGTTGAACGAAGCAGGAAATTTGGCCATAGTGGCCCAGAATGACGAGCCATACCCCGCAGATATACTAAATGACTTGTTCGCACAAACAAGGCCAACTATAATGGCTTTCGAAGGGCCAATGCATGGCTAGGAAACCAGCAATTTCAATGGAGAAGAGCGAACATAATAAAGAACAAGTCGTGCTCGCGGCCACTAGGGCCAGCTTGATGGCCTATGTAACGGAACATGAAGTTGAAGCCGAGAATCTGGCCGTAATTTTGATCTCAAGAGATAAATTGTTAGCATATCAGACAGAAGACAGAATAAGAGAGGCATGCGGGGTGGATTGCTTGATGGAATGAAGTAATAAGAATGAACAGTTAAAGGAGGAAGAAGAGTACGCTCTAAATGGGCGGCATAAGGAAAACATTACAAGGGTATAAGATGTTATGGACGAGGTAAACCTGGGAAGTGAGGACGACATACACATCACTTACATCAGCAAGGAACTAGAGGCCCAGGTGCGCGAAAAACTAATCCATCTTTTACAAAAATATAAAGATTGTTTTGCTTGAGACTACGATGAAATGTCGGGTTTAAATAAAACTTTAGTAGAACATAGATTGCCAATTATGCCAAATCACAGGCCATATAAACAGCCTCCCCCGAAGGTTTGCACCCAAAGTCATGCCCGGCATTAAGAAAGAAGTCGCGCACCTTTTGAAGGCGAAATTCATTAGGACGACCAGATATGTAGACTTTTTATCAAATATCGTCCATGTCATGAAAAAGAATGGAACCTAAGAATATGTATAGATTTTAGGAATTTGAACTTGGCAACACCAAAAGACCAGTACCCCATGCCTACGGTGGATTCCTTAGTAGACTCCACAGTAGGGTATCGAGTATATTCTTTTATGGATGGGTACGCAGGTTATAACCATATTTACATTGCCAAAAATGATATTCATAAAATGTCTTTCAGGTGCCCGGGGTCTTTAGGATGTTATGAGTGGGTGGTAATGCCATTCGGCCTAAAAAACGCTGGGGCCACTAACCAGCGGGCTATGAATCTAATTTTCCATGACATGATCAGTAATTTCGTGGAGGTTTATGTGGACGATATAGTGGTTAAGTCTATAACTGTAGACGATCACTTTAGCCACTTAGTGATGACTTTTGAACGAATGAGGAAATCCAAGTTAAAGTTAAACTCTGCCAAATATACTTTCGGGGTATGCGCAGGAAATTTCTTGGGTTTTCTAGTCCACCAGCGGGGAATTAAGATTGATGCTAATAAATCTAGGGCGATTACTGAAGCCAAGCCACCCCAAAACAAAAAAGAGTTGCAAAGATTTCTAGGCCAAGGTTAATTTCTTAAGGAGATTCATTTATAACTGTGCAGGAAAAACTAAAAGGTTCTCATCCCTGTTAAAGCTAAAGGATAAGGACGAATTCGTATGGACCGAAGAACATCAAAGGGCCTTCGAGAGCCTGAAGAATTATTTATCACAACCGTTGGTGATGGTACCTGTGGGACACAGGAACTGGGCGACGCATGTTGTTCCAGGCTCGGGGGCCTAGTCGGGAGTACGGAGTAGCCACGAGGGACTAAACCGGAGAGTAATGGAGTCGCCACCCGGTGTGAACCGGGAAAATGAGATTTAAGGCTGCACTCACCCCTCGCAAGGGAAGACCTCAAACCATTGGGTTCGGAATGGTCCCTTACTTATGCAACTTGTAATGTAAAGATTTATGCAATAATCCAACCAAGCCTATGACATATATTTCCAAGTGCAACACAATCCTAGATTCACATGCTTAAAAGTATAGTTTACATCTAACATATATGAAACCAAATCTTATTGCCAAATTCACATGCTCAAAAGTAGGCCTTTGCAACAACAAGCACATAACGTCATAAGAATTCAATCATTCATGTAAATATAAACACAAATAGTCATGGTAACGTTTGCGTGTAATATAAAGGAAATCAAAATGACGACAAATAATATTGTAGGCGCATAACAGAAATAGACAGCTAGAGAGGTAATACAAATGCATAGCGTACAAAGGGGTAACCATATGCTAAGATGGACATGTCGTAATGTGATGCAAGAGGATCTGTTTACCGTGTGCATTCGTGTAGCGTTCGTAGACGCGTTCGAACGGTAAACAGAAGGTTCTCGTTCGAGTAGCGTTCGTAAACGCGTTCGAACATAAATGAGACAGAATGCTCACGTTCGTGTGGCGTTTGTTAACGCGTTCGAACGGAAATGAAACAGAATACTCACGTTCGTGTGGCATTTGTTAACGCGTTCGAACAGAAATGAAATAGAATGCTCACGTTCGTATGGCGTTTGTGAACGAGTTCGAACGGAAATAAGACCTGATGCATGATAAGGCAAAATACATGCGCGTTCGAGTTGCGTTCGTAAACGCGTTCGAACGGGAACAGACCTGATGCATGAAATGGGACGCAATACATAAATGACGAATAGTACAATACGAGGCGCGACGAAGCATCGTGGTAAGGGCTTTAAACCCCTCCCCATAGGGGATCTTTCATTCCACTTACTAAGCCCATGCGCTTGATTGAACCATGCATAAAAACATAAAGACAATCATATCAAACTAAGTATGCCCGATTGAGCATATCTTGCATTCAACCGGACACACATCAACCGGCGCGGCAAAGCATCGTGGTAAGGGCTTTAACCCCTCCCCATAGGGGATCTTTCATTCCACTTACTAAGCCCATGCGCTCGATTGAACTATGCATAAATAAGCAACATACAGAATTTAAGTGACGAGAAATAAAGAACCCAAAGCAACACAAAACAAGAGAGGGTGCCGTTTACTCAAGTGATACGTGGAGTTGTATCCCAAGTACAGACCGCACTACCGTCCATTCGGATCCGGCTACAGAATTTACGTCTGGGTTTCCATCCTATATACCACAAGAGGCGACACTCTTTTATTCATCCAATACCCACAACATGCATCATATACACAACAAATGCCACAAATACAGAAAATATAATCAAAGTAAATGACCAGAAATTAAATAGAAATAAGTGTGAAAAATACCCTCAGGTCTAACCTTTTAAATCACCTCTCGGATGTACGGTACACGATCGTCGGAAGGGTGGATGCTCCGCAACTCTTCCGGTTCACTGGTTCACTGTTCTCGTTCGTTGTCTTACTGTTTTGAGTCGTCGTTCTCCGTCTTTTGCTGCTACTTTTGACTCGATTCGCTGCCGTTGCTACTGTTTTGCTGCTGTATTTTAGTTACTATTCTGGGATGTTTTGGCTACTGTTTTGGGTGTGATTTTCGGTGGTGTTATGGTGTGGTTCGGGGGCTATTTTATGCGTGCGTTAGGGCTGCTGTATGCGTGTTTTAGGGCTGTTGTATGGGCTGTTTTTCGGTGAGGTAAAGGGGCTGTTCGGGATGTGTTTTGGTCAAGGCGATGAGGGTTCTTTGGTTTGTGATCTTTGGTTATTGAGAGTGAGGGAGAGTCGTCTTGATGTCTTGGGCGTGTATTAGAGAGAGTCGAGAGAGCTTTTTTGTGTGAATGAGCTAGCTAGGGCCTATGGGCGTGAATTCCAATTGTGTGAAGGTGGTGTGAGAGGGCTGGCTGCGCTGGTTTGATCGGAGAGGGTTGAGTGGGGTACGTGTTAATGACCAGAAATTAAATAGAAATAAGTGTGAAAAATACCCTCAGGTCTAACCTTTTAATCACCTCTCGAATGTACGGTACACGATCGTCGGAAGGGTGGATGCTCCGCAACTCTTCGGTTCACTGGTTCACTGTTCTCGTTCGTTGTCTTACTGTTTTGAGTCGTCGTTCTCCGTCTTTTGCTGCTACTTTTGACTCGATTCGCTGCCGTTGCTACTGTTTTGCTGCTGTATTTTAGTTACTATTCTGGGATGTTTTGGCTACTGTTTTGGGTGTGATTTTCGGTGGTGTTATGGTGTGGTTCGGGGGCTATTTTATGCGTGCGTTAGGGCTGCTGTATGCGTGTTTTAGGGCTGTTGTATGGGCTGTTTTTCGGTGAGGTAAAGGGGCTGTTCGGGATGTGTTTTGGTCAAGGCGATGAGGGTTCTTTGGTTTGTGATCTTTGGTTATTGAGAGTGAGGGAGAGTCGTCTTGATGTCTTGGGCGTGTATTAGAGAGAGTCGAGAGAGCTTTTTTGTGTGAATGAGCTAGCTAGGGCCTATGGGCGTGAATTCCAATTGTGTGAAGGTCGTGTGAGAGGGCTGGCTGCGCTGGTTTGATTGGAGAGGGTTGAGTGGGGTACGTGTTCTGCCGTGTGAGAGAGGAGTGTGTGTCGTGAATTGAGAGAGGGGGCAAGGCTTGGAAAAGTGTGGTTTATATAGAGCTAGGGTTTGTCCTTGTCTCACAAGGAAGGGATCTTGCATTCAATTTAGGATTTGGTCTTAAGGAAAGTCAAAGATTGAGGGGGGACAATGTTAATTCAAATTAGGAAGGTAATATCTTTAATTGGTGTTGATTAGGCATTTAATTTGTTAGATTAGGAAGTCAATATTTTAGATTGGTATATAATTTTATTTAGTTAGGAATAATATATATTTGATTGGGAATATAATTGGTTGATTGATTTTAATTATGCATGACATCCTTTTAATTTGGTATGTGATTTTTAGATTTGTTTTGATTTCACCATGTGTTAAATATGTGTTTTAAGTGGGCTTGGGCGTGTGGGCCAAGGTTTGGGTGAATTGGGCTTAATGTGAGGCTAGCAGCAAAACCAGAATTACCGACACCGTTCGAACGCTTCCTCGAACGCGGCACGAACGCCCGTAATCCGTTTGACGTTCGAACGTACACACAAACGCAGCACGAACGAAAACAGTGAACCTTGTTTATTCTGAATTCCCCTTCCGATGTCCGTTTTCCGTGACCTCCGTGACTTAAAAGGTAGTGTCTCCAAAATGAGACTCATCATAGGGACTTATGTGTAAAAATGCAGTGCCTACTGCCTACAGTACCCCTTGTGCCAGGACGACTGATAAAGCTTTACATATCCGCTGAAGAGAAATCCATAGCTGAGATGATCGCACATGACGACAACATGAACATCGAAAGAGCCATCTATTATATCAGCAGACAATTACTGAAATATGAATGTAATTATTCTCCAATGGAGAAGCTGTGTTTGACTTTGTATTTCACATGTACTAAATTACGTGCCTACCTTAGGCCGACTACTGTGTATCTAATTACAGAAATTAATATCATAAAGTACATTTTTCTCATCCTATTTTGCATCAAAGAGTCGGGTTCTGGTCTCTGTCATTGTCGGAATTCAATATACGACACGAACCCCAGAAAGCCATAAAAAAATCAAGCATTGGCAGATTTCTTGGCTGATCACCCGTGTCTAAGTACCATTAAAGAAACGGAAATGGAAATAGACGAATGCTGCCTAAAATCGTGGACGATGTATTTCGACGGATCTAGCACATCGAAAGGACCAGGAATGGGAATAGTCTTGGTCAGTCCATTGGGAGAACCATTCCGCTTCATAATCAAGTTGAACGAATGTTGCACCAACAACCAGGCTAAATATGAGGCCTTGATATTTGGGTTGGAAATACTCCTAAATATGGGAGTAACACACGTGTCTATTAAAAGAGATTCGCAACTAGTGATCCAACAGGTGACGAGAGTCTTTAAATGCCAGAGCTAATCAATCATGGCACTGTCAGATATCGCCAAAGAGTTGATAGACCAATTTAACTTCGTAGAGCTGGAACACGTCCCAAGAGCGAAGAATGAAGAGGCCAATGGTTTGGCCCAAGCAGCCTCAGGATATAAACAGACCAGCATAGACAACATATATAGAAGGGAAGAGGCCAAACCCGCCCCGATGAGGCGAAAGGGCGTGATGGACGTCATTACTACTGAAGTTCAAAGTGAGGGCGATTAGAGAGAAGATATCAAAGAGTTCCTAAGACAACCAGGAAATGGGAAAGACCGAAGGCTAAAACTAAAAGCCTTGAACTATGTGGTGTCGGGAGATGTGTTATACAAAAACGCCAAGATGGTCTGTTGTTGAAATGTGTAGGGCCATCGGAATCCAAGACCATTATGGCCGAAATACACGAAATGGTCTGTGGAGCTCACCAGGACGGAATAAAAATGAGGTGGTTGATCGTAAGGAGCGGATATTATTGGCCGAAGATGGGAGAATCGTGTGTATTGTATGCCAAGAGATGCATTGCCTGTCAGAAGCATGGGCCCATTCAAAGAGTACCAGCTGCCGAGATGGTTCATATTATTAAGTTGTGGCCGTTTATGGGATGTGAGATTGATTTGATAGGGAAAATTTATCCCGCATCAAGCAAAAGACATACCTTCATCATCGTCGCCACTGATTTTTTCACCAAGTAGGTGGAAGCAGTTCCGGTAGTAGAGATTTCTCAAGAGAAGATTATCAAGTTCATAAAAGGGCATATTATCCACCAATTCGGTATCCCCCAGACATTAATGGTGGATCACGGTACTTCTCTGAATGGCGAAAAGGTTAAGAGCTTCCTGACCGAATACAGGGTCCAGCTAATAAACACCACTCCATACTACCCCCAGTCAAATGGTCAGGCAGAATCATCCAACAAAACTCTCAAATGGTTGATCCGAAAAATAGTAACAGAGAATGCTAGGCAATGGGATGAATGCTTGAGTCAGGCTCTATGGGCCTATAGGACGTCACCTCGAACAAGTACCTCGTTCACGTCTTTTCAATTAGTATATGGTCAAGAAGCCGTATTATCGGTTGAAGTCAATATTAAATCCACTAGGGTGGAATTGCAAAAAGAATTGACGAATGAAGATTACAGCGAAGCAATGATTCAAAATTTATTAGAATTAGACGAGTGTCAAATGCAATGTCATCAATCGTTTGGAAGCACAGAAGATGAAGATGGCCAAGGGATACAATCGGAAAGTCATGGCCAAATCGTTCAGAAAAAAGGCGAGTTAGTATGGAAAATTATACTGCCACTAGGTGCCAAGAATCCGGCATATGGTAAATGGTCGCTTAGTTGGGAGGGCCCATTTGAGGTAGAAAATGTGCTGCCAAATGGGGCCTACAATTTGAAAATTTTGAATTGAGGAATACATGTCAGAGCAATTAACGAAAAATACTTGAAAAAATACATGCATTCGTTATGGGAACATGAGAATATAACATCATTCGAGTGAAAGTAATGACGAAGGAAAATAAACAAAAATAAATAAATGTCGTAATTTCATTAATATTGGACAAAAGTTACATCAAAAGACGACATAACGTCCTAATAACATATAAATACATGGGCATTAAAGATCTCCATCATTCAAGGCCGAAAGCTTTTCCCTCAAGTGATGCCATTCTTTTTGCATTTCCACGTCGGCCACGACCAAATCGATCAAGCTCTTTTCAAAGTCAACTACGGCCAAATCTTTATATTCCGCCAGAAAAGTGTTCACCTTCGTCAAATGAGAGGCAAGAGTTTTTCTCTTGGCTTCCCTTCTCATGCGACTCTCATCGATAAGGCACTGGATATCCTGCAATTGTCGTTCTAGGTCCACTAATATCGACTCCTCAATCATCATTTCATCCGTAGTCTCTTGTATAGTTTGGCGAAAAGTGTCAAGAGAATCACATAGTCTTTCCCTTTTGGCCATAGAAGAATGAAGTTCAACCTTCTGACTATGTATGTTGCGATAACGAAGAATAAGGGTTGGAATCTCGTTCTATATGTCCTAAAGAAGGAGCCGATTTTGCACTGTTATTGACAGCACATGAAGACCCAGCAGATGATTTAACTCTGAGAAGATCTTTTCTAACTTGAGCATGTTTTCTGGCATAGCGGCTAGACTGATCTCATTGTAGTAAGGGAAGCATATTGACCGACGACTTCCCGAAGAGCCGCCAAGTCTGTGGTAGCTTGGGCCGAAGGTAAGAAGGACTGAGGTGGAGTAGACGATAGTCGATTAAGATCGTTCAAGATGTCTTGGACCGATTGCAGTAGTGGATCAGACACATGTATATCAGCAATTGACAAAGTGATTAACAAATGATAACCAAAGAATGATGAAAGAAAAAGATAAGGAAAAATCTCTTACATCTTCGTGCCTGTGAGCAGGACCGGACGACTCAGCGGCAATTGCCATAGGGACCTCGAGTAGCCTTGCAGTTTCTCCCCTAGGGGAAATATTGGATATCGCCTGAGGAGAAGAGGACAGAGGAGCCGAAGATGACGGCCGTTCAAGGTAACAGGTTGTTGAGTTAAAGGAACAGGAGATGTCGGCTGAGGAGGTGAAGACGAAAGAGCCGAGGATGACGACCGGTCAAAAAATAGAGAGTTCATGTACCAAAGGAGCGGGAGATGTCGCCCGAAGAGGAGAGGGCGGAGGAGCCAAGGACGACTGCCTTCCAGAAGCCGATGTTTGTTGCATCGAAGGGACAATGGACACTGCCTGAGGAGATGATGATCGTTGCGGCATGGGCGCTGGCTGAGCCTCTGTATGAGAATTAGAATCGAAAGAATCAGAAACATGAATAACTTCAGTCTCTTCATAAATACTATGAAGTACATCATCTTTGTACATAGACCGAGCCTCTTCCAGCAATTCCAATTCGGCCAAATTAAAAAGGCCATCTACATCCCTATAACTTCCCCTAAGCCCCACAGCAGCCAATCTACATACCAAAAGATAAAGCTGTTTGAGATGACGCCAAAGAGGCCCGTCATCAGGCCAAATGGGCTCAACCTCTGGCCAAATAGGTTCGTCATCTGGGTCCTGCACAGTTGGGACGGGATCGTCCAACGAGTGACATACAAATAATGGATGGTCCCTTAAGATTTCCTCAACAAGCGGGTGCTAACGATCTAATGCTATACTTAACCTCATACCTTGAGAATCAGCTCTGAGCGAACATGTAGCATCAGCTGCTTCATCTCCTTCTTATGGGTGTTCAATGATTGGAGTATGAGTTGCTTCATCCTCATTTAATGGAAGTTGGATGATCGAGATTGCGGTGGATTCAATTTCCCCCAGTGGATCTTCAACCATGGGAACTTCGGGCCCCGGAGTTGGAGTCATTTCGGGTATGGCAAAAGTTGGTTCCATCCTAAGCACCTGCGCAAGATACAAAACTTAGAAAATTCCAGATTGTACCTTAGCCCAACACATGGGGGACAAGAGTTTCAGGTCGTACCTTTGCCCGACGTATAAGAGGCTCGTCAGAATCAGAGCTATTGGTTGGGGAAGGCTGCTTCCGTTTAACTTGTTTGATCTTATTCGGCCGGCCTTCTCAATCGGCTTCTTAGACCCAGCTGTCTCGGAGGTTTTTTGGGAGAAAAGAGATGTTGGAAAAGACCCGCGCAGAAGGCAAAGAAAAAAGTCTCTCACGACCAGACGGCCAAAAGCGATCGAAGAGAGGATGGACAGATGTACAAGGAGAAAAGGAGGCCGCTGAAAAGGAAGATAGTAAAGAACGGGTCTCTGATAAGCACTTATCTATGTCTGAAAGCGAAAGAACTTTAAAACGGTCCGATGAAACAACGCGAATGAAAGAATGGGAGAGGCCATCCTTGTACAAGATGAAACTGGCGGGCAGTGAAGTTAGGCGAATAGACCTCCACTCCAGCCTTGCCATTGGCCCCTGTCAAGATGTCATGAATCAAATCACGGATGCATAAAGAAGGGTTGTCGTCTAGGGAGAAAGGAAATAAAGAATGGACCCGATAAAAGGGTGTAGAAGTACTTAAAAATGGTGCGAGAAAGGAGAGAGGTTGGCCCAAATTAGGCAAACAAAAGACCAGCACAAGGATACGATTGACTCGACTCAATTGAGCTAAAGACTGGGAAATAGGCTCTAAGCCAAAGTTGAACGAGCCAAAGAGGGCCAGAGGCAATTGGTGAAGCCTCAGACCGAAGTTTTTTTTGAAGAACGGCCAACCCACGGTAAATAGCGGCCAACAAAAAGGAAGCCAGGTCCAAAAGATGACCGTTGGCAAGGTCTGATGAAATGGGGAGATAATCGGCCACAGGCTTCTGGCTGAGCATGCAAATGATATATTTGCAAAGCCAGTAATGAAGGAAAGTCGTATGCTCTAACACCGAGACCGGACCAGCTGATTCAGAAAATACACGGAAGAAGGCAGAGTAGGACATGAAGGACGAAGAGTCCATTGGCGGATGGAGGAAACGAAAGGTCGTGCAGGCGGAAATGGTCACGCCCAAGGGGCCAACCCAGTCAGAGCACTGATGTCACGAAGAGTAATAGTGAAAGGACCATAAGGGAAAAGGAAGACGTTGTAGTCGGAAGACCAGAAGAGCAGCGAGGTGGGGAATAAATTTCGACCAAAATGGGACAAGGCCAATGAAAGCTCGATGAGAGAAAGGAAGCCATGGTCCTCAAGAAAAATTACGAGTATCCGCATGTAACAACATACGTTGGAACCAGGTCTGAAATGAAGAATCATGTTTAGGCCATATACAGATAGGGTTAGACTGAGCCAGGGGAGAGACGTTCAGTGGTTCTGAAAAATGAAGGTTGGAAGTGGAAGGAAACAATTGAGCCAAAGAGCCGTAGAAATGGCATTGGCATTCCCAAAGATGAGGCCTAGAGAACACTGGTCGTAGTTTTCATTAAGGGTATGGATGCCAAAAACACCCACCGATGAATCACCCAATGCCGCTTGGTAATCACTGAAAATCGAGGTAGCCCTTTTCGAAGCAGAAGAAGATGAAGCCGTTAGAGAAATTGAAGGTAAAAAGGTGAAAGATTTTACTAGAGAGGAAGTAGAAAGTAAAGTGAAGACAAGAACAGGCCAAGCCCTTATATAACAAAGATGAAAAGCTCGCCCTAGGAAAAGTGTCGTAACCCAAATCGACAAAGGAAGAAAAAAACGGGAAAATGAAAGAATGAAGAGTCGCCCTGGACAGGTGTTGCGACACAATTCAATGTTAAAACTAAAGGTGACATGTGACGTGATGTGACACCAAAATGACGCGAAAAACGACTCATTAATAGGCGCCATGATGAAACGTATTAGGAAGATCGCACATTTATTGAAGAAATGATGGACTCACAAAGGGAACGTAAAAGACAGTTCTTAAGATGCACAAAGGACGATAGAGCGAAGACCTGCAGGCCGACGCCAGTATACGGCCAATAGATACAGTCCTAAATTTTCCCAAATTGAGAAATTCATCCTGATTTCATCGTCCGACTAAATCAAGACGAATTTGGGGGACAATTATTGGCGAAGAAAATCGCCCTAGAATGTACGAGTCAATGAGAGGGGAAAGGAAAGGACATGTCATTGGGACGAAGAGCAATTAAGACAAGCAGGTATTGCAAGGCAATTTGCAAACAGGGCGACAATGAGAAAAGTAGTCAGAACGATCACCACACGATGCAGCGACTAAGACGACAAAAAACAGTCAGGACGACCACCACACGTTGCAGTTGATCCCACAATTACAGTAACTACCCACGACTTGATAGTTCCCCATGGTCTGGCAGTTAGGGCGCCTAACCTGGTAGTTAAAGGCGTGATCCAGCAGTTGCAGAGAAGTTTACGGATTGAAACCGTCCTACCAGTTAACCGAGCTCCGCTATAAAAAGCTCACGCAGGAGAAGAAAAGGAAACCTGAAAAAATGAAGACTCAAAATGAGCATTTTATTTTAATTTCTTATCTTTGTAACATTAGGATTGTAATTTGTTTGCTTGTGCCCCTTGGAGGCTTATTAACTTAATCAAACACCCCTTGCTGGGACTTTGTCTCAGGAGGTTTGAACCTTACACGCTCTTTGACGGGAAATTGTGCAAACAAGTATGTACAAAGACATTCATTCCAAAATTAAATATATACTTACATACTTAGAAAGTTGAAGTTTAGAGTTTGAGAGTTATTGTAAATTCTCTAAATATTGAGTTTGGATGAAGAAGGGTCATGTCCATTGGTGGTGCCCTATGGGAAGGTACCAAAATGTTAGGAAATGTCCTCCAAATTAGAGGAACACTCCTAGGCTTCAAATGATGCATGAAAGAGATATAGCCCTTAGGAGGGTTACACCATAAACCAAAGGGTGCCCTTAAGACACATTTCCATGTCTATTTAAAGGGGCTTTGAAGTTCATTCTAAAGATCCAGAAATCATAAGTCTTTTGTCACTACATTTGTTGTTTTAGAGTCAAGAGAGAAATTCCACCATTTTTCCTAGTTCAAGATCTTGTTAAGGAGTGCCCCTTGAACAAGAGGTATCCAAGGAATCCTGGGAGAATGTTAGCCACATTGCATCTGTACAACATCGAGACAGAGACTAATAAGTTCTTAAGGACATAGAGATCTCGAATTGGATTCGTTTTCACTTATAATCTCAATTTTCCAGGTTTTTTCTTTATGTTCTAAGTTTTAGGGTTTATGTTTATGATTGACATGATTGTGATATGGTTTTAATTGTTGTTGCATGTTAATTTCGTTTAATAACAACACCATTTCCCCAACAAGAGTTTCCACCATTATTCTAAGTTCAAGTTCCTAAAGAAAGAAGAATTTCTTCTACAAGAAGCAACCAAATTATCCTTGGAGAACGTTAACCACAAGAAATCCATAGCACACCTATGCGAGGCTAATAAGTCTTTAAGGATAAATACATCTCGACTTGGTTTAAGTTTCTTTATCTTCTTCAATATTTTTGGAAATTTTTCTAAGTCTTTTTTGTTTTATTCATGTCTTGCATGATAGAATGTTAATGTTTTTGATTGAATAATATATATTAAAAATGATTAATAACACATTCGTCTCGTCCAACAATCTCCACTTGACAATGTGTATTCTAGTGGTAGAAGTACTATGTCCTCACTAAATTAATGTGAGGGTAGGTGTGTTTAATTTGTTATGCCTCATTCTCTATCTAAATATTTGGATCTTAGTATATTTTTCCTAATGAGGGAGCATACATCTTAAACGAAAATAAGTTTCATCTATATTTGGAACCCAAAAAAAAAAACCATGACCATAAAAAAATTGATAAGATACATCACTTTTATCTCTTATTCAATTTTTTTTTAATAATACAATCAAAGTAAGTAGGTAGTTGTTGATGGCTGATTTTGGTCTCAGGGCAATATGAGAATATTACTCCCGAGACAATCTTCCCTCAATAGTGAATTTTTTCGGTTAAATGGAAACCAAAAGCAAATTTAGCAAAAGACAGATAAATACACCAATCAACAAGGAGATTTAACGTGGTTCGGCGGATCAGATCTCACCTACGTCCACGGGCACAAAACTGATGATACTTTTATTATTGTGATATGCTTTTCTGATCTCTCTTTTGTTTACAAGTCTCACAATAATGATTCTGATATTGGTTCTGATATCAACTCTCAACTTTCAACTTGTTACCCCCCTTACGCATACTCTACCCTCCTATTTATAATAG
Organism: Zanthoxylum bungeanum; assembly: GCA_019454045.1. Lineage (NCBI taxonomy): Eukaryota > Viridiplantae > Streptophyta > Magnoliopsida > Sapindales > Rutaceae > Zanthoxylum > Zanthoxylum bungeanum. The sequence goes on from SKCR01023810.1 coordinate 52,902, forward strand.
TGTAGAAATCAGATTCATTCTCATACAAGAATTTCCTAGTTGAAACAATTTCATTTTCCCATAAGGATTCCTAATCAAAACTACATTTACTTTCTTTATCCTACTAGGACTCTGACTCACCAGTTTTCCCCATGAAAATAGGATAACTTGTCATTTTATCCACAAGAATAGAGTGTCATATTCTGGAGCATATCTCGCTATCTGGTCGGTCCTCATGAGGTCGGTCATGATAGTCCTTTGAACTGAGAATGTTGCTGTCGATCTGATAATGCCCGGTCATCCGATCTCAAGTGGTCGGTAACCTATCATCAAGTGCTCAGTCTCTACCTGTTGGATTTATAACACTCATGTGGTCGGGTCGGCATTAATGATTTCGACCGAGAAAGGAATTACCCTTTTTACCCCTGTCGTACTCCTTAAATAACATAGGTCCTGAAAACACCATCAACATCTGTCCCCTAGTTCTCGATAACAACGAGTTTGCGAGTTGATGCCGGGAACTATAAAAAAAATGGTGTGCCGATGAATCCGTCGGTGGTCACTTCAGGAACCGCAGAGAAAAAAGCCTTGGCTGCAAATCTAGTCATTCCTGCCACCTTCATGTGCTCAGTTAACAAGGATCCCGATATCTACCTGTGGAAAAAAATGCTTTGCCCTTATGCTGATGACGATCGACTCGGTGTGACGTAACCCGACCCCGAGCTGAGAAGAACATTTGGCTCTGGGGGAATGTCACCTCCCCAGACCAATAGAGGGTCGACCATGGGGGAGATGCTCCGATCCCATGCCGATGATAAGTCTCTCGGTGGGACGTATCCCGACCCCGAGCTGAAGAAAGACTTGGCTCTGGGGGAATATTACATCCCCAGTCCAACGAAGCCAACTCGGTGGGACGTAACCCGACCCCGAGCTGAAAAAGAACTTGGCTCTGGGGGAATATTACATCCCCTGTCCAAAGAAGCCGACTCGGTAGGACGTAACTCGACCCCGAGCTGAAACAAACATCGATCTCGGCGGTACAAGAGCAGACCTGAGCCGGAAAGAAACATCGGTCTCGGCGGTACAAGAGTAGACCCGAGCCGGAAAGAAACATCGGTCTCAGCGGTACAATAGCAGACCCGAGCCGGAAAGAAAAATCTGACTTCGGCGGAACGAATCCAGCCCCGAGCCGTTTAACAAAGCAGCCTCGGCGGAACGAATCCAGCCCCGAGCCGATTAATCAAATGGCCTCGGCGAAACGAATCCAGCCCCGAGCCGATTAATCAAGTGGCCTCGGCGGAACGAATCCAGCCCCGAGCCTATTTAATCAAGTGGCCTCGGCGGAACGAATCCAGCCCCAAGCTGATTAATCAAGTGGCATCGGCGGAACGAATCCAGCCCCGAGCCGATTAATCAAGTGGCCTCGGCGGAACGAATCCAGCCCCGAGCCGATTAATCAAGTGGCCTCGGTGGAACAAATCCATCCCCGAGCCGATTAATCAAGTGGCCTCGGCGGAACGAATCCAGCCCCGAGCCGATTAATCAAGTGGGACTTATTCAGAAGGGAAGTGAATCAACCTTTTGAAGCCCTACCGATTCTGGCACGGGCGTCCCTTACCAGACCGGTGAAAAACAAAAACAAAACTCTAAAAAATAAAATTAAATGGCGGGGGCGACTTAGCGTTTATCCCAAAATAAAACGTTTCGCAAGTATAAACAACAACACGGATGCCTCAAAACAGCGTCCTATCCGAGGTCTCCAAAACACAATTCTGAATCTTTCAATTCAGAGTCCCGACAAACCAGGATTTGGATCAGAGAGCGTTTAGAATGGTAAGGGCACATCCTCTATACTTCAGGTCTCTATGGAGCATGTGTATCGTTCGAGGGCTCCTCCTTACAACGCTGGAGCAAGCATACGCTACGGGGGCACAATCCCTCCCCGGGCTATACTTCTCTTGGATCCGAGTGATCAAAGAATAGAGATCAATGAGTGTCTGAGACATTAAGGGCATGTTCCTCCTTATGTTCGGTAACACTGGAGCAAGCAAACGCCACAAGGGTATCATCCATCCCCGTGCTATGCTTCTCGCGGATCCATCAATCAGGTAGGTGGGGATCAGAGAGTGTTCGAGACACTAAGGGCATATTCCTCCTTGTGTTCGGTAACACTGGAGCAAGCAAACGCCACGAGGGTATCATCCATCCTCGTGCTATGCATCTCACGGATCCAAATGACCAAATAGGTAGGGATCAAAGAGTGTCTGAAACATTAAGGGCATATACCTCCTTATGCTCGGTAACACTGGAGCAAGGAAACGCCACGAGGGTATCATCCCTCCTCGTGATATGCTTCTCACGAATTTGTATGACCAAATAGGTAGGGATCAAAGAGTGTCCGAAACATTAAGGGCATATACCTCCTTATGCTCGGTAACACTGAAGCAAGCAAATGCCACGAGGGTATCATCCCTCCTCGTGTTATGCTTCTCACGGATCTGTTGGTCAGACAAAACATACGGGAGCATTTTCCCCGTAGCTGTATTTCCTAAACCGGGCAGACCGGCCACCTTACAGGGGCATTCCCTCCCCGTAAATGAGGGGAATGAAAGATGACGCCACCCGCTTTTCCATCTTCCAATGAACTTGAGAACTTCATCAATCAGAATCACTGGAAAAGCAACGGCCAAGACCAAGAGCCATTCATTCACGCTGAGAGGTACGATTCCGAATACTTATCTTCATCAATCGGGGGCCTCCACTTTTTACAGTAGGCGTATGAGTATGACGCCACCCGCTTGTGCATCTTCCAATGAACTTGAGAACTTCATCAATCAGAATCACTGGCAAAGCAACGGCCAAGACCAAGAGCCATTCATTCACGCTGAGAGGTACGATTCCGAATACTTGAGCAAGGAATGGCACGTAAAGGATCAAAAAGTGCAAGCCAAATGAAACAGACATGGCCAAAAGGAGCCATGAGTTGACCCATGGGGGCATCGACAACAAACTCGAGTCCTCGAAGAGGGCATTCAATGAATTGAACATCTCAATGGCAACCAAGACTGAGAGGGAGAGAGTTGTGGCCTTGACTTTCCCAGAGTGGAAATACTCACATGGATCTTTATCAAAATTGAACACTTGATTGTCGGCTGTAAAAGGGTGACACTGTAAGATTCTCCCAAGAATGGCAGTGACCCCAGTTAGAAAGTTGAGTGTAGGTGACAAGACTATGACTGTCTCCACTCAGGTCAATGCCCAAGAATGTGTTATGTGTGTACCATTTGACAAAGATCCCAACGGTTGCTACCTCCAACATCGAGTCCAATCACCAGATAGCGGATTAAAATCCAAGGAGTGATCAACGAGTCATCACTTCTTCGAGGAGGCTTCTTCATTATATCCATGTCTGGAGGGTTAAATCCTGATAAACGCCTTCATGTTGTTGTAGATGGATCTGCCTTCACCAACAACAACAACTATTGTGCTAAAATTATCATTTGCTAATACTATATCTAAGGCTTCCTTGGCAACCTCTGTCCTTGCAATGCCCATTGCTATCCCTATGTCAGCCAACTTCAATCCCGATGCATCATTCACACCGTCACCAATTATTGCAACAACTTCACCATCCTCTTTCAGCAACCTCACTATTTTTTGTTTATGCCTTGGTTCAGCCCTGGAGAACAGAAGCCCTCCATCTTGTCTTAGATAGTTTTTATGATCACGGAGATCCATAAACTCTCTTCCAGTTAAACTTCGTGAACTGATATCTTCATGAGATCCGAATACACTAATTTCTCGACAGATAGCTTCAGCTGTATTCTTATGGTCCCCTGTAATGACCATAGCACGAATTCCAGTAGCTTCGCAGTCCTGAATTGCTTGACGGACCCCATGGATTTTAACATGGCTTGATTTTCCTCCATATCTTTCCTCATATTTTTCTCTATTTTCTCCATCCATTCTGCTGTTGAACTCCCCGACGACCGGTGATTTCCACCTTCTGCCATTGTCTTACTACGCGAGCTGCTTTTTGTTGGATTCCCCACAGACGGCGCCAACTGTTGACGGCTGATTTTGGTCTCAGGGCAATATGAGAATATTACTCCCGAGACAATCTTCCCTCAATAGTGAATTTGTTCGGTTAAGGGGAAACCAAAAGCAAATTTAGCAAAAGACAGATAAATACACCAATCAACAAGGAGATTTAACGTGGTTCGGCGGATCAGATCTCACCTACGTCCACGGGCACAAAACGGATGATTCTTTTATTACTGAGATATGCTTCTCCGATCTCTCTTTTGTTTACAAGTCTCACAATAATGATTTTGATATTGGTTCTGATATCAACTCTCAACTTTCAACTTGTTACCACCCCTTACGTATACTCTACCCTCCTATTTATAATAGTGTAGAAATCAAATTCATTCTCCTACAAGAATTTCCTAGTTGAAACAATTTCATTTTCCCATAAGGATTCCTAATCAAAACTACATTTACTTTCTTTATCCTACTAGGACTCTGACTCTGACTCACCAGTTTTCCCCATGAAAATAGGATAACTTGTCATTTTATCCACAAGAATAAGGTGTCATCTTCTGGAGCATATCTCGCTATCTGGTCGGTCCTCATGAGGTCGGTCATGATAGTCCTTTGAACTGAGAATGCTGCTGTCGATCTGATAATGCCCGGTCATCCGATCTCAAGTGGTCGGTCTCTACCTGTTGGATTTATAACACTCATGTGGTCGGGTCGGCATTAATGATTTCGACCGAGAAAGGAATTACCCTTTTTACCCCTGCCGTACTCCTTAAATAACATAGGTCATGAAAACACCATCAACACTAGTATCTAAGATAAATAGAATACATTATTCGTATATCTTATAGTTGGTTGTCAGTGACGAAATCATGGTTTTGGTTTGACACGAGTCATAATAAAACAAAAATTAATAAAATTAAATGAATCAAATAAGGACCATCGTGGAGAAAATATAATCTTGAGTAAGTTATAACATAAAATCGATAGAAATTATCGGATCAAAAGTAAAATATAGTAAATATTGGTAAAATTTCAATTGATTCCCGCCAAATTTTTTTTTGGACCCATACAAAATTTTACCCATCCTGTTATCCTTTAGTAAAACTAAAGCAAATAGAAGTAGCTGCTGGACGAGTGGTGGTTGCTCGAGATCACCTTGAATGCGTGATTGTAGCTGCGGGAAAGATATGCATATTTTTTAAAGGGGATACCGAGTATGCGGAAGCTTTGGTTGTGGATTTCGATCTAGATATTATTAGGCGTGTCTCCCCTAATAATATCTTTTGTATTCTTTAGCTTGTCATTTTAATATATCCTTCTTTCAATATATATACACACACATATAATATACTCCATTCGTCCATTTTTGATAGGCCGCTGGTCATTTTCCAATAAATTAAAGGAAAATGATTAAACATAATCTTTTCCTCATATACCCCTCATTAATACAACACACAATTCCACTTTAATTCAATTATTTATACTCCCAATAATAATAATAAGAGTATATAAGTAAATTTCGTCATTTAATTCTCTCAAAATAAGGAAATATGACTATAATTTAAGACTTCTAAAAATAAAATTATGGCATACCAAAAAAGGACGGAGAGGGTAATATAAATAAAAGAAAAGCAAATAGAAATAGTAGTCCTCTTATATTTGACGTTGACTGACTGTATAATAAAAAGGAGAAATTCAACTTCTACCAACATAAATAAAAAAAGAAAATAATTTAACTACAAGCCATTAAATGATTTCCAACACAGGAGCTAATGTTAAATAATAAAGAATGAGAACATATGCACTGGACTGGATATCGATATAAATTAATGCGTGATTAGAAAATTAAATTACGTTGATCTATTTCTTATTTATCCACAAGAAATGTTGGGTAGTTTAATTAATTAATTAATTATGTCCTCAAGAGACGTAATTTGATGATGTAGAAATTATAATCTTATATTGAAGTTTTGAATTTGAATTCAGGAAATATATTTTTTATAAAAAATTAGGATAATTAGAAATTTTACATATTCCGTTTAAATAAGAATGAGTGATTTCGATCATGCAAGATTATCAATTACTAAAAAATAAAGAAGTTTAATTAATTATTGGTCTAATAAAATAAAACGAAATTAGTAGCAGACTAGCAGTGGTGGCGGGGGCAACTAAAAGTAACGCCATGATTTCGCTTTCAATGTTTTGTTTTTTACATGGGGAAGCGCGTAATAATAAAACCCTCAGCAATCTAGATTTGTCAAATTTTCACACACTGTCGGGAGACGAGACGCACGGATATGGATTCGTATTTTGTTTTGAGTTTTTAATAAATAGTGATAGTTGATTATTATATAATAATTTAAAATAATTAAATTTTAATTTTTTAAAAATTACTATGATACATAACTTAATTTAATATTAAATCTCAACTCGAATCATAGCTAAAAAAGTATTGGATAAGTTGCCACTGTCCTGTTGAAACCACACACAATAAATATTTAATTAATTTATATATAAATATTAAAATAAAAAAAATCCTTATAAGACAAAAATAATTTCATTACTAGATAATTTTTTCCTTTAGTATTTTGTACAATATTTTATCATTTTATCATTTTTGTTCATAAATACAAAGGGGGAAGACTTTGACTCTCAAAATTCAATTGATTTGTTCACACTACTTTTTAAATTATATTTGAGAATATTAATTATGCACTTTATTATTATGATTCCCTAGCCATATGATAGGTACATGGAAGGGAACAGTCATCATAAATGAGTAATAATTTATAAGTTAGGAATATTTTAACACAAAATTTTAAAATAAATCTAAATATTAAAAATCTAATAATTGATTTAAGTAATCTAATTGTAGATACTCAAAGTTAAAATAATATTTAAAGATGTTTAGAGCTATTTTGACTTGAAATGTCTACAACTGAATTAACTTAAATCAATATCTATATTTTGATATATAGATTTGTATCAAAATTTTATATTAGAATATCCATACCCTTTTTCAAAATATGAACTTGTGGTTTAGATATATTATCTTGTTATAATATAATATTATATTATATTATAATTATCCTTAAAAATATTGGAAACCCCGCCGTTAAACCACCGGACCCGGGCTTAAGTAGAGTAGGTAAAACTCATGGTTACCCCCAAACTCTTACAAGAAGTGCACCGATTAGATTCGAACCTAGGACTTGACAACTAAATCTTAAACTTTATACCACCAAGCCACACTTATTGAGAGCGTACCCAATAATTTTCATTTAGACAATTTTAATAACAAGTTACTACTTATATGGTAGATCTCCGAAGTATTTTTTCAGTTCTCCGAATTAGGAAAAAATTATATAAAACCATGCATTCTTCATTTGTTCTCACTATAAAATTTTGATGCTCAATAAGATATTTTATTATTTTTATTGATAGATATGATTTTTACATATAAGATCAAAAATAAAAGTCCACGGTAACATCCCCGATCTGGGAGATGCTAGCGGCAGGGGATAGACAGTACTAACCCTATAAGCCTCTGACTCTGATCTATCATACAATTACCACGCTCTTTTCTTTAAGTAAATATATATCATATATATGGGACCGTGGCCCGATCTTACAACTTAACATACAAACTTAACTTTAATAACTTTATACATAAAGACACATAACTCAAATATTAGTACACGACTTTTACTTGACTCAGACTGGACTCTTACTATATTTCTGACTCGTACTGGTGGACTCCATAACCAAGTGACTGCAACAGTATCCGTCCTCCCGAGCTCGTCCTCTGAGAATTCCTGCAAAATAAGGAAACTGAGAGAGAGGGGTTAGATCATCGTACGATCTAAGTGAGTGCACAAAAACTGAGAAAACTGATATAAAAACTTTTCGGTTCTAGAAACTAAGGTTCCAGAAATATCTTTATATGAAAACCCTTTTTCTGAAAAACTTCATCTGAAATCTCTTTTATCAACTTATCTTTCTGTAAACATCTTTTAAAGCTTTGGTTTCTGAAAACTATTTCTAAAATCTGAGTTCTGAAAACTGTTTTTTGAAAATCTGAAAACTGTAACTGATGTGTATCTGAAAACCTTGACGTATGAGAGTGTTATGTATCGTCGTCCCCCCATACGCCTAACTGTAGCCAGCGGTGCAAATCCATGACTTTGGGGCGTTACGTATCGCCGTCCCCCAAAGCATGCCACTACTGTCTCTGAAACTAGTGGTCTTGGGGCGTCACGTATCGCCGTCCCCCAAACCATAAAACTAGAACTGATGGTGCAGATCTATGCTACTCTCCAAGCTCTGAAACTAAGGCCTATGGGCGTTACGTATCGCCGTCCCCCTAGTACTGAACTAGGATCTGAGGGCGTTACGTATCGCCGTCCCCTCATCTACATGTGCACATGTTCTCTGTCCATCAATTCCAACTGTATCAAGTTACATACTGGGGTGGGTTTTTCCTCCATGCTCCAGAAAACATAAAACTCATGCTTTAAATCACAAAAATGTATCAAACATTTTTTGAAAACATTTTTTCCTTAATTAAAACTCAAATTATAGCTATTTATGAAATGACTGTAATAATAAAACATTCTAACATCCTAAAGCGTGAAATTAAATCTGATATCCAAACTTAATAAATAAAATCAGCTTGAGAAAAGAGGTCCACTAACTGTTTTGGAATTTCCCTAGCCTTTCTTCGCTTTGCTGAAGGGCTTGTGGTTCGTGCGATGATCTCTTCTTGCTTGATTATTTTCCATCCTTCAAGTCTTTTATGGTTGACCATGATCTTCCATGATTCACCCTCTCTCATTTTATTTCTTTTCATTCTCTTCTTCTATCATTCTTTTCTTCTTTCTCTTCTTATTTTCTTTTTTCTCTCATCCCTTCTACGTTTTTCATGTTCTTTCTTCTCTAAAATTTGTGAAATGGTAAATATTAACCCTTTTTTATACTTGGAAATTGGTAAAGGTAGAGAAAAGTTTGGAAATTGGTGGAAACTTTGAGACTTTTCTAGAATAGCCCCAAAGTACTATTCATCCTAATTTTACTCTGCATTTTCGACTCGTTTCTGGTCTGAATTTAGAAAAATGCTTAACGCAAAAGTCGTAGATCTCGATCTCAGATTTCCAACGATATAAAATTTATAAAAATCAAAGTTCGTATGAAAATGTTACGGCCCAAATACCATGAGCCGTCCGTAGTGGAACATTGTACCGTCTAATATCGGATTCTTGAAGAGTTACCGATAGCCGTCTCACGAAGGTATATGTTTCCAATCGTAATTTATATTATGTGACACTCATCTCTCAGCGTTTAAATAGTTCAGAATTCTCAGTCATTAAAAATTCTCCCCCCTTAAATATGATTCGTCCTCGAATCCTTCTTGGGGCTCAACTCATAGACTTTTTCCGGCCGATACCAAGATATTTATGTCTCTGGATATCCATATACTCCCTCTGCTTATTATTCTGAATATGCCATCACACTACCCCTATCTCTTATATATCACAAATCTTTATTTTTAACGCTTCTGATTATATTCAACATCTTTATCTCTATTTATTTTCACAAGCCTTTTTATTTCCAAAATTGTGCCATATTTGTAATCTGTCTTTTTGCTCATCTTTGTTCTATTCTGACTTCACTACCCCTTTTATACCTCTTTCTACAATATACTAACTTTAAAATACTCTTAATAACTCATGCTTCTTCCATGTTTAAAATGTTCCCATAATTCTTCATGTTCTCATATCCATAACCTTCACTTTCCCTTAGTCTGTGTATATTTCAAATTCTTCAGTTATTCTGTTTTAGTGATTTCATAGAATGTACCTTAACTTGTGAATTATCATATGAGCTCAACTAACTATTTGTCCTTCTCAGTTTTCCGCCTTGCTAATACTTCTGTTCTAATAAATTTTCTCCTTCGAGTCTTCATATTTATGACTATCTTTGGGTTTTGGTCTTCATGATTCATAAATACCTTTTTCAAATACTCTTACTGTCCTCCAACGGCTCTCTTACTTAGCTAATTCCTTTAAGGCAGTTCCTCTTAGTAATACTCATCGTAAGTCTAATCTTGTGCATTTTATGCTAGAATTGTGTACTCTTCTGCTCTAGATTCCTATGTTGATACAAGTATGGTTATTATCTGTTATGTTAACTATTCTTACTATTGAAAATTTGTCTTATCGTTATGCACTTTTGTTATTGTTTCTCCGGTATCTAGATTATTACAAGCTTTTCTCCTAATGTCTTTGCCTCATATCCAACTTTATCCTATAACTGAACTTCAGTGATATATGCTTCTGTCTTTTCATTTGCAGGGATATCAACTTCTACATTTCTTGATCACGTCCTTGGCTATCCCTTTTTCCTTCCATAAATGCTTGACTAGAACTTTCTTTCTTAATCATTTTTTATAGTCTATCTTTCTTCTAAATCTTTATATCTTTTCTTTTACTATGTTCTATTTCTGGAACTTGTTTGACCTATGCTTCTGCTTCCTTATTTGAAGGATGTCATTTCTCATATGTCTCCATTATGTTTAAAGCTGTTCTTTTACGTTCTCGTCACCATTTAACTAGTGCTTTCACCCTTTATCATTTCATTTCGATAACTTTTCTTCTAGATCTCTTAGTTAGAACTATTTCCTCTTTTATTCTGTTCTTGTATTATATCTTAAGGTTTTCTGTTTGTACCAACTATGCATTCTATTGATTCTGTAAATGTCTTGAAACGAACTTCAAAGTCGACCTCTGTGGTTACTGTTTAACGAGGGTCGAGAGGGTATGAGCTTATCTCAAGGCTTTTATATTCATGGTGGTCTGGTGGCACATATTCGTTATCTATTGGTCTAGGACTTTCTTGCATAAACTCTTGATATCGTTTCCTACACCAAGGCTTTACTACAAAAATTATATGGTTTGCTTTTACTAACTTTACTCCTGATCATCTTAAACAATCGATCTTTCCACCTCTTTTGTGAAAATCCTTCTAGAGCCATACTCTTTAACAACTTCTTCGTACTATCTCTGTACTCATTCATGTTCAGGCTCTATTATTTAGCTCTCCGAATTCGTTATTTTCCTCCTCTGAGTGCTGATGTACTCTTTTTTTACTATTTCTTTCTTAAGAAATTTGCTCCGCTACAAAGGTTTCTTCCATGTCTTAGTTCCTTAAACTCATTACTCCTATGAGTTCCTAAAAGTTCCATCTGTTTTGATTACTTAGGACACCTTCTATCAGAATTGTTCTCCCTAGCCTCTTCGTACTCCTAAGTCTTTACTTCCTTAGGGGTTCCTTGTTTACTTAGTCAACTTATTGTAGATTCGAACCTTCTCATCTCATGTTTTTTTGTCTATGTTAACCTTTCTCTGTCTAAAGGTTGCATTCCTTTGTTACTCTTCACATTCCACATAATTTATTTCGTATCCTAACTCTTAGTTCTAAGTTGGGAATGGCTACATGCTTACGTATCTAGTCAAGTGTATAATTCATGCCTTGGTATTTCTTTATTTTATTACTTACTCCAAGGTCTTATTTCCATCTCTGTTTTTAAGCTACATAACCTATGCTACTATACACGCTGAAATTTCTTATGACTTCTGTTTCCCTCTTCCCATTTTCAGATTTTACCTCTTGGCTCTACTCTCCGTACTACAAGGGCTAGTGGTGGTTCGTTCTTCTGTCTATTTCTTAAATTTATGCTCTCTGCTCTTACTATCAGTTTCAAGTCCCGTCTTTGGTACTTTATTCTTCAGTCCATACAAATTCTCTTGTTGCTTCTAAATAGCTCTAACCTCTCGAGTTTATTCTTTTCCACCGATTTCTATTGACTTAAGCTAATCTATAGGACCTGCTATGCTTGGTCTTTTTTGGGGACTTTTACTAATTCTACGAGTCTTGTGCTGTCTTGTCTAGATCTTAGACTATACTGAGTTCTTTCATTTACTTCCTTAAAACTCCCTTATTCCCTTTCTTTGGGGAATCTATCTTTCAAGATCTTCCACTTTTTAAGAGGAAATCTCGTTGGGCTTCTTACAGTTACTTATATCTATGCTAAGAGGAGCTAGGGTAACACCTGATGCTTTGATGGGTCTTGGTATCCTTGTTCTGATGCTTTACATCCTAGTAGGGTATATTTTCTTGTAAAGTAAGTACGAGGTAGACTCTGTCAGGACAACTTCCTTTTTTTATATTATGGAAGGGTGAAAATTGGATAGGTCGAAGCTTCATCCAATAGGCTCTTAGGCTTGGGCAACTAATCATTTTCCTGATGCCATTCCTCGTGTTTTTCTGTGGGCCTAGGTTTGGGGAACCTAGAATCTCTGCATTAGAAGTCTCCATGGCCGGTCCTAATTTCTCGCGTCTACTTCCTTATGATTGTTCTTGGTTATTTGAAGTACTCGAAAGTTACTGGATCAACTTGGAAATATTTTCTAAGGAGGTTGGAATCTTACTTAGAGGGAAAGAACATTTATATAGGTCTATTTGGTATCTTACTTTTGTTTGGACTTGCTATATTCTACCTTTCTATCCGAAGTTCTGATATCCCCCATATTATCTCACTCCGTGTCTCTGATTCTTACTTATGTTTTGACATTTTCTTATCTATATGCTTATGTACCTCTGTCTCTATTTGAATCCGATTGTCTAGATATCTATATTTTATTTTCTATTTTTCTCTCTAAGTTTTCTTTATTTTTCTATTTTCCTGGGTGGATACTCTTGGAACTTTATTATCTCTTTCTGTCTCTTTATCTTTCTTAGTCTCTGTCTGTCTAAACATATATGCCTTATTTCTTGCTTTCTTCTTATAGCTTTCCTATCATATTTCCTTGAGTAATTTTCTTAGATCACTACTGTTTAATTCATAGCTCATTTTGGATTTCTAGTAATAAGCCGGATTAACTACAGAGGAATTCGTAATTTGAATATAGAGTATAACTCTTCTCGAAAGGAATATTATTCGAATAATCTAGGAGAGCTTACTAACCTGTCTATGGAACTTTGAGGACGTACTCGAGGATCAGATACTGGAGCGGTTGTGCCCCATATATAAATATCCCGGACATACTATGTATACAAGACCCCATCACTCTACCCAATGCAGTCACTGACTTCCTAGACCATGCTCTGATACCATATTTGTAACATCCTCGATCTGAGAGATGCTACCGGCAAGGGATAGACCGTACTAACCCTATAAGCCTCTGACTCTGATCTATCATACAAGTACCAAATTTTTTTTCTTTAAGTAAATATATATCATATATATGGGACCGTGGCCCAATCTTATAACTTAACATACAAACTTAACTTTAATAACTTTATACATAAAGACACATAACTCAAATACTAGTACATGACTTTTACTTGACTCAGACTGGACTCTTACTATATTTCTGACTCGTACTGGTGGACTCCATAACCAAGTGACAACAACAGTAATCCGTCCTCCTGAGTTCGTCCTCTGAGAATTCCTGCAAAATAAAGAAACTGGGAGAGGGGGATTAGATCGTCGTACGATCTAAGTGAATGGACAAAAAATTTAGAAAACTGATATAAAAACTTTTCGGTTCTAGAAACCAAGGTTCTAGAAATATCTTTATATGAAAATCTTTTTCTGAAAAACTTCGTCTGAAATCTCTTTTATCAACTTATCTTTCTGTAAACTACTTTTAAAGCTTTGGTTTCTGAAAACTATTTCTAAAATCTGAGTTCTGAAAACTCTTTTCTGAAAATCTGAAAACTGTAACTGATTTGTATCTGAAAACCTTGATGTATGAGGGCGTTACGTATCACCGTCCCCCATACGCCTAACTGTAGCCAGCAGTGCAAATCTATGACTTTGGGCGTTACGTATCGCCGTCCCCCAAAGAATACCACAATTGTCTCTGAAACTGGTGGTCTTGGGGCATTACGTATCGCCGTCCCCCAAGCCACAAGACTAGAACTGGGGGTGCGGATCTATGCTACCCTCCAAGCTCTGAAACTAGGGTTTACGGGCATTACGTATCGCTGTCCCCCTAGCCCTGAACTATGATCTGAAGGCGTTTCGTATCACCATCCCCTTAGTCCTCTACATGTGCACATGTTCTCTGTCCATCAATTCCAACTGTATCAAGTTATATACTGGGGTGGGTTTTTCCCCATGCCCCGAAAAACATAAAACTCATGCTTTAAATCTCAAAACTGTATCAAACATTTTATGAAAATATTTCTTCCTTAATTAAAACTCAAATCATAACTATTTATGAAATGACTGTAATAATAAAACAATCTAACGTCCTAAAGCGTGAAAGTAAATCTGATATCAAAACTTAATAAATAAAACCAGTTTGAGAAAATAGGTCCACTCATTATTTTGAAGTTCCGTTAGCCTTTCTTCGCTTCGCTGAAGGGCTTGTGGTTCCTGTGATAATCTCTTCTTGCTTGATTTTTGTCCATCCTCCAAGTCTTTTATGGTTGACCATGATCTTCCATGCTTCACCCTCTCTCATTTTCTTTCTCCTTCTTCTTCTTTTATTCTTCTTTTATTCTTTTCTTCTTTCTTTCCTCTTGTTTTCTTCTTTCTCTTCTCCCTTCTACGTTTTTAATGTTCTTTCTTCTCTAAATTTTGTGAAATGGTAAATATTAACCCCTTTTTATACTTGGACTTGTTTGAAATTGTAAAGGAAGAGAAAAGTTTGGAAATTGGTGGAAACTTTGAGACTTTTAGAATAGAATAGCCCCCCAAGTACTATTCATCTGAATTTTGCTCTGCATTTTCGACTCATTTCTGGTCTGAATTTAGAAAAATTCTCAACGTATAAGTTGTAGATCCCGATCTTAGCTTTCCAACGATATAAAATTCATAAACATCAGAATTCGTATGAAAAAGTTATGACCCAAATATCATAGACTGTCCGAGTGGAACATTGTACCGTCTAATATCGAATTCTTGAAGAGTTACCGATAGCCGTCTCATGAAGGTATATGTTTCCAATCATAATTTATATTATGTGACACTCATTTCTTAGTGTGTCAATAGTCAGAATTCCTAGTCGTTACATCCACAAACATCAATTTTTAATACATCAAATCAGATACATAAGTTAAAATTAATGTTATCTTGGATTTTGGCTACTCCTATACAAAGACAAGTATATGGGATCACTGTTTGTTGATGTTGCCAATGATGGAAATAACCAGATATACCCATTAGTATTTGGTATTATGGACTCCGAAAATGATCAGTCATGGATTTGGGTTATAACCAAACTCCACGGTTGCATCAAAGATGTGACAGATTTAGTTTTCATTTCTGATCGACACAACAACATTAAAAAATCTATTATGACAGTTTTTCCTAAGTTTCTATTGGTGTTTGCATCCACCAAGTGTTTATGAACCTTAAAATTAAGTTTAGGATGGGACTAAAGGACATGGACAATTTTAGGGGTATTTACGGGTCGGGTCGGATTTTTTTTTAAAAAAGATTTGTGAGACCTAATCTGGTCGAGTCATGTGGGTAGGGGTGTGAATAGGTCGGTTCGGTCAATTAATCCTTGATTTTTTAACCAAACCGAAATTATTTAGTTAAGTTAATATTTAACCGATTTAAACATATGATGACACATAACTATTAACCAACTTAACCATTATTTTTCGATCGGTTTCGATTAATTCGGTTATTAACCAGTCTAGAATATCTACAAATAACAATATATATTAACACATTAATATAAATTTAAATTCATCAAAAAGACATTCATATATGTGTTTAACAACAAAAGATAAATTTAAATTCATCAAAAAATAGTCTACAACTATATTCAGTAGAGGCAGAAGGTAAAATTTTTAACTTCTTTTAATTAAAAACATATATAAAGTCAAATTATGATTTTTGTAATCGGTTAATTGGTCGGTTCGGTTATACAAATATCATAACCTTAATCGAACCGAAAAATCGAAAAAGCTAAAAATCTTAACCGAAAAAACCATTTTAATCATAATAATCGAATCACTATAAAAATATTGGTAGGAACGGTTTGGTTAATTGGTTAAAATCGATTAATGCACACTCCTACATGCGGGCTAGGAAATCTGAACCCCAAATTTGAGAGGTTAAACCCGATCGAGTTGGGTCGTCGGGTCTGCCAAAAAAAATAAATTTTTTTAATGAGTTAAATATTTTGAAATATAAATATTAATTATTTTATATCTCGAAAATTATCATATACATAAAGTTTCAAGCCAACAAAAGTAATAAATAAATGAAATAATAGTAAAAACTATAAAAAATAATAAATTTTTTAGAATGGTAATAAATTTTTTAGAAAATAATAAAAATATTATAGTGTCGGGTCGGGTCGGATTTTAATATCAAACCTGTAACCCAACCCATAAATTTCGGGTTAGATCGGGTTAACCTGAAAAACCATTATTTTTTAAAACCCACGCGGGTCGGGTCACGGATTGACCCAAAAATTTACACACCCCTAAACAATTTAATAGTGACCTACTTTGTTACTGTCAAGTCATATAGACGTTGGGATTTTGATGCGTAACTTTAAAAACTTTGGCAGATTAATGCAGACGCAACAAGATATTTAGAAGAGTTTGTAGAGTACAAAAAATGGGCAATGACGAAGTTTTCAAATAGAAGATATAACATGATGACCACTGTACGGGTCAGATTTGGCACAAGAGCAAAATCCTCTTTTCACCTCGGGCCCAATATCATTCCAAACCCAAATGCCTCATAGTATACAACCAATGAGACTTAAACTACTCTTATATAAATCCCAACTCCTTTAAACAGCCAATTCTTGGGCCAAGGTTGGACGAAAGAACTAAATACTTCTCAGGCCTATATACTAAGAGGATCCTACATCACAATCTATTGACTTTCTAACAACCAAACCGAGAAATGTCTTTTCCTTAACTACCCCTACGTGATTAGCCGTTTATGCACTGGATTTTTTTTTCATTTAATGTAATCATAATACCCTATAAAAAGTGGCAAACTCTGATTCATAAGGTATTCAAGCTGAAACATTCTCATTGGAGCTCTCAAAACCTCTCATTCTCTAAACACTAACCCACCGCTCTCACGTCAGTCAACATAAGTCAATGTAACCCTGAACCTTGTTCTTCCTTATTTTCCGTTCGTCTTCACTACTGACTTGAGTGTCGGAGTGCCTACGGCACCACCACACCAGTGGATAGTTACTCCCCGCTCACTCTACCTTTATTTTGCAAGATCATTAGTGCCTCATCTTACAAATTCTCGACTATGGACCCAAGGTGAAATCCAACATCCATAGTTTGGCACCACCGTGCGGCATTATCGATTTATAGCAAGCGAAAATCTCTCAGTTTACGACACTTTCAGCACAACCACTTATGGCTTCTGGCAGCGAGTGATGAACACTAAAAAGTGAACATTTATTAAAAGAAAAATTAATCATTTTACACTTATAGTTTCATTAATCCTCTTAATTTAGCGTATTTGTAAAATAATAATTAAATTTATATTTTATATATTTTTTAGGTGGAATAATACTTTGGATGCATAGCTAAAAATTGAACGTGATATTTGGATTTTGGAGGACAAAACTTGAAAGGGCGTTCTAACAGTGTACAAAATTCGGAAATTCCAACCTTGTGCAATATCCATATTTTGGCCATAAATTTTTACTCCGATATCGGATTGAGGTGATTCTAGTTCCAGATGAAAGACGACTAAAAAATCTACAACTTTACTGTCGACAAGATTTTCTAATTCTGAAATTTTCAAAGGTGAAAATGATGAAAAATTCAAAGTGTGTTATATGTAATTTTTAAAGTCAAATAAAAAAATAAATCTTTCGGGTGGATTGTCAAAAACCTCCACCAAACATGCTTTCATGTTTGGTGGAATGATTGCGATTGCAAATTGCATTTACAATTTACAATTACAAAGGCAGAGGTGCAAACACCTATATAAATAGAGGTGCTCATCACCTCAATTTAGTCAGATTCCTCCATAGAATTCTCTTTGAGGGTTTTGTGAAGGGATCCAACTCTTGTGTGTGTTATTTTTCTTGTAATTTCTTTTTCTTTCAGTAATAAAATTATGTGTATTTATATTCAAATTATGATTATCTAATTTCTTTTTGCTGGGGTAAAATATGAAGCTTTTAATACAAAAATACTGATTAATCTTATTTATATTATATTATATAAATTATAATCTAATGATTAATATTTGTTTTAATTCTGAATTAATTATTGACAAACTTTGCTACTGCCTATATGATTGGTTTTATTTATTTGACATAATTGAGTACCTGAATGGATTTATTATAGACAAAAGTTATCACCTCATTTATGGCTGGTTTTATATATTTTGACATAATTAATTCATGAAATAAATTAATTGGGTAATAATAACAATTTATATATTATAAAAAGTGAGATTTCTAAATTTGAAATATTAAAAGTGGATCCTCTAGCCCCCAATATTTTATTTTAATGTTGTAATATAATATAAAATTTCCAATCATATGAAACAAATCGAAAATTTTTATTTCACTCAAATTATTATTTTATTTTACAAAATCTCTTCCCTGTGGAACGATCCCGGACTTACCAGGTTATTTTATTAATTCGACACTCTTATACTTGAGAGTAAAGAATCACTTTTTGAGCGTGTCATTTTTTTGGCGCTATTGCCGAGGAATATAATTTAGTAGATATAATAATAATTTTCATTCTTTTTATTTTTATCTTTTCACTTGTCTTTTGTATTTCCTTTCTTTTTTGTTGTATTTTCTTCATCTCAGGTTATTTCTTCTTTGCATTTGTGTAAATCCAAAATGTCATGATTGATCCTAAATGAATCCTGAACCCGACATCCTACATACAGACAAACCCTGTACTGAATTCTTCAACGTTACAAGAGACAAAAAAATAATTAAAATGGAGCTTGCATTTTGCCAAAGAATTTCTTGAACCATCCCCATCTAGAGATTCTTTCATAATTTTTTGTGAGAGCCTAATTCGAGAGATTGAGACAACTGAACGAGAAATTCAATTACGATCTGAATTGACAAGAATCAGATGACGTTTTTAGATCTAATCACTACATTTGTATTTTATTTCTTTGTTTTTCTTTTCTTTTATCATTTATTTTTATTTTTATTTGTCTCACTTGTTTATCATTATTTTTTTGTTTTAAGTATTTTATTTTTAAATTTTAGCATATAGTGTGTGTATTTAGGTTGCATGAGACATTGGTCTCAATCATCTAGCGGTAGATTAAATAGAGAGTCTCAATAATAATCATCGTCTGTCAAAATGGCCAAGAACCAAAATAAAAATCCACCTGCTCGAGTTGAAAATCCAATTGATCATGAAGAATATGAGTCTCAACATGACAATCTTAATCATCATAGGACACTATGACAATTCATGAATCCCACAAGGATAGGATCATCATCTTGCATTGTTTTTCCCCCAGATGCAACACGTTTCAATTTTAAGTCATGTATCATCTAATTTTTACCTACATTCCACGATCTAGAATAAGAAAATCCTTATCAGCACTTAAGGGAATTTGAAGAGGTATGTAACATTTGCACATACCAAAATTACAATATGAATATAATTCGATTAAAATTGTTTCCCTTTAATTTAAAGGATAAAGCTAAAATTTGGCTGCAGAACCTTAGGTCAGGGTCTATTAGAACATGAGATGATTTGTAAGAATAGTTTCTGGAAAAATTCTCCCCCCCCACATGGCAAATTTCTTTAAGAGGAGAATCACAACTTTCACAAAAGAGTCGAGGGAAATACTTTACCAATATTGGGAGAGATTTAAAGAAATATTAAATATTTGTCCACATCACGGGTTTGAAACATGGAGGTTGGTTGCCTACTTCTACGAGGGTTTAACACCCCAAGGTAGACAAGTAGTGGAAATGATTTGTAATTGTGAATTCAGGGACAAAAATCCCGAAGATGTACTAGATTTCCTAGAACACATAGCCGAGAATGCACAATAATGGGACACAGTTGGCGCTTATGAGTCGTCTGTAAAATCACAGTCATCTGGTAGAGGTATGTTTAACCTTAGGGAAACATTGACCTTTTTGCTAAATATACATCTCTAGTTAAAAAAGTCGAGGCATGAGGAAAAATGATCTTGTAAAGTCAATTCAAGAAGTCACATGTTATATCTGTAATTCAAATGAACACGTCACATGAGTTTTCCAAATCTTACCAGCCCTGCAAGAATGTCTCCATGCTCAAGACAGTTCCATAAATACCTTAAAAAGACCAAATCCAAATCCATGCTCCCAAACCTACAATTCTGGTTGGAGAAATCATCCAAACTTCAATTGGAAGAATAATTACCAAACACAACCATCGTAACAATCTCCCCAGGTACACCAGAATTTCCAAAATCCCAAGAGTTATGCACCATATGTCCCACCACCTATGAAGACCCTTGAGGATACCTTGCATGCATTCATTGAGAAACAGAATGCCATAAATAACTAAAATGTTCAAACATTAATTTATTTGAAAGATACATTCTCCAAAATCAATCTGCAATGACCATTAATGAGAAAGGAAAGTTTCCTGCACAATCATAGCCGAATCCCAAGACTCATCAAAACCCTCACGAGGGTAGTTCTGGTAGTCAACACATAGACCAAGTCAAATATGTTTTTACTCTTCACAGTGGTAAGGTCATCCACATACCTATTCTTGAACCTCACGAAGCTGAGAATAAATCAGATTCAGAGGGTAAGGAAATGGTTGATGAACCATTACCTATAATTGATGATAACGGTTTTTCTCATGCACTTCCATTTCTTCAGGCATTAAAAATAAAGAAATTGAACCATTCCCCAGAGATATATGAAATATTCAAACAGGTAAAAGTCAATATTCCTTTGTTAGATGCCATCCAACATATACCATCTTATGCCGAATTTCTGAAAGACCTGTGCATCGTTAAAAGAAAACATCAGGTAAGAAAGAAATTTTTTCTAGCTGAACATGTAAGTTCCATTCTCTCAACCAATAATGCATTAAAATACAAGGACTCTGATTGTCCAACTATTTCATGTATTATTGGAAATCAAAAAATTGAACATGCTTTGCTTAATCTTGGAGCCAGTATCAATTTGCTTCGAGTTTTGGTTTACCAATAACTTAATATTGGCTAGTTAAAACCAACCTCAACTACTCTTTTACTTGCCGATATATCAGTCAAAGTACCAAAAAGAATTATTAACGACGTGTTATTACAAGTCGATAAATTCATATATCCTGTGGATTTTATTATCTTGGTAACACAACCTGTAGTAGATAGTTATAAGCCAATTCCTGTAATACTTGGTTGCCCATTTTTAGCAACAACTAACGCTTTAATTAATTGCAAGAATGGAATCATGAATTTATCTTTTGGCAATATGACGTTGGAGCTAAATATTTTTAATATGTGCAAATAATCATATGATGAGGACAGTGAAAACGATAGCATATAATATATTCATGATCCCATAGAAATTTGCACTGCTATTTTTTTTGAATCAATTACGCAATTAGATTCAGATAATTCTAATGATTTTTTACTTGATTCTACACATGTACTGGAAGACGATGGAGAAAAACAGAATTTTGAGGAACTAGGAGTGCTGGAAGAAGAAAAACATGAGGAAACACCCAAATTGGAGTTAAAGAATTTTCCAAAAGGATTGAAGTATGCATTTCTTGGAGACGAACAAACTTACTTTGTGGTAATTTCTACTTCTCTCACAAGCAATCAAGAAGGTAAGTTGTTAAATGTGTTGAAAGTGTTAGGGTTGGTGCTCGGAGTACCAATCCGGATCGTATTTATGTCTGATTCATAAATATGAGTAATTATATTTTCGATAATATTACTAATTTAATGGTAACACCATTGTCTTTTATACGCTTATTCGATCTAATTGCGATTATATATCTGATTACGATTAGATTGAAACTGAATCTGGTTCAGTGATACGTGTATATTAGACAAAGACCCTAGGATTTATAGTATAGTGCACAGTTTCAACGTAGTTTGTAATTGACATTAGGAAGGAAACTATTAGTTGTATATCTTAAATAAAGTTCCTGGTCAAGATTTGCTAACACGGGTCGGTTAGTAAAATCCGCTGAGACAAGTACATGTCGTATATCGTGACTTGGTCCGATGGTTTATCCCAGTTGATGAGTGGTAAATCTATCACTATTTCCCACTCATTTAACCTAATATTTTATATAGTTTCTTGAGTTTTATGAATATTTTGATGTGTTTTGTGTTATGTTGTAGATAAATAAAGTTTCAGGACATTCTGGAGTTGATTTGGGCCAAAACAGTGAAAATTGGACGAAAATGGCATTTTGGTAATTTCCCGAGTCGCGACGCCAAGACCTTCAGCGTCGCGACGCCTAACGTGCGCCGAACAGTGCTAACGTGCGCCGGGTCCACAAATCAGAATCTGAGAAAAGTTTGACTTTGCTAACGTGCGCTGTGCCAGGTGTCACCATCACAGCCGATCTACTAACATACGCCGTGCCACGTGTCAGCATCCTACGGTGCCGACAGTCATCAACGCCACATGTCACTCCACGTCATTGCCACGTTATCAGCCACATCACCAGGTTGACCAAGTCAAACTGCCACCTCACCGCCATGTCATCATCAGCCAATCAGGAAGTGCCACGTGTCGCAATCCTATGGTGCTGACAGTCTCTTTCCCACGTGTCGCCACGTCAGCGCCACGTCAGCGCCACGTCAGCATCAATCATTGAGTATCTAATCCTTATCTGACACGTGGCGGATAAGAATCTCATCCACCAATCAGAAGCCGCCACGTGTCACAATAATTGAAGCCCAACCACCTCGCCACGTGTCACCTTATCAGCTTATCCAGAATTTGCAAACCGACGAACTAGAGCGTGCCACGTCGACAAAAGCTGGTGTAGCGACGCCAAAGGTACTGGCGTCGTGACGCTGGAAGCCTACCGAGGCCTATAAATAGAGCTTCAAATTTCAGTTTTAGATGCACCACTCTCTCTCATCTCTTTGATGTAAAGAGAGAGTTTCTCTCTTTACTTTCTTTTAATTTTTAGTTTCTTAGTTTTTTAGTTTTGTAATTAATTTTAATTACGTTTTGTAATAATAGTAATTTACTTGTTTTTACTTTTTACAGTTTTTACTATTTACCATAAGGAGGTAACTTCCCCAGCTAAGGTGAAAGGTAATTCTTTTACTATTGCTATTTAGATTAATCTCCCTTAAATATAATATATTCACTATTTAAAATATTGACTTAAAAAGGATACCGCCAGATTGCTCGGTTGGTAATTAAACTTTCTTACCGCCTATATGACAGGTTCATAGACAAATCTTTTTACCGCCTTAATGGCTGGTTGGACTTAATTTGACTTAATCAGGATACCACCTATATGGCTGGTTGGTAATGTTATCACAAGTTTATATATTATATTATGGGAGATATATAAATAGTAGTAGTAAAAGTAATTCCTTTTACCTTAGCATTTTATTTTATTGTAATTTACTTTTCAGTATTTACTTTACCGCATTTTTACTTTATGTCTTTTATTTTCAAGTTTTTACTAGCCCTAGTTATGTGTTGTAACTAAATTAGTTATCTGGGGTTGTGATGACTTTTAATATCAATGTTTTATAAGGGGTTAGATTATAGTTTGGGTAATATAAAGATTTATTTATTGAGTCTTAATCTTAATGCTTTTTCATTAACTGGCCATTAATAAATTGATCTGGTAAATCTAAAATGAACTAGACATAGGGATTTTAGGTTTCAGCCTTAGACTCAATAGCCCACGATCTTCCTTGAGGATAGATAACCCTTTAATAGATTTCCTTACAGGATAGGAATATACCTGTCGGGCGGGGGTAGCCATAATTGGAACTTAAACTTAATGAATCCAGATAATTTGGTTGACATAGACATATGGTTCAATTGGGTTAAACTGGGTATTTGTGTCTGACCATCGACAGAGGCTTACACATAATTTAGTGTTCCAGGTTAATAAATCAATATATTACCCAACTTTAAGATAACCACTTCATCTTTAAAATGATATTGGAAGAAATCACAACCCTAGATAGTTTTTATTATATTGAATTTTCTTAAAACCTATTTTCGACAATTTTATTTACTTGCTTTTAAATTTAGAATCGTCACCATTTCAAATCAATCAATCAACCTGTTAGATACTAGTAATCATTTGACCTCATAAAATTAATAGATTAGATATTAAGTCCTCGTGGGATCGATATTTTTATACTACTTGAACGATACGTGCGCTTGCGTTATACGTGTGTGTACGCCGGTCAAGTTTTTGGCGCCGTTGCCGGGGACTTATTTATCTTTTACTATTAGTTTAGGGGTTAGATACGTTACTTGTATCTAATTTCTTTTTACTTATTGTTTTTGTTTTCTTGTGTTTCAGGTTCTCAGAAACTACATGAGACGAACCAGAAGCTTTGAACTCCGACCGCTTGACCCAGAAATTGAAATAACCATCAGACAGTTGAGAAGGGAAGGCGAGAAGGCCAAGAAGCTTTAGTCAACATGGAACCTGAACCTTTGAACGTTGCACCACCAATTCCCATTCGAGACAGAACCATTCCGGTGGTTGACAGACTCATTTCCTGTATTGTACTTCCTCCCTTACCAGCAAATGCGTGTGACATCAAAACATGCATTCAGATGATTCAGCAGTCAGTTCAGTTCGGGGGGAATGCAACTGAAGATCCTAATGCCCACATCAGTAACTTCTGGAAGTTTGCGGCACTTTTAATTACAACCGAGAAGCGCAGAAGAAGCAATGAGACTGCGAGTTTTTCCATATTCCTTAAAAGACATAGCTAAAGCTTGGCTACATTCACTACCAGCATGTTCTATCACAACTTGGAACACTTTAGCCACCAAATTTCTTACAAAGTACTTTCCACCAGCCAGAACCGGAAAGCTGAGGAATGACATCACATCCTTTGTACAACAAGATTCAGAATCCCTCTGCGAAGCTTGGGAAATGTACAAAGATTTGCTCCGGAAATGTCCTCACCATGAGATTCCAAAATGGCTTCAAGTCCAAACATTCTATAATGGGCTTTCTGGAATAATGAGAACCACAATCGATGCTGCTGCTGGAGGAGCCTTGATGGCAAAAGGAGAAGATCAAGCCTGGGACCTAATCGAAGAAATGGCCAACAACAATTCTTTGTGGCCAACAGAAAGGAGCATGATCCAAAGAATTGCAGGAATTTATGAAAGTGGAGGCAATACAGCAGTCAACGCCAAGCTGGATCAGATATGCAAATTTATGGAGACTCTTACCACTGGATCCACAAGTTCACCATATGGAGGAGCACCAGAGTCGAACCAACTTGAAGAAACGGTGAATTTTGTCACAATTTCAACAGACAGGGGAACAATCCATATTCCAACACACCTACAACCCAGGGTGGGGAATCATCCCAATTTTTCATGGAGCAACAATTCAGGCCAACAGCAGAACTATCCACCACCTGAATTCCAGCAACAGAACAAAAGCCAGGAGCAGGCAAATGAATTAGGAATAACAGAAGTGTTGACCACTACTGAAAAAAGATAGAAGCAAAAACACGACTCTCAAGCAGCAAGATATGATGCTATATTTCAATCCCAAGCAGCATTAATTCAAAGTCAATCTGCTTCTATTAAAGCACTGGAGAATCAAATGGACAACTGGCCAATGCTCAGAGTTACAGACGTCAGGTACCCTTCCTAGCAACACAGAGCCAAATCCAAGGAACATAGGGAATGAGCAATGTCATGCCATCATGTTAAAAAGCGGTACTGAAATCAACAAAGATGTTGGAGCCAAAACAACTGCTGAGGAGTTCCAAAAGAAACAAAGCAACAGATGGAGGAAAAGAAGCAAAGGAAAAAGAACAGATCATTCCACCTCCACTTTTCTCAACGTCTTCAGAAGAACAAATTGGACAAGCAGTTTTCTCGGTTCCTGGAGATCTTCAAAAAGCTGCATATCAACATTCCATTTGCAGAAGCGTTGGAACAAATGCCCACCTATGCCAAATTCATGAAAGATATTCTTCACGAAAACGGAGATTGGGAGATTACGAGATATTAGCATTAACAGAAGAATGCAGTGCCATCATTCAGAGGAAAATTCCCCCGAAGTTGAAAGAGATCCTGGCAGTTTCATTGTTCCTTGCGTCATAGGAGAACATAACTTTGGTAAGGCTTTGGTGATTTAGGTGCGAGTGTTAACTTCATGCTTTTCTCTATTTTCAGGAAATTACAGATTGGAGAAACAATGCCAACTTCAGTCTCACTGCAACTTGCTGATATAACGCTCGTATTTCCAAGAGGCGTAGTTGAGGATGTGCTGGTCAAGGTTGACAAATTCATTTTCCCAGCAGATTTTATTGTCCTTGATATGGAGGAAGACGCGAGACGTGCCAATCATCCTTGAGAGACCATTCTTGGCAACAGGTCGAAGCATTATTGATGTACAAAAATGAGAATTAACCATGAGGGTACAAGACCAAGAAGTAACATTCAATGTTTTCAAGGCCACAAATTCCCAGATGATGAAAAGAAGGAGGAATGTTTCAAACTCGATGTGATACACAGTACCATTCAGAACTCTGATGAAAGACAAAGTTCTACTGACAAACTTAAAACATGTCAATTGCCTGTAAAGCCTAAAGATAAAGTGTCTTTTGTACCGAAGGAGCCAATTCTTGCACCACAAGCAACAGAAGAGAAAAAGTTCCACCAGCTCAACGAATTGGAGGAATTTCACAATCAGCTTTTGAAGATGCCAAATTGTACAAAGAAAAAGGCAAGAAAAGACATGATGAGAAGTTAGTAGTGCGCATACAACTGGAAACCAGGGCAGAAGGTACTGTTAAACAAATCAAGGGTGAAATTCTTCCCATGGAAGCCAAAATCACGGTGGTCAGATCCATTTGTGATCACCAAAGTTTTACCAATAGAGCCGTTGAGATACATGATCCTGACGCTAACAAAACTTTCAAGGTGAAAAACAAGCGTGTCAAGCACTACTGGGGAGAATCATTTGAGCGACAAAAAGAAAGTGTTACACTTTCAGATCCAGCTTAACGTTCGAGAAGTCAAGTCTGGCTGACGACTTTAAACTTAGCGCTAGCAGGGAGGCAACCCATGCAATTGTGTATATATTTTGATTTGGTTGTGTTTATTTTTTTGTGTTTGTTTAATTTTTGCAGGTTTAGTCATTTCAAGATGGAAGATGCTCTCGCAAATCTTCGCAAGTAATTTCCTTCTCTCCCTCAAAAATCTCTGATGAAAGTTTACAAAGCTCGCTTAGAACGAATGAGACTACTGATGAACAAAGGTATTCTTACTGACATTCGTTGGTTAATTGAAGCACGGGTCCGATTGGAGGTGAGTCTTCTGAATCTTTTATTTCACATCTGCCTGGTTAGGAAAGAGCACATATGCTAAAAAGAGAAGAGCCAAAAGAATGTTGTTTGTTATAAATGTGCTCGCATATTTTGTAATACTTGTTGTCGTTCTTTAGGAATGGTGTCCGATAACCGCGAAGATAAGATTAACTTCATTAGGGATGGCTTGAGTAAGGAGTCTTTGGATGACATATCTAAAACTCTTGAGACGCATCCCAGTGGATGTGTGTATCATGAAATTCGCATGTTATATGCACAATTCCAAAAGGAAAGACAACTGTTAGTCTCGGGAATCTAACTCAAAAGACCATATTTTCCAATTTATAAGAAAATTGGATGGGAAGCTTGTCCCTGACGCATAGACATCAATCAAGCCGTTACTTTTCTTGTAAATATTATATCTCTTTGTATTTTCTTAATAATTGTGATTTGTTTTGTTGTTTTCTTTTATTTTCTCCGACAGGATCCAGACCTTTTTGACTATCACGATATTAATTCGCTACTAATCGTCACCTGGAAGATACTTGTGCTATTTTTAATCACCCTTTTCAGGTACTATAAATTCAGCCCGTCATTGCACTTTTGAAGGCATCCAGAGTTGAGAAAGAAAAACATAAAAAATGGAAGCCACTTCAAGAAGACGAGTTGAAAACATCTGTGTGTTTTGCGGTAGTAGTGTTGGTGTTAAGCCACAATACGTATAAGTAGCACATGAATTGGGTTGAGTCTTAGCTGCAAGGAATATACACTTAATATATGGCGGAGGCAATCTCGGACTTATGGGGATCGTTTCAAAGGCTGTACAGGAAGGATGCAGTCATGTTTTGGGAATCATCCCAAAACCCTTGGCAGAGGCAAATCTTATAGGATCATCAAACGGTGAGGAACTGATCATGCCAGGTATGTCTGAACGACTGGTAGAAATGATTAACCGTGCTGATGCTTTTATCGCTTTGCCAGGTGGCTTGGGTACATTGGAGGAAATTTTTATAATTCTATCTTGGGCGAACCTGAACATACACCAGAAACCGCTTGGACTGTTTAGTGTTGATGGATTTTATGATTTTCTTTGTGTGTTTCTTGATGATGCCCGAAGAAATGGGTTCGTGTCAAAACCTATGAAAGAACTCCTCTTCACTGCCAGAACTGCTCCGGATCTAATAGACCAACTCATAGCCTATGAACCACAAGTTGACCCTATCCTTTCAAAGATAAATTGGTCCAAGGACGATCGTGGTAAGAGGCGTCGGATTAATCTGGATCTTAACCTTAATTTCCTGGAGATTTCAGCTAACCGGGTACGACCTTCTTAACTCTCTTTTACTGTTTAAGACATTGGGGACAATGTCTAATTTAGGTTTGGGGGAGGGAATTAGTTGATCAGAACTTTTTTTTAGTTGTGTGTTATTTTTATTTTTAGTCCAAAATTTTTCGAAAATTACAAAAAAATTGGAAAATTTTCAAAAATTACAAAAATATTTTGCATTTTTATTTGACTAAAAAGTGTGAAATTGGTAAGAGATAGCTGAGTAAGGAGTTTCCACTCCTGAGACGTATCTCAAACCTATTTCGACACAAGTTAATTTTTGTTTATTTCATTTTGAATTATTTAATTTGTGAATTCTCCTTAAAACAGACTAAAATGGATCTTCATATGCTCAGTTGACAGATATTATCAACATATATAGTAACATACGGACATGAGCTAAAATTGAAAAGTTTGTAATATTCAGTGCTCTAGTTTAATTGGAGGAAACATCTCAAAAAGCAATGGAGTAAAAAAAAAAATGTCTGAGATCCGAGTTATTAAGTCTGTAAGGGTGTTTTAACACCTAGTGCCCTAAAGCCAACTGGTTTGGGAGTCACTGGCCCAAAGCTCGTTACATGGATCAAAGATGCTGCAAAAATTTATATATCTGAAGTTTGAGTAATTAAGTCCGTAGGGGTGTCTAACACCTGGTGCCCTAAAGCCAACTGGTTTGGGAGTCACCGACCCAACACTCGTTACATAGATGGAAGATATTGTATATAAATAAAAAATAGAAAAAAAAAAATCAAGGAAAAAATCTGAAAAATTTGAAAAATTATTCCATTGCTGCAAAAAGGTGTGAATTCTGATAAAACTTTAGGACAAAAATATTACTCTCTTATCAACTGCACTTATGACTGTTGTGGGCAAAAATGAGTTGTTTAATATTATGTTGGTTGTGTATATGGAGAATGGTAAATATAATCGGTGAATTTACTTATTCGGTAATTTAATGAAACAAAACAACTAGTAACTTGGAGTAGAAGTTTCACCTGATTAGTCACTAACATCTTTATTCTATTTTCGCTTGTCTTTTTGCTTTTGTGTGCATTAGTTTTATCCTGTTTATTTTGTAAAATGTTTGTGGGTATCATTGCTGTAAACCCTCACGAGACTACAACTCGTCCACTAGGGACACCTAGGGGTTTAAAGGCTTGTTGCAGATGCTAAATGCAACCGTGATTCCTACGAAAGTGGCTTAGTTAATTTATTTATGTTATTTTATGTTTTGCTCGAGGACCTAGCAAAATGTTAGGTTTGGGTTGTGATGAGTGGTAAATCTATCACTATTTCCCACTCATTTAACCTAATATTTTGTATAGTTTCTTGAGTTTTATGAATATTTTGATGTGTTTTGTGTTATTTTGTAGATAAATAAAGTTTATAGGACATTCTGGAGGTGATTTGGGCCAAAACAGTGAAAATTGGACGAAAAGGGCATTTTGGTAATTTCCCGCATCGCGACGCCAAGACCTTCAGCGTCGCGACGCCTAACGTGCGCCGAACAGTGCTAACGTGCGCCGGGTCCACAAATTAGAATCTGAGAAAAGTTTGACTTTGCTAACTTGCGCCGTGCCACGTGTCACCATCACAGCCGATCTACTAACATGCGCCGTGCCACGTGTCAGCATCCTACGGTGCAGACAGTCATCATCGCCACGTGTGCCACATGTCACTCCATGTCATTGCCACGTCATCAGCCACATCACCAGGTTGACCAAGTCAAACTGCCACCTCACCGCCACGTCATCATCAGCCAATCAGGAAGTGCCACGTGTCGCAATACTACGGTGCCGATAGTCTCTTTCCCACGTGTCGCCACGTCAGCGCCATGTCAGCACCACGTCAGCTTCAATCATTGAGTATCTAACCTTATCTGACACGTGGCGGATAAGAATCTCATCCACCAATCAGAAGCCGCCACGTGTCACAATAATTGAAGCCCAACCACCTCGCCACGTGTCACTTTATCAGCTTATCCAGAATTTGCAAACCGACGAACTAGAGCGTGCCACGTCGACAAAAGCTGGCGTAGCGACGCCAAAGGCCCTGGCGTCGTGACGCTGGAAGCCTACCGAGGCCTATAAATAGAGCTTCAAATTTCAGTTTTAGATGCACCACTCTCTCTCATCTCTTGATGTAAAGAGAGAGTTTCTCTCTTTACTTTCTTTTAATTTTTAGTTTCTTAGTTTTTTTAGTTTTGTAATTAATTTTAATTACGTTTTGTAATAATAGTAATTTACTTGTTTTTACTTTTTACAGTTTTTACTATTTACCATAAGGAGGTAACTTCCCCAGCTAGGGTGAAAGGTAATTCTTTTACTATTGCTATTTAGATTAATCTCCCTTAAATATATATATTCACTATTTAAAATATTGACTTAAAAAGGATACCGCCAGATTGCTCGGTTGGTAATTAAACTTTCTTACCGCCTATATGACAGGTTCATGGACAAATCTTTTTACCGCCTTAATGGCTGGTTGGACTTAATTTGACTTAATCAGGATACCACCTATATGGCTGGTTGGTAATGTTATCACAAGTTTATATATTATATTATGGGAGATATCTAAATAGTAGTAGTAAAAGTAATTCCTTTTACCTTAGCATTTTATTTTATTGTAATTTACTTTTCAGTATTTACTTTACCGCATTTTTACTTTATGTCTTTTATTTTCAAGTTTTTACTAGCCCTAGTTATGTGTTGTAACTAAATTAGTTATCTGGGTTTGTGATGACTTTTAATATCACCGTTTTATAAGGGGTTAGATTATAGCTTGGGTAATATAAAGATTTATTTATTGAGTCTTAATCTTAATGCTTTTTTCATAATTGGCCATTAATAAAATTGAACTAGACATAGGGATTTTAGGTTTCAGCCTTAGACTCAATAGCCCACGATCTTCCTTGAGGAATCGATAACCCTTTAATAAATTTCCTTACAGGATATGAATATACCTATCGGGCGGGGGTAGCCATAATTGGAACTTAAACTTAATGAATCCAGATAATTTGTTTGACATAGACATATGGTTCAATTGGGTTAAACTCGGTATTTGTGTCTGACCATTGATAGAGGCTTACACATAATTTAGTGTTCCAGGTTAATAAATCGATATATTACCCAACTTTAAGATAACCACTTCATCTTTAAAATGATATTGGATGAAATCACAACCCTAGATAAATTTTAATATTGAATTTTCTTAAAACCTATTTTCGACAATTTTATTTACTTGCTTTTAAATTTAGAATCGTCACCATTTCAAATCAATCAATCAACCTGTTAGATACTAGTAATCATTTGACCTCATAAAATTAATAGATTAGATATTAAGTCCTCGTGGGATCGATATTTTTATACTACTTGAACGATACGTGCGCTTGCGTTATACGCGTGTGTATGCACCGGTCACCAGTGAACCATGAGTCTCGGGAGACTCGTATATACATGTAGGTGTTATTTGATAAGACAATGAACGACTCACGAAAGATTTCCTAATAGATTGTACACCAATGTCAATAGGAACCTTCGCGAGTTGTGCGATAATAGTGGTCATTTGACTTGAGATACCACTGTGGATATATGAGCTATCCTTCACACTTTGATGGCAGTCACATCAATAATCTAGTCATGATTAGACCTCCACCTGTTCATTGGGTGTGGACTGATGCTCATGATATCCTGTGTGTATCAAGATAGGATCCATCAGTCATATGTACATGGCTATGTACAAGGCATAGACATCTAGCACGTGTTTGCGATCTTGTAAATCCATGGCCGTGGTATAACTTCGGAAATAAGTTCTGAGAGTTATTTAGAGATCATAAATTGAAAGTCGACTGTATTATACCGAACAGATTTGACGTTCTCATCTATATCCTAGGTATAATACAAATGGCCTGTGACAGATGGATTATATGTATACTATGACCTCGACTTGCATAGTTTAGTGAGATTATCCGTGGTCGTCATAATCCATGAGTGGGTGGATTATGGACGCGAAATTGGATTTCGTGACGGATAGACCTAAACTTAGAGAGTCCCACAATATGAAGTGTACTCGTTGAGCACTTGGGCAACACAATATGAATAATATGGATTATTCATAACACTTCACCGGATTAAGTTAGTTAATTCGGATCATTTAATCAGTTAAACGATAACACATGTATTATGGGATTTTGACCGCTAATAATTATTGTTTATTTGTATTGGATACATAATACAATTAGATACACATTAATTATTCGTCATATGAAATTTTGACACATGCCATAAATATATATATTTTTTATTTATTGTTAATAAAAATACATATACAATAATAATTACATTAATTGATTTTTGAATTTTTAATTGTTAAATATTTCAAAAATTAATTAGTCAAACTTTTCCATAAATTTATGGATTTGTCCAATTATTATTTGGACACTTGGCATGTATTAATTAAGCAAAAGGTGTGACCGTTTGATTGGTCCACCTAAAGCCTAATTAATGATTTAATTTGTTAAATAAATAAATGACAAAAATGCCCCCCAAGCCTTAAAATTCGGTCAACCTATTAAAAGAAGAAAGATAATTTTTTTCTTCATCTTCTTGATCACCATCACTCACGAAAACCCCCTCTCAAAAATGGGTTTCAAATGGTTTGAATAATTCATGAAGATTGTAAGGAAAAATCAAGAAAAATACTTGGATTTATGAGTTTTAAGGTAAGTCTTCATAACCCATGGCTTAGAAATTTGATTCCTTATTTTCTAGATGACTTAGAATGGTTCTAGGGTTCTTAAAAATCTGATTTTTTTGGGACTTTTGGTTGTTGTGGTTGAATTGTAAGTTTCGAAGCATGTGTGAAGTGAAATTGGTGAATATTATTGTAATATTATGCCAATTTATTCAATTGTTGAATTGTTCCCATTCTAGAGTTTCTGATCCACTCTTACATAGCCTAGAATTGTTCTAGAGTTGTTCATTTGTGGTGGGACACATTTGGTGTTGAGACTAATTGATTTAGTCTTGAAATTGTTGGATTTAAGTATGAAAATTAGGCAATTTCGTTTTCTGTGTAAGACCTAGAAATGAATTCGATTTTGTAATGAAATTGGTGTCTTTTGAATATTTTGGATGTGTTTTGGGAGTTGGCATAATTTCCGGAAAGTGTTTCCGAATTGAAATAATTGAAAACGGCCAAAAACGACGTTACCCTGTGGATTGAAACCAATGTGAGGTAACACACAACTCCCAAGATTTCCCACCAAAAATTATGCATAACATCGCATAGCCTATCATGAGCTCTCTCTGCTCATATCTCATCTCTTATATCATCTCAACTCATCTCATCTCCGACCACAATAATAAAAAACCTAACAGCATAACATAACAACACACATCATCCAATACAAACACATCTCATATTCAATCCATCAATCTCATCTCAACAATTATGAATTCATATTTCTCATGCTTTCAATAACTCAATATATATATACACACACACTTCACAAAAACCATCAATCAATCAACAATTATGTAAGGGAATCATCGTATGTTGTACTTACATTAATCCACGTAAAAGTCCTCTATATGTCTACATGCTTGCTAAGAATCTGAAAAAATATAAAATTATGATCAAGTCCTTCAACCTTTCCAAAATTATAATTTTACCCATAAATTTTCTAAATTTTCATTTTAGATGATATATCACTGACTATTGAGACGCATCCTAGTAGACATGTGTTGGGGCTATATGCCCTAGAGCTCATGTGTTGTAAAACGGAATTGATTATTGTAATAATTATAAACGCATTATTCATTTATCAAAGTTGTTTGATTTAAATTGCATATTGTCTAATTGTCTTGTTTACCTTGATTACTTTTGTACCTTTAGACTTAGTGTATGTTTGATGCACAAGAGGATTAAGTCTGAAGTTAGTAATCTAAATTGTCCATAGAGAGCAAACAGAGTGGGTACTTTGTTTGTGGTTTATCTATAGCTGCGGTCCATTATATTCTTGTATGACGACCTTGATCCGGGTTCGTTCATGTGGTGACATGAGAATGGAGGCACCTTGTATGATATGATCATATAGGACTGGACTCAGATAAATATGAATTTCTTTTAATATCCGTTAACCCAAGAAATTCATTTTATCTACTAGATGGTCATATATGGATTAATCTTAATCCTGAGTGTACTACGAACTCCTGCATGTTAGGCTGTGTCCTTTGATTTACTATGGTGAGGTTGGTGTAGCAGTCCCGGCCAATAACTACGTATTTTGGGGATATGGTTTGGTATGTAGTTGGGAACGTTTTACATAGATATGGAATTCACTCATTCTTTTGAGAAGTAGAAGAATATCTCTTTTAAGAGTTGATTCGGGACTTGAACAATTTTGAGCGCTCAACTTTCCTATTACGAATAAAAAGTATTATATTCATAATTGTTATGAATTAATTGTTCATTATAGAATCAATGGTGCTTAAAAGTCAAAATATTTAGAGGGGTATAACGGACTTATGACTCGGCTCTATTTATGAGATATTCGTGAAGGGCTATATCCATATGTAGTGACTATATCGATGGACACCGAAGTTTGTTCGGCTTATATTTCCATCTACGGTAACATGAGTTCAACTTCGAGTTTTTAGTGGAATAACGCGGAGTTAATAATTCGTAATATTTAATTAAAGCGTTTAATTAATATTTCGGAATTATTGGAGCTCGGAACCGTAGGTCTATTTGGTCCCCGTGCTAGCTCGATTAACTGTAGCAAACCTAATATAATTAGATTGTCTAATAATATGCTCACATTATATTTAAATATTGTTAATATGATTAATAATATTTTTGTCACAAATGAAAATAATATTAAATTAGTTTAATATTATATTTTCTAATATTTTGATTATAAGATAATCAAATAATAATTATAAGATAATTATTACATCATCATTGATAATGCATAATTATGAGATAATTATGACATCATTATTTGATAATGGTAAATGCATTTTCAAGACAAGCCTTAATGATTTGCCAAATCATCCACCAAGTTTTTGTTAATTAGTTTTGACCTAATTACCTAACTTGTTCCATTATCTAATGGATTTGGTTGACACTCCACTCAAGTGTGTTGGCCATTTACAATTGATAAAATTGAGTGGATGTTGATGGAATGCTTTTAGTTTATATTCTCTACCATTCCCACTCAAAGGTTGGTGAATTCAAGTAAAAATCATACTTTGCATTTTGGAAAAAGAAATTCAAGAGAGAGCTAAAAAACATTCACAAAAGTTGTGAGTAAGGTAGAGAGAAAAATCTTATTTCTCAATAGTTGAGATTATAAAGAAAAAAAAGTGAACAAGATACTTGATCTTCTTCATCTCATCTTTCTAAAGCCAAAAAAGTTTATGACATTATCAACTTCTCTAAAAAGTTTAGAGGTTGATCTTTGTGAGTGAAGCCCACACTTCGGTTTGTTGGTTTCGAGATATAGCTCGGAAGATTGAGTGGTTGATTCTACGGTAGAATCTCAAAGGAAATTAATCAAGAGTTTTGTGGAGTTCGACTTCAACAAAGGAGAAGGCAGAGAAAATTTTAAGGATCCGGTGCCACCACATCCACAACTTCCGCCGCGCAAGAGGAAACAGTTTCCAACAACATGTTCATCGAGTAGTTCGCAATTTTCATACATAATTTCAAAAAGCAAGACAACAATATAATCTCTGGAATCAGACTTTAAAAGACCTTATTTGCCAATTTATAAGAAAAATGGATGAGAAGCATATCCCGGACCCATAGAGGGCGTTCAAACCGTTAATGGACGTAAATCTAGAGGATTATGTGAGCCACTATCCCAACTACCAGTGCATATTAATTCAATTTATTGCTTTGATTACTGTTTTGATTTACTTTAATTTACATTTTGAGTTTCTTAACTTTAATTTTTGCCGACAATAACTAAACTTTTTGACTTTCACGATCTATTTTACTATTCATCTGACAATTGTCATTTTGCAGGTACTATTGCTTTTATTACTTACCCTTTTTCAGGATCTATAATTACAGCTCGTCATTTCTCTCTTCAACACATCCAGATAAGAGAGAGAACAAAAATGGAGACAACTTCAAGAAGATGAGTCACTAATATCTGTGTGTTTTGTGGAACTAGCTCTAGAACTAAACCAGAATTTGTTGAGGCAGCAAAAGAATTGAGAAGCGTTATGGCGGAAAGAAACATGCACTTAATATATAGCGGTGACAATCTTGGACTGATGGAATGTGTTCCAAAGACTGTACAAGAAGGTGGCAGTCAAGTTTTGGGGATCATTCCCAAATCTTTGGCGGACGGAAACCACATCGAAAAATCAAATGGATAAGAATGCTTTATCTCAGGTATGTCTGAAAGACTTACTAAAATGATTAATCATGCTGACACTTTTATTGCTTTACCCGATGGGCTGGGCATACTGGAAGAAATTTTCCCAAAAACTTGACACACTCAAAAAGTGGTTCTTTACTCCCAAGTATAAGAGTGTCGAAGTAATAAAAATAACCCGGTAAGTCCGGGGTTGATACACATGGAATAAATTTAATATGATAAAATAATAATTGTAATAAAAATAAAAAAGGCTTGATTTGTTTGAAGTGATTAAAAATTTTAAATTAGACTAAAATAATAAAATAAAATGATGAGGGTTAGGAGATCCACTTTTAATATTTCAAATTTAGAAATCTCAATTTTATAATTTATGTAAATTGTCATTATTACCCAATTAATTATTTCAGGAATTAATTATGCCAAAATATATAAAATCAGCCATAAATGTGGTGATAATTTTTTATCTATAATAAGTCCAATTAGGTACTTAATTATGCCAAATAAATAAATCCAGCCATATAGGCGATAACAAAGCTTGTCAATAATTAATTCATATTTAAATTAAGTATTAATCATTAGATTACCATTTATATATTATAATATAAGTGAGATTAATCTATATTTTTATATTAAAAGCTTCACCATTTATCCCAACAAAAAGAAATTAGCTACTCATAAAAAACGCTCATAATTTTATTACTGAAAGAAAAGATATTACAAGAAAGCTTGAAAAATAAAACACATAAGAGCTAAAACTCTACAAATTCATCTAGAAAGAATTATGGAAAATGAGATGAGTTTTGAGAGGTGCCGAAACTTTTATTTATAGTGAGAGGCTAGCACCTCTCACTTGATAATTATAAAAGTGACTTTTCACAAAGGGCCAATTCACCTTTCGGTGGGTTGCCCTTTTGTGAAATATTTATTTTCAAATCAAGAAAGCGGCCATCCTCAATGATCAAAATGGAAATAAAAAATCAATAGGAATTAGTATGATGTATGATCAATGGGGACCAATGGTCACAGCCACATGTAAGTTTTGATCTTGCTCTGGGGGTATCAAAGTGTGAAGGTTGCAGTTTGTCTTGGCAGTTAAAATTTTCTAAGGTTGATTCGAATTTAGCTGTCACGCTCTTTTGGGTTTTCTGGGTATGAGCATCCAAATATTATTTTACCTACATAATAAATAAAAATCACAATAAAAATATATGGAACATAAATATAATTATTATTTTACAAATGTGCTAAATTAAGGGGATTAATGAAACTAAAAGTATAAAATGATTAATTTTTCTTTTAATAAATTTGCACTTTTAAGTGTTCATCACACCCCAACCATCTTATTACTAGTCCCTAGTAATTTGAGTGAAAAAACTTTAAAAAGATAAATTATTATCCAAATTAATAATTATTTTCTTTCTTTCTAAATGATCAATAAGTAAATTCTCCTGTACTTTTTTCACCTTTTTTCTATACACACATAAAACAAGGTATTAATCAACATTGTGCTCACAATATTCATAGCCTCTATTGAAAAAAAGTAATATTCTTGTCCTAAATTATATTAGAGTTCACACCTTTTGGCAATAAGAGTTTATTTATAAATATAATTTTTTTTAATAATACATCTTCAATCATTGTAACGAGCTTGAAGCAGTGACTCCCAACCAGTTGGCTTTAGGAAACTAGGTGTTAAGACACTCCTATGAACTTAATTGTTCGGATATCATCTATTAAAAAGAAAAAGTGTATGATTTTCTTAAGCTTTCTCTTTAACCCATGTTACGAGCTTTGGGCCAGTGACTCCCAGACTAGTTGGCCTTAGGGCACTAAGTGTTAAAACTGTAACGACCGGTAGTTCTTATTACTGCCTACAAAGATAACTGTTACGTACGAAGCGAAGGCATGTAAAATAAATCATGATGGGACACAATTATATTTATAAAAAAAATTTGGAGACGATCGGTAAACCTCTCGAAGTCCCAGGATGGGACTATATCGTGCTTATTTTGACCGCCCATAGTATTTTGGGCATAAAATTTTCATGCGATCTCCGATTTTTATGAATTTTATATCGTTGTAAAGCTTAGCCCGATAACTACAACTTTTAGGTTGAATATTTTTCCAAATTTGGACCAGAAAACCGGTCAAAAACGCAGTTTAAAATCTGGATGAATAGTAACTTCGGGCCCAAATGCAAAAATCCCAAACTTTCTCCATTTTTCTACACTCTTCTATAATTTTCCAAATATCAACAAGGTCCAACTATATAAATGAAACACTATTCCCAAATCTCAAATTGTTGGAAACAAAGAGGAAGAGGAAAGACGTAAGAGAAAAGAGAGGGAAAGAAAGAAGAAGAGAGAAGAAGAAGAAAGGAGAAGGAAGAAGAAGGAAAGAAAGAAAGAATAGAGGAGAAGGAGAAGAAAATGAGTTTTTCCATTCATGAAGCTTAAAGAAAGGGTAGAGAAATCAAGAGAAAGAGAGGGAAGAAAACTTAACCCAAATCTTGAAATTTTGATTTTGATGATTCTAGTGATATAGTGATGATAATATCACATTTTAGGTTCTAATTGATGAGATTATTAGCTTGGGAGCTATGGTTGTGTGTTTAGAATTATGGATTAAAGATTGTTAAATTTTGGGTTTTATATGATAGGAGTGATTTGAATAGATTAAAGATTGAATAAGGATGTAAAGGAAGAGTAATGTATGCTTATTGGTGTGTAAGATGATGTATGAGTTATTGGTTTGTAGTTTGGAAACACTAAATGTGAGTAGAGATTGGATAATTTTGGTTTTGGAAGAGTTGGAAGAGCAAAAACAGACCCTGGAAATCGCAGGGGCGTCGCGACGCAGGAAGAGTTCTGTAACATCCCGCCTGAGCTAGGATGTTACCGGCAGGAGACAGGCTAATCCTGCCTCCATAAGCCTCTGATTCTGACGAAATTTCGGCATGATGTATGCAGAACATCATGCAACCTGGCTTATAGCCAGCACCCAAAAATAACCTGTTAAGAAACTCAAAACATATGCAAACATCAACTAGGCCTCAGGCCTGAACTCAATGAACAAAATGTAATTACTTGGCCTCCGGCCAGAACTTAAAATAAAACTATACTATACATAACTCTTACATATGATATATACATGCTAACAAAAATACAAGGGCCGTGAGGACCCATAACTAGACCCAGGACTCTCTTGCCTGCATTTGGAGCGATCCACTATCTTCAAGGTCTTCACTGAAATCTTGCTAGCTCAGTATGTCTGCTACTGACCTGCAAAACTAATAAACTGTTGCGGTGTGAGTCATAATGACTCAGTAAGTAATCATGCTCATAACTTATATAGTACTCAATCACAAACATTGCACTTCTTTTCCTTTCTTTAATTTACAGGTTATAAAGCATACAAAATTCCTATCACTTATTTCTCATACTTTCCTATAAGTATGGTCATCACGCATATATATTACTTTATCTTATCTTTCACATCTCACTTTCATCAGCGTCTGTAACTCATAAGCTAATATGCATTACGAATCTTTTTACTCTATGAATTTACCTTATGTTTGTTCTTACTATTCCAGTTATGACAACATATTATTTCTTTCATTCCTTGTTGTTGACTTAATAATCACTCAATATTAAAATATATATCTTACTTATAAGAATATCTTATATCAAGTTTCAATTCCTTTCCTTACCATCACTCATATATGAATTCACAATCTGCTATCTTAATAACTCTACATGTTCGGAATTACTTTCTACTTTAGTGCATATATGAATACTTTTCAATGTATCGTATATCCGATACTTACCACATATGCTTACTTAATTTTCGAAGGTCTTGTCCATAACCAGGTGCATCTGAAATATTTTCCGATACTAAATATATACATACTTATATGCATTTCCTCACACATGCAAAATCATGTAATGCACAAATAGCTTAATTAGAATACTTAATGCATATCAATCATAAAACATAATTCTTAACTATGCACACGTAACAACATAAACATTTATCTTAAACTATAAAACTTTTTTCCACTTATGCTTGTCACAAAACTGAATCCAAAAT
This sequence comes from Zanthoxylum bungeanum, assembly GCA_019454045.1. Lineage (NCBI taxonomy): Eukaryota > Viridiplantae > Streptophyta > Magnoliopsida > Sapindales > Rutaceae > Zanthoxylum > Zanthoxylum bungeanum. The sequence continues at coordinate 94,251 of SKCR01023810.1, forward strand.
TAAAACAGAAAACTGAAATATAGAAATCATCTCTGGAAACTAAAATATGGAAATCATCTATGAAAACTGATTTATATTTCTGAACACTCTTTTCTGAAAACTCTGTTTGAAAATCTATGTATAAAACTTATATCTGAAATCATACTTTGAATCTCTGGTTTCCGAAAACTGTTTCTAGAATCTAGTTTCTGAAAACTGTTTATTAAAACTGAATTCTGAAATCTGGATACAGAAAATCTGAAAACTGAAAACTGATGGTATTCGATGCCTAGGACTACAGCTCAACTGCGGCATCTCTGAAAACTGATGGTACTCGATGCCCAGGACAACAGCTCAACTGCGGCATCTCTGAGGCTGGTGGTGCCCTACGTCCAGGATAACAGCTCAACTGGCAACGTAGAGCTCTACACCCAGGAAAACAGCTCAACTGGCAGTGTAGCCATCATACCAGGATTTCGGGGATCTGTCAACCCTAGTCCTGGTCAAGGATCTGAGAGCGTCCCATCAGTCCTCCACATGTGCACATGTCTCTGAATCCGTCAATTCCACTGTATCTCAAGTTACATACTGGGGTCAGGTTTTACCTCTTGCCCCAAAAAACATAAAACTGCGGATAACTTTTTAAAAAAACTTAAATCAAATCTTAAAACTGTAAGAACTTCTGAAATACATCTCTTTCAAAAATATCTGAAACAATTCTTTGTAACACTTTGAAACTTAAAAACATTCTTAGCTTTAACTTAACTTCCGAAAACCATAACATATAGGTATGCATATGCATTTCTTATACTATCATACATGTACATGCATTCATTCTTGCATATTTTTGTGAGATACATGAGACTATTCATTTACATGCACCCTTCATGCTCACACAAAACTTATCTTGCTATAGTCATATTTATTTACATACTTACATATATCTAAATCAACATGCTCAATCTCGTATGAACTTAAACTCTTGCATGCATACTATTCTTATACGCACATACATATTTAATCACGCCAATTTACATACTTACTAGTTCATACTTACCCATGCATATCAACGTTCTTATGTTAATACATGCAACACATATTTACTTGGCTAATTAAACACTTGCACATATAACCATGTCCATACTCACATTCTCATTATAGTTATGCATTGTACACATACTTACTAGCTCTTATTTATTCATTTATAGGCTTTCTTTCTTCCTACTTATGTTATTTTTCTTACTTATGTTCCAACATAAATATGCCTACTTGCATTTCTTCCTCACACTAACATACCTGCTTCCATTATATATCTTATATATATATACACAATAATTGCACCCTACAAATTCATACATATATTTTCATTATTTCATATATATATATATATTCATTCATCATATCACTAGTCCCAATCCCTAGGGTGTGTTTCTAAAACTCTCAATCCCAAGTATCAATACATTATATTCATATGCTTTATCATTCTTTAACCTTAATCTTGGAATTTCTAGTATCTTACTTGCATAAATATACTTCTCATTTTATGGTTATACATATACTTATAAAGTTGCTTTATTGTCTAAATTCAAACATAACACGTCTCAAGTAATCATCACATGGATTACTTACCTGGCTAGGCGAACACTCATAATCCTGGTCCGATCTGTACCCTCAATACCATATTTATATCATCTTCATAATTACAGTCATCTATGCTCAGTCGCGCGAGAATTCCGTTTTACCGGAAACTCGCTAATTCTACTGGATCGATCTAATCTATTCCGTTTCTGCCCGGATTCTACCACATGCATCGTTTCAACATATTATATCACATTCAATTCATTTCATGTAAATTCGCTACACAACGGAACTACTGGAAGCATCCGAAAATATAAATGTAAACTTTAAAATAGCGCATTTTTAACGGAGAGTCGTACCGAGATTCCGAGGGAATATTTGGACTCCCAACGGCCATACGAACGCGCTGGTGTCGTCAGAATTTCGATCGGAGCTAATGTCTCCATGGGTCACTATTAATCCAAATCTTCCTTTCTTGTTTTGCGTGCCACCGAGCACTGATCGGGAAAGCCGTCACCACCATCTCGTAGTACTCATCGAGGGCATCAATCTGGTCGGTGGCTCGGGTCGTGAATCGAAGCGACGAGCAGGGATTGCGAAACCCATTTCACGCGCCCGTTCTTCTCTCTTTCTGCCGTTCGACGGTGATCCGGGGCTGCCGCCGGCCACCACAAGATGGAGGGGTGGCCGACGCACCCCTCTGCCCTGTCGCGTCGGCCGGCGACGGCCGGCAGGCCTCCGACGCGACAAGGAAACCATAACGAAGTAATAGGGGCAGGGGGTGAAGGGAAAAATAAGAGTTTTTGCCATTTTGTGATTTTCCAAAACCTTGAGGCTTTATATAGTTTTCTGGAAAATATCAAAAAGGTCCCCGCATATTTGCTGTTTAGCCCCTAACTTGGGGTATCTGCGGTAATTTGTGATTTTGAGGCCCTTCTAGTGCAAATTTCAAAAAGTGTTCAACACAAACGTTGTTCGTCTCGAAAAAATGAGTATAATAGTTTAAGAATCAACTCAATCAGAGATCGTTTGCTATTTCTGTGACCAAAACCGCAAACTTTACGCGTATAATAAAAATCGCTTAACTGATTTCTGAGACGACGCGTCTTCTAACGCGATAAATCTTCACTTTATGTTATTCCGACCCATATAAAATCGCTTGAACTATTATTCTTTAATGTCATCCAGTTCTGAGACTATAACTCCTGTCCGGGAACCATCCAGATTGTCCAGAAAATCTGGGATGTTACAAGTTTCGCGTCGCGACGCGAAGAGGAAGATGAAGACAAAATTATAATCGCCGCGCGGTCCTTCTTGCGTCGCAAAACGAGGCCAAAATGTAACCCAATCAGTTTTAACTACCCAGTTGTGCCCTATCGCGTTAGAAACCACCTTTAGGGATTCGTAACAATTTATCCTCATGTTCTATATCAAATTGTGACTACCACAAGTCTTAAAGTATCAAAGTTATTTGATTTCATTGATTCAAATTAAGTTCCTACCATAGGTTATCCACATGAATCATAGTTCTTTTTGATCAAGGATCCAATGCCAGCCAGAATTGATCCCTGTGAGTGGATGCTTTTCCTTTAGACTGATTTTTATTTCGGACGTATATTTTCATGCTTGGGGCATTAGAAGAAATTATTTACAGTTATTTTTTAAACAGTTATGTTTTGAGATAGTAAAGATTTCTATAAAGCTTTGTTTACAGATTTCAGTTTTAAAGTATGATTTTCATGTTTTCGGGGTATGAGGTAAAACCTCACCCTAGTATGTAACTATTATAGAGATACAGTTGGAATTGACAGATACTGAGAGCATGTGCATATGTTGAGAACTGAGGGGACGCTCTCAGATCCTCCAGACGGGCTAGGGGGATGGCGATACGTAACGCCCCTAGACCCCAGTTTGAGCTTGGGTATTAGCATAGATCCGCACCCAGCTCTAGTTTGTGTCTTGGGGGATGACGATACATAACGCCCCAATACCACTAGCTTCTGAGACAGTAGTGGCATGCTTTGGGGGACGACGATACGTAACGCCCCAAAGTCATGGATTTGTATTGCTGGCTCCAGCTAGGCGTATGAGGGGACGACGATACGTAACGCCCTCATACGTCCAGGTTTTCAGACAGAAATACATATTTCAGAAAAGCTTTCAGTTTTCAGATTTCATACAGTTTTCAGAGTTTCAAAACACAGATTTCGAAATCCAGATTTTTAGCAAATAATTTTCAGAAATCAGATTTTAGAGACAGTTTTCAGAAACTAGAGTTTCCAAAGCAATTTTCAGAAAGATAAAGCTTTCAGAACAAGTTTGCATATACAAATGTTTTTATTGAAAACAATGGTTTTAAATTCAAGTTCTTATTTCAGTTTTCAATTTTAGTCCACTCACTTAGATCGTATAGTGATCTAACCCCCCTCCAGTTCTTATTGTTTTGTAGGGATTCTAGGAGGACAAACTCAGGAGAATGGATACTGATGCAGTCACCAGGGATGGAATCCACGAGCATTAAGTCATATAGTTTAAGAGTCCAGTCAGTGTCAAAGTAAAGAATTTCAGGTATGATCTAGTAAAGTACAAGTCTTTGTGAGCATATGTTAATATGTATAAAGTAAAGCATTTTGAATTTACAGATATAAGAAAAAATAGTATTTCAAATTGAATATGGTTTGCATGCACGACATTGCATTAGAACAGTTTAGAATACAGTCAGATAGTCAGAGGCTTATGGGGTTAGCATAGCTATCCCCTGCCGGTAACATCTCACAGATCGGGGATGTTACAAAGATGGTATCAGAGCATGGTCTAGAGAGTCAATGACTGCAGTGGGCAGAGTGCGGGGATCTTGTATACGTAGTATGTCCGGGATACCCGTATATGAGGCACTACCTCTCCAGTATCTGATCCTCGAGTATGTCCTCAAAACTTCATAAACAGGTTAGTAAATATTCCTATATCCTTCGAATTCTTTTTCCTCACTCTAAATAGAAATCATTCCATAATCGTCTTTGATTATTTCCCAAGTTCAGTGTGAATTAGGGAACTCGATAGTAAGTTCCAAGGAAAGTTATTCTAGAGTGCAAAAGAGAAAAGAGGAAACTAGAAGAAAAGATACCTAGAAGCTTGAACCAGTTAGAGATAGAGATGTGTAGAGATAGAGTGAAACAGAAAAGCTTAAGGATATCCACCCAGGAAAGTAGAAAGAGAAAGATAAGGCTAGAAGAGAAGTAAGATAAAGTAGAGGATATGAAACCAGAACAGTAGGTAAAATACAAGAAACCATGGCAGTAAGAGAAAGTAACAAAAGCCTCAACAAGTATTAGAGTGCCTAGTAAAATTAAGATTCTATTTCCACTCAAGAAATCCTTATAAGTAAATTCAATAGTCTCCAAGATCCTCTCATAGCTAGTGAATCCTACGCGTATCGGGGAATAGCCAGAGAAAGACAACAGAAGTAAGAAACCTAGACCAGATTTGAGAACCCCAGTGAAGGACTTAGAAAATTCTAGATACCCAAACTCCGATTGCGATTCACAAGCAAGCAGTAGAAATGGCTAGTTACTTTATTCCAGTAAATTTGATAAAGACAAGACCTTGAACTATTTAGCCTTCTGACCCTCCAATGACACTAGATATAAGAGTAATCGTGATAGAGCCTACCTCATACCTATTTTACATGAGGAATCGACTCTACCAGGACGTAGAGCATCAGAATAGGGATACCGAAACTAGTTGAGGCATAAAGATATTTATCCTAGTCCCTACCAGCATATGCAAAGACGATCATAAGCAATTTGATGAAAGTTCATGTAAGATCGCAAAATATTGATCACCTAGAAAGAGATTAAGGAAGTTTCGAGGATATTAAGAAAAAAAACCCAATATAGCCTAGAGAATAAGATAAATCAGCCCAAGGTTTGTAACATTAGTAAAAGTCCACAGGATAGACCAACACGGTAAAATCTAAGGAATAAAGGAACATAACTGTAAGGTTGGGAATATTTGGAAATAAGGAAGTTGCTAGTACAAACCATTCACGAAATGATAAAGTAGTGACCGGTGCGTAATCACACGCATATAACGCAAGCGCATGTATCGTTCAAGTAGTATAAAAATATCGATCCCACGAGGACTTAATTCCTACTATTGCTATTAATTATTGAATTTATTTATTTATAGGTATCTAATTATAGGGAGAATGGACTGATTGCTTAATTGGTTGATTTAATGTGGATTTGATAAATAAAATACTTAAATACACAAAAGAAAATACTAAGGAAAATAACCAAAGACTCAAATATCTAAGGTTGTGAATCCACACAATATTATTCTAATGATGAATTGATTCCCTTATATATGTGTAATAAATTAGTTTGCTAACCTGAAACACGAAAATATGCAAAAGCCTCTGTCGATGGTCAGATGCAAATACCCAGTATAACCCAATTGAACCATATGTCTATGTCAACCAAATTACCTGGATTCATTAAGTACAAGTTCCAATTATGGCTACCCCCGCCCGGCAGGTATATGTCTTTTCTGTAAGGAAATCTATTAAAGGGTTATCTATCCTCAAGGAATATCGTGAGCTATTGAATCTAAGACTGAAACCTAAAATCCATTTTCCAAGTTCATTTTAAGTTTACCACATCAATCTTATTGGTGATCAGACAACAAGAAGCATTAAGCTTAAGACTCAATAAACAAACTAAAGAATTACCCATAAAAAGAAAATCAATTATTTAGTGTGTGAATATTGTGTTTCATCACTTCCCTAGAATAAAAGACAATGTTGGGGGTTAGAGGATCCACATTTAATATTTCATATCTAGGAATCTCACTTATTATAATATATAAATTATTTTCTGTTTTACTTTCTCAGGAATTAATAATGTTAAACATTTAAAACCAGCCATATATGCGGTAATTCATTTAGTCCAAATACACCAGCCATATAGGCGGTAATTATCTGTCACATAAAGACCAGCCATATAGGCAGTAAAGTAATTTATATTTAAACCGACCATATAGGCGGTAATAAAGTCTGCCATTAATTAATCCGGTTAAATTATAATTTAAATATTATAATTAAGTGAGATTAACCTACATAATTATATTAAATGTTTCACCATTTACCCCAGCGGAATTTTAACTGAAAAGCATAAAAGAAATGAAAAATAAAATATTAAAAATAAAAATACATAATTTAATTATTACAATAATTTACAAAAATAGATGCAATCCTTAATAACTAGGAAACAATCCTAAGGAAAGCACACCAAATGAGGTGTAGAAAGCTTCAATTTATAGACATCAGAACTGCCTCGCGTCGCGACGCCAAATTCCTTCTTGCGTCGTGACGCGAGGCCGTGTTGACTTGGTCAAACGCACGTTGATCTGTTGACTTGCTGACGTGGCACACAGAATCTGTCGGCCCAATGGAATTTCAACACGTGTCACGCGGTATGATCAGTCCACTGAGATGCTGACACGTGGCGGGCGTTGATTAGCTGTTGATGACGTGGCGACAGGTGGCACGATGACTCGGTTGGATGCTGACGTGGATGACACATGGCAGCCACTTGGATGACACGTAGGTGACATGTGGCTGACACGTGGCATGCGGCTGATGCGTTCGAATAAGAAGCTGACACATGACATGCGTATTGTCGACAGTATATGATGATGACACGTGTCCCGGCTAGCTAGATCTATTCTGATGATGACACGTGGCACGGTGCATGTTAGCAAGTCCAATTTCTCAGATTTTGACACGTGTCCTCAGCGCAGGTTAGCAGAATGTGGCGAACGTTAGACGTCGCGACGTGCAAAATTACCAAAATGCCCTTTTGTGTTATTTTCACTGTTTTGGCCCCAAATTACTTCCAATGCTTCCTAAACTTTATTTATCTGCAAAATAACAATAAAACACAAAAATGTTCATAAAACCCGAGAAATTATACAGAATATTAGGTCAAATGTGTGGAAAATAGTGATATAATTACCACTAATCACACCCCCAAACCTAACATTTTGCTAGTCCTCGAGCAAAACACAAAATAAAATAACATAAAAATAAAATTAAATTAAGCCATTTTCGTAGGGAACACGATTGCATTTAGCGTATGCAACAAGCCTTTAAACCCCTAGGTGTCCCTAATGGACGAGTTGTAGTCTCGTGAGGGTTTACAGCAACGATACCCACAAACGTTTTACAAAAGTAAAAGAGTAGTGGAACTAATGCACACAAAAACAAAAAGAAAATAAAACTAATACACATGAAAGCAAACAGATAAAATAATAGATATATAAATAACGTCCTTAGAGAATGTCTAGCATCAAAGTTAGAGGAACCTTCAAAACGCATATTTCAACTAAAATCCATTCTTTTTTTGAACAACATATCTAAATCAGACTCAAAGTGTGTGTGTGAATAATTCTGCAAACAACTTCGATTCTAAGTTGTCAACTCGGTGATTTCGTCTCAACTCTCAGTAGTTAATGGGTCAAACCAATCTGAGTATCTAAAATTGTTCAGTCTACTACAATCAGCACAAGTGAGGTATGTGATTTTTTGATTTTTTTTATTTATATACAACATCTTTGATCCATGTAGCGAGCTTTGGGTCAGTGACTCCCAAACCAAATGGTTTTAGGGCACAAGTTGTTAAGCCACCCCTACAGACTTAATCACTCGGAAAATGAGATGAGTTTTGAGTGGTGCCGAAACTTTTATTTATAGTGAGAGGCTAGCACCTCTCACCTTTCGGTGGGTTGCCCTTTTGTGAATTATTTATTTTCAAATCAAGAAAACACAATCATCAATGATCAAAATGGAAATAAAAAATCAATAGCAATTAGTATGATGAATGATCAATGGGGCCTAAAGGTCACAGCCACATGTAAGTTTTGATCTTGCTCTGGGGGTATCAAAGTGTGAAGGTTGCAGTTTGTCTTGGCGGTTAAAATTTTCAAGGTTGATTCGAATCTAGCTGTCACGCTTTTTTGGGTTTTCTGGGTATGAGCATCCAAATTATTATTTTACCTACATAATAAATAAAAATCACAATAAAAATATATGGAACATAAATATAATTATTATTTTACAAATGTGCTAAATTAAGGGGATTAATGAAATTAAAGTATAAAATGATTAATTTTTCTTTTAATAAATTTACACTTTTAAGTGTTCATCACACCCCAACCATCTTATTACTAGTCCCTAGTAATTTGAGTGAAAAAACATTAAAAAGATAAATTATTATCCAAATTAATAATTATTTTCTTTCTTTCTAAATGATCAAATAAGTAAATTCTCCTGTACTTTTTTCACCTTTTTTCTATACACACATAAAACAAGGTATAACTACAACTTTTAGGTTGAATATTTTTCCAATTTGGACCAGAACGGTCAAAAACGCAGTTTAAAATCTGGATGAATAGTAACTTCGGGCCCAAATGCAAAAATCTCAAACTTTCTCCATTTTTCTGCACTCTTCTATAATTTTCCAAATATCAACAAAGTCCAACTATATAAATGAAACACTATTCCCAAATCTCAAATTGTTGGAAACAAAGAGGAAGAGGAAAGACGTAAGAGAAAAGAGAGGGAAAGAAAGAAGAAGAAGAAGAAGAAGAGAGGAGAAGGAAGAAGAATGAAAGAAATAAAGAAAGAGGAGAAGGAGAATCAAAGGAGTTTTGCCATTCATGAAGCTTAAAGAAAGGGTAGAGAAATCAAGAGAAAGAGAGGTAAGAAAACTTAACCCAAATCTTGAAATTTTGATTTTGATGATTCTAGTGATTGTGTGATGATAATATCCCATTTTGGGTTCTAATTGATGAGATTATTAGCTTGGGAGCTATGGTTGTGTGTTTAGAATTATGAATTAAAGATTGTTAAATTTTGGGTTTTATATGATAAGAGTGATTTGAATAGATTAAAGATTGAATAAGGATTTAAAGGAAGAGTAATGTATGCTTATTGGTGTGTAAGATGATGTATGAGTTATTGGTTTGTAGTTTGGAAACACTAAAATGGAGTAGGGATTGAATAATTTTGGTTTTGGAAGAGTTGGAAGAGTAAAAACAGACCCTAGAAATCGCAGGGGCGTCGCGACGCATGAAGAGTTTCGTTCGCTACGCGAAGAGGAAGATGAAGACAAAATTTTGGTCGCCACGCGTCGCCACGCGCGGTCTTTCCAGCTTCGTGACGCGAGGCCAAAATGTTACCGAATCAGTTTTAACTCCCCAGTTTTTCCCTAACGCGTTAGAAACCACCTTTAGGGACTCGTAACAATTTATCCTCATGTCCTATGTCAAATTGTGACTACCACAAGTCTTACGTATATAATTTTCGAGTGAATCTTTAAAGTATCAAAGTTATTTGATTTTGTTGATTCTAATTAAGTTCCTACAATAGGTTATCCATATGAATCATAGTTCTTTTTCGATCAAGGATCCACTGCCAGCCAGAATTGATCACTGTGAGTGGATACTTTTCCTTTAGACTGATTTTTATTTCGGACTCATATTTTCATGCTTTAGAGCGTTAGAAGAAATTATTTACAGTTATTTTTTAAATAGTTATGTTTTGAGATAGTAAAGATTTCTATAAAGCTTTGTTTATAAATTTCAGTTTTAAAGTATGATTTGCATGTTTTTCGTGGCATAAGGTAAAACCTCACCCCAGTACATAACTATTACAGAGATATAGTTGGAATTGACGGATACAGAGAGCATGTGCACATGTTGAGGACTGAGGGGACGCTCTCAGATCCTCCAGACGGGCTAGGGGGATGGCGATACGTAACGCCCCTAGACCCCAGTTTGAGCTTGGGTGGTAGCATAGATCCGCACCCCAGCTCCAGTTTTTGGCTTGGGGGACAGCGATACGTAACACCCCAAGACCACCAGTTTCTGAGACAGTAGTGGCATGCTTTAGGGGACGGCGATACGTAACGCCCCAAAGTAATGGATTTGCATTGCTGGCTCCAGTTAGGCGTATGGGGGGAAGGCGATATGTAACGCCCTCATACGTCCAGGTTTTCAGACAGAAATACATATTTCAGAAAAGCTTTCAGTTTTCAGATTTCATACAGTTTTCAGAGTTTCAAAACACAGATTTCAAAATCCAGATTTTTAGCAAATAATTTTCAGAAACCAAATTTTAGAGACAGTTTTCAGAAACTAGAGTTTCCAAAGCAATTTTCAGAAAGATAAAGCTTTCAGAACAAGTTTGCATATACATATGTTTTTTATTGAATACAGTGGTTTTGAATTCAAGTTCTTATTTCAGTTTTCAGTTTTAGTCCACTCACTTAGATCGTATAGCGATCTAACCCCCCTCCAATTTTTATTGTGTTGTAGGGATTCCAAGATGACAAACTCGGGAGGATGGATACTGATGCAGTCACCAGGGATGGAGTCCACCAGCATTAAGTCATATAGTTTAAGAGTCCAGTCAGTGTCAAAGTAAAGAATTCCGGGTATGAACTAGTAAAGTACAAGTCTTTGTGAGCATATGTTAATATGTATAAAGTAAAGCATTTTGAATTTACATATATAAGAAATAAAAGTATTTCAAATTGAATATGGTTTGCATGCATGACATTGCATTAGAACAGTTTAGAATACAGTCAGATAGTCAGAGGCTTATGGGGTTAGCATAGCTATCCCCTGCCGGTAACATCTCCCAGATCGGGGATGTTACAAAAACACTCATAAGGACTTAATTGCTCAAGTTAGAGTGGCTATGAAATCGACCTTATTCACACATTTTTTTTTACAAACTCAAGCTCTACCGTTTTATGCGAATAATCACTACTTGCTGAGGCAAGATGTCCAGTTAATGAGTAAAAGCATGGTTAGTTTTTTTTGAATAAAAACAAAAATTCCACTTCCTTTAGATGCTATCTCAGACAACTAGAGACCTGGATATTATAAAATTTTCATTTACAACCCATGATTATATGTTACCATGTATGTTGATAATACTTGTCAAATGAGTTGATGAAGATCAAATTTAATCAATATTATGGAGAATTCACATATTTAAATCATTAAAACAGAAAGGAATACAAATAACTTGTTACGAATTATTTTGAGATGTGTTTCAGGAGCGAAAACTCCTTACACACCCACCTCTAAACAACAATTCCACTTAGTTAGTCAAAAATTTATTGTTAGTTTGTGTGTAGTTTTTTTTTTTTTTGAAAAACATAAAAGAAGATCAAAACAAAATACTTTTTTTTTTTACATACAAAATAACAATAAAAAAAATAAATTTTTTTTTTCCAAGATAACAACATAAAAGTGATTTTTTTTAACGAAAATCACAGAAACGAATCATAAAAATGAAAACTATCTAGTCAACTATCCCCTCCCCCCAACCAATTTGAGACATTGTCCCCAGTGTCTGAAAAAGAAGAAGTAGAGTTTAGAAGACATCACATGATTAGTGTGGAATTGACAGTTGAATCTACGACTATTTAAAAGAAAAATTACAGATTAATATTCAAGTCCACTCTACGCTTCTTGCCATTCTGTTTCTTCTTATTCAAACATTAGGGACAATGTCTCAATTTGGTTGGGGGAGGGAATAGTTGACGAGATAGTTTTCGTTTTTGTATTTCATTGTTGTGTTTTTTTTAAAAAAATCATTTGTGTGTAGTTGTTTTTTTTTTTTTAAAGATTTTTTAATGTTGTTTTTGCTTTGTTGTTATTTTATGTGTAAAAAATATGTTTTTGTTGATTTTCTTTTGTGTTTTTCGGAAAAAAACTACACACAAACTAACAACAAATTTTTGATTAACCAAGTGGAATTATTGTTCAAAGGTGGCTGTGTAAGGAGTTTTCGCTCCTGAGACGCATCTCAAAATAATTCATAACAAGTTATTTTTGTTTCTTTCTTTTTGAATCATTTAAATTTATGAATTCTCCATAATACTGATTAAATTTGATCTTCATAAGCTCATTTGACAGGTATTATCAACATACACGGTAAAATATGATTATGGATTGTAAGTGAAAATTTTATAATATTCAGTTCTCTAGTTTATTGGAAGTAGCATCTAAAGACAATGAAATTTGTGTTTTTATTCACAAAAACTAACCATGCTTTTACTTAGTAACCAGACATCTTGCATCAGCAAATAGTGATTGTTCGCGTAAAACGGTAGAGCTTGAGTTAGTTTAATAAAACAATGATAATAATCAATCTTTTAATTAGTAACCGGCCATCTTGCCTCAGTAGGAAATGATTGTTCGCATAAAACGATAGAGCTTGAGTTTGTAAAAAAAATGTGTGAATAAGTTCGATTTCGTAGCCTACCTAAATCGAGAAATTAAGGCCGTAGGGGTGTTTTAACATGTAGTGCCCTAAGGCCAACTGGTCTGGGAGTCACTAGCCCAAAACCCGTTACATGGGTTAACAAGAAAGCTTAAGGAAATCAGACACTTCTTCTTTTTAACATCTGAGATTCGAGCAATTAAATCCATAAGGGTGTCTTAACACCTAGTGCCCTAAAGCCAACTGGTTTGGGAGTCACTGACCCAAAGTTCGTTACAAGGATTGAAGATGTTTTATTATTTAAAAAAAATTATTTTAATATTTATAAATAAACTTTCATTTCCAAAAGGTGTGAACTCTAATATAATTTTAGGACAAAATTATTATTCTGTTTTCAACAAGACCTGTGAATATTGTGGGCATAATGAATTGATTAATACCTTGTTTTATGTGTATGACAGAATGGTAAAAATTACAGGAGAATTATTTATTTGATTATATAGAAAGAAAGAAAACAATTATTAACTTGGAGAAAAAATTTTCTTTTAAGTTTTCGTTTAAATTACTAGAGACTAGTAATAAGTTGGTTGGGGGGTGTGATGAACACTAAAAGATGCACATTTATTAAAAGAAAATTAATCATTTTACACTTATAGTTTCATTAATCCCCTTAATTTAGTATATTTGTAAAATAATAATTAAATTTTTGTTTTTTATATTTTTTTTAGGTGAAATAATACTTTAGATGTATAACTAAAAAATAGACGTGACATTTGTATTTTTGAGGCCAAAAACTTGAAAGGGAGTCCTAACAGTGTATAAAATTTGGAAATTCCAGCCCTGCACAATATCCGTATTTTGGCCATAATGTTTTACTCCGATATCGGATTGAGGCGATTCCAGTTCCAGATGAAAGAAGACTCGAAAACTACAACTTTACGGTTGTCAACATTTTCTAATTCTGAAATTTTCAAGGCCAAAAATGATGAAAAATCCAAAGTGAGTTATATGTAATTATTAAAGTCAAAGAAAAAAAATGGATGTTGCCAATCCACCTTTTGGTGGATTGTCAACATCCTCCACCAAACATGCTTGGTGATTGCAATTGCAAATTGCATTTACAATTGCAATGGCAGAGGTGCGAGCACCTCTATAAATAGAGACGCTCAACACCTCAATTTAGTCAGTTTCCTCTATAGAATTCTCTCTGAGGTTTTGTAAAGGTATCCGGCTCTTGTGTGTTTTAATTTTCTTGTAATTTTTTTCTTTCAGTAATAAAATTATGTGTGTTTTTATTCAAATTATGAGTAGCTAATTTCTTTTTGCTGGGATAAATGGTGAAACTTTTAATAAAAAAATATATATTAATCTTATTTATATTATAATATATCATTTATAATCTAATGATTAATATTTAATTTAATTTTGGATTAATTATTGACAAACTTTACTACCGCCTATATGGATTGTTTTATTTATTTAGCATGATTGAGTACCTGACTAGACTTGTTATAGATAAAAGTTATCAATGCCTTTATGGCTAATTTTATATGTTTTTACATAATTAATTCCTGAAATAAATTAATTGGATAATAATGATAATTTATATATTATAAAAAGTGAGATTTCTAAATTTGTAATATTAAAAGTGGATCCTCTAGCGCCAATATTTTATTTTAATGTTGTAATCTAATATAAAACTTTCAATCACTTCAAACAAATCAAACCTTTTTATTTCACTCAAATTGTTATTTTATTTTACTTAATCTATTTCCTGTGGATCGACCCCGGACTTACCGGATTATTTTATTACTTCAGCAGTTTTATACTTGGGAGTAAAAAGCCACTTTTGAGCGTGTCAGTGAGCAGACACCAGATCCTTTGATCGCGCAATTAGCCATTCTATAAGAATGTTTAAGAGAGTTGGAAGAAGGAAATCATGCCATGAGAAGTTCCAATACAGATATTCAAAAGCAGTTAGAATAAATTTCCTCAACCCCCAGCAACGAGAAAATCAGGGTCATCTCGACAATCCTGACATTCAGACCAATCTCTTAGGAGCTTTCAACGATGTGGCGAACAATAATCAATCACCAGACAACCATCCACTACGCCTTTGGGATGATCATAACCTCGTCAATGCGGAAGGAAATGAAAGAATTCAAAAAAGTATTTTGTCCAACCTACCAAGAGTCAGGCTATAGTAAGAAAAAGCCGAGCCGATGTAATTTCAGATACACCTTTCTTGGAGACTATTATTTCCATCGAACTCCCAAGGAAATTAAGCCCTCTATATATGAACTTACATGATAGATCCGCAGACCCAAACGACTATGTGATTCACTATAAATAAAAGATGATGTCTACAGGTTTGGCTCCACACCAATGGGAAGCTTGGATGTGCAGAGGATTTAGAGAAGCGTTGGCAAGCCCTGCACTCACTTGGTTCATCAATCTCTCTTATCGGACCATTGGGTTATATTAAGAACTAGCAGATAATTTTATGGAGCACTTTGCTAGTTCTTGTAAGCTCGAGAAAATCACAGACGACATCAATATAATTCTGTGAAAGAATGGATAACCATTGCGAGGCTACGTACCAATGACAAAATTTCTATTCCGAATCTCCACCGGTCAACTGCTGTAGAGGCCATCATGAATGCCCTGCTAGCGGACAATGGGCTTTATAAGAAACTAATGAAGTTCTGATACTACACTATGGATCAGGTCATGGCCTGAGACCAAATCGAGATTAAATGGGAAGAATATAAGAGGAATAAGATGAGAGAGGTTACTCCAATCTACACAAGGAAATGATACCGAACCCACCCAAACGACCAAAAGATATCACTGTAAGAGCTCCGCAGCCAGTAGACAGAAGGGTTCAGCAAATGAGAGACCATCGTCCTCCTAACCGAGATTTTGACCGCCGACCCTTACCTTTCAAGGTCCAAGATATGGCTTCCCCAAACAGGCCCAAATTTCCAGACTATAACTTCGTCGTTTCTCCAGGGGAATTGGTCTCAGTCTTTAAAAATATGAGGAACAGGGTTAAATGGCCCCCACACTCTAGAGACGGATCTACCAGGAAAGATACAAGCAGATGGTGTGAATTTCATCGAGATTACGGCCATACGACAGATGACTACATGATCTTAAGGCTAGAACTTCTAGAGCTACTGAATAAAGGGTATCTGAAGGACTTACTCACAGAGAAAGATAATGCTACATTGGCCTAAGGAGACGAAAGAGAAGAACGAGGAGATGACCCTCCACCACCACCTCCAGTAAACAATACAGTAAATTTTATTTCAGGCGGATCTGAAGTCAGTGGAGTCTCTTACTAAGCCGCCAAATGACACTCGAGAGCAGCTGTAGTAGAATCTCCCCATACTGCAATGTCAATAGATAGAATGTTCACCGATTTGGCAATCGAATTTCCAGATGACAGTATCTCTAATCGAATGAACCCACATCACGATGCTATGATAATCTCCTTGCAAGTTGTAAACTTCATGATCAAGTGGGTGCTGGTTGACACGGGGTCCTCAGCTAACATTATTTTCACTATTGCCCTAGCAGATATGAGGGAGAATTAGACAAGATCAACTGACGCTCGACTGTGCCGATAAGGTTCAGTGGGGAACATAAGTTCACATTGGGTGAGATATCCCTTCCAGTATACACTGGAGGGGTCAACAGAATCACTACATTATTAGTCCTTGATTTCCCCTCAGCCTACAACTTGATTGTTGGCCAATCATGGATCCACGACATGAGAGCATTCTTTTTCACCCACCATCAAGTATTGAAGTTCCCTACCAAGTGGGGTGTCCAAGAGATCAAATGAGACCAATTGGTCTCAAGAAGCTGCTATCAAATGACTCTAAAAGTAAAGCTTCGATCATCATAGTAACTACATGAAGGATCTCGCGAGTCCAAGAAAAATAACCCAACGTTGAGGAGCTAGACGAGGTCTAGATCCACCCACTATATGCAGACCACAAAGCCCAAATTAGTGCTTACCTTGAACCTAAGCTACGTGTTGATCTAATTGACTTCCTCAAGGAGCTACACGTTTATTTTTCTTGTTCTCATAACAAAATGACGGGGATATATCCTGAAATAATAACTCATGAACTCTATGTGGACCCAGACTACCCCCCGGTGAGATAAAAGAAAATAAAGTTTGCTCAAGAGAGAAACAACATCATAGACGATGAGGTTCGGAAACTCATACAAAACAGAGCCATCAAAGAAGTCCAATATCCCGAGTGGCTTGCGAACTTCGTGGTTGTTCAAAAGAAAAATAGAAAGTGGCGAGTATGCATCGATTTCATAGATTTGAATAAGGCATGTCCGAAAAACTCATTCCCTATGCCTCATATAGATTTAATGGTTAATGCTACAGTATGACATGAGATGTTGAGATTCATGGATGCTTATTCAGGCTACAATCAAATCCTTATGCACCCAAACGACCAAGAGAAGACAAATTTCATCACCAACAGAGGTATCTATTACTACAAGGTGATGCTATTCAGACTGAAGAATGCTGGAGCCACCTACCAGTGACTTGTGAACAAGATGTTCTCCCAACATATTGGGAAGACCATGGAAGTCTATATAGACGACATGTAGGTGAAATCATTGAAAGCCAGGCAACATCTAGATCACTTGAGGTAAGAATTCGAGATAATGAGGAAGTACAGCAAGAAGCTGAACTGTACAAAAGGCGACTTCAGGTAAATTCCTTGGCTATTTAGTCACTCGACGAGGTATTAAAGCTAATCCAGATTAGATCAAGTCTACCCTTGATATCCCCTCTCCAAGCGGCCCGAAGGATGTCATGCGACTCGCATGAAGGGTAGCAGCTCTGAACATGTTCATCTCCAAGTCTACAGACAATTGCTTTTTATTCTTCTCTATTTTGAAGAAAGAAAAAAACTTTGAATGGACCCTAGCATGCGAAAAAGCTTTGAAAGAACTCAAGCGGTACTTGACTTCCCCGCCACTTCTTTCTAAGCCAATCGATAATGAAAGACTGAACGTCTATTTGGGGGTTTCAGAACAAGCTATCAGTGCAGTCATGATCAGAGAATAAGAATGAATGCAACTTACAGTCTATTATTTTAGTAAAGCTCTACTCGACGCGTAGTCTCGCTATACAAAAATGGAAAAGATTCCACTTGCTTTGATTACAGAGGTCGGATAGCTACGCCCCTACTTCCAAGGGCACCCAATCACTGTTTATACTTCCATCCCGATGAGGAGTATACTGCAACTGAACTGTCAGGGAGGCTGATGAAAGGGGCAGTGGATTTTGGAGAACATGATATTACTTACCAGCTGATAAGTGCACGAAAGTGTACTTAGAACACTACTAACTCGACTTTATTATCATACGATTTAATCTTAATAAGAGTCATTTTTTTCTTTGTTATTAGGAAGCAATGGAACATGATAATTGGAGTAATTACACGTGTTTCAAGACTCAAAGGACGCAGCGGTAGCATCGGAAGCACATAACGCGACAGCACTAGTGAAAGTTCATTGGCACCACAATGTCTGCACACTCTCATACATGTTGGCCGAAGGTTTGGCACCACGGTTCCCCGGAACACCATAAAACCCTAGTTTTGAAGATTTTGATACATATTATGACTCCAAGGCTTTTCTATATAAACCCAACTTTGTCCAAACCCTAAAGAGAAGAGAAAATCAAAGAGAAACAGAGAAGAAAGACATAAAATGAGCCACAAACACAAGATTGAGAGAGAAGAACGAAGAACTTCAAAGACAAATATGTCGTCTCTCCGATCTATTCAGGCTATCTCTCTATTCCGCATAGAGAACTAATCTCTTAGGCCAAACTAAAGATGAACTCTTGTATTTAAATTTCTTATGTTTATGTTTTTGATTCTTGAATGAATTTTTTAACGTTTAATAAAATTAATGATTGTTATTCTTTATTATCTTACGATTTCTGAGCCCAGAGACTATGTTTTGTCAATTCCCATATAGATCCAATCATGCTTCTTCTATGTGTGAATTGAGAACTGAGTTGTGACTGGTAAAATGCCAATACATATCTTATATATACCAATACATCCAATGTATTACCTAACCTTTTTCCTCTGAATCAACTAAGCCTTGGCTTTGGCACAACAAACATAGTGATCCCAGTCAAGTGCGACCCATTGACCATGGAAAGCTTCGTCATCAATGTCGATGGACAATAAGTGGTCTTGACTTTGGCCAACAAACCACAACTTGGACAAGACACTGATATGGAACAAAGCCTTCGTGATTCAAACACATCTTCGACAGACAAAGGCCTTGACTTTGGCCAACAACCAATGCCGTCTAGGATCTTGAGTGAGAATCACTCAATGGAAGGAAGACGCTTAATATTGAACGAGGGTTTTTCGCGTGCAAATTGGCAACCAATTTATTGTCTTTGTTAAGGTCTCATCATCATACACCCTAAACATGCATTCTAAACACATAATAAAGCGCATATGAAATAAAATATAATGATATGCGGATGGATACTTTACATTGATCCTAGATCAAATCTCCCATGTTCTCTCTCCAACTAGCACATGTATTTACTTCTACCCGTTACACTACACTTCTAAAGAAACCTCATTTACATTGAGGGGAATATGTGAGAAGAGAATACAAAGAGTATAGAGTGATAAGGCTGGACACGCAGGTCCAATTAATAAATCAAATTTATTACAACAATTTCTAAAATGTCCCCACCCGACTAATATCCATCCGATATACATTATTCATGCATCGCAACCATGTATTCATACTAGCATGTTATCAATCAATCTAATCCAATTAATTAATCTGATAATTAGTGATCATCCATTTTCAAACAACGATTTGATTTTTGCTCGAGTCAAACTCGTTTTGCGAATAAGTACTCAAAGTATGAATTATCGAATTAAATTAAATTACATAATTAAATCCAATTTAATACGCATTTAATTCTAATTCACTATTTAATTCTAAATTAAATATTACACTTTTATTAACGAACCTTTTACGACTTAAATTCCAAATTTAATCGCAACGGGTCTCAAAGCCCGATTAACATCTAATGTTTATTTAATTAAAGTCCAATTGGCTTTTAATTAATTTCTTAAGGCGTGGAATTTTGGTCAACTAGGGTCAAACCGATAACCAAGGTCCAATCCGGGAGTTACCCCATAAGCCTTTAAATTAATTTTGGCCCATTAGGCCCAATTAAATAATTAAGGTCCATTAAGTCATAATTGGACTTTATGGATGCGGTTTTGGGCCCAATTGGATCCAACCAAATTGGCCTAAACCTAACTTGGTACAACCAAGCCCAAAAGCCCAATTACAACCTTTAAGACCCAATTTCCAAAAACAAGCCCTATTAATTAACTTATAAAATTCCAAATTCCATAATTAATTAACCTAAGTGTAATCCACAATTAACCACCCAATTAATATTTCTAAAACATCAATTAGCATAATTAATCATGCACTTTAACAACATATAGTGTCCAACACAATTCAATCAAAATCAAACCCAATTTACATGCTTAAAGTCTCGGCAATTAGGGGTTTTCCAATCCGATTCGGTTTCAATCCAATTGAATCCACAATCATTATTTCCAAATCAATTCAACTCATCCAATGAATCAAAATGAAAAAACACAATGAATTTCATGTTACTTTAATTCGGCCAAGCCTACTTTAATTTGTGAAAATTGTTCCAAATCAAAATTCAATCCAATTGAACTTCAATTAACATTACCCATTATTTTAAGTCATCCAATGATCAAAAAACAAAATTACCAAAACTAATTTAGGGTTCATATTTTCGGCCATGCCCAAAAATTTGGGGAAAAATGGATCCAATCCAATTTCATGAAATTGAACATACACAACTTCAATTAATCAACATATAAGCATACTTAATCAATCAATTTAACCAAATCATGCTTCAATTGATTTTACCCAATTTCAAACCCTAACTTTTTCATGCTTGATCAAAGCTCTGATACCATTGTTGGTTTCTAATTAGGTCCCAAGATTCATCAAATCAAGCAAGAAATTCGCATGAATACATCAAAGAAGTAAGGCGGAATACATACTCACATTGAACGGTTTGAGATGCGAAGAACAAAACCACTTGGCCTCCTCCATGAAGCTCGATTTTGGTCTCTTTGAACTGCTGGACTGCACGTTTTTGGGCTGTGAAACTCCTCCAAGAACCGGCCATGGTTGACTCCATTGAAGTTCCAAGCTTCAAGCTCCAAAAATGGATTCCAAGCTCATAAATTTGTTTCCCTATCACCTATGTATAACCCAAGGTGTGTGCTAGCACTTCTTCATCTTCTTTGCTTCTCACAAATTCGGTCTAACCAGAAAAATTAGAGAAGAAATCGACAGTGAGCCGTGAGAGGGAGAAGAGAGAAAGAGAGGGAAAATGGTTTCTCCAAGAAACCGTAAATGAGAGAGAGAGTGTGTTAATTGAAAAAGAAAAAAATGTATTTAAGTTTTTATATTTTCCAAAAATAAATCAAAACCATTTACCACTTTTCATTTTTCAATAAAAGCAAAAGTCAAAAGCAAAAAGCAAAAAGTGCTTTTCAACCACTACATCATCAATCAAATCAAGTGACAACTTGTCATATCACTCAAAGTGACTAATGATTTGACGCTTGATGCGACTAGCGATTTGACGCTTGATTTGATTTGCGTGCCGCACTCGAATTCGAAATACGAATGTGCTCGCAAATAATCCGGGCTCGGGTTCGCTAATTCCAAATTAACGAATTTTCCGTTGCGTCGTAATTAAACGATTACGCCTAGCGAAATCACTATTCACGTCGCTAACGAATTAATTCTAAATTAATTCGTTCGCCCGAATTAAAATCTAATTATAATTCCGCATCGAAATCCAATTTCGCATAATATATCGAATATATTATTTTATCGATTAATTCCAAATTAATCATTCTCTCTCTTTAATTAATATTTTATCCCAGATAAAATATCTCCGCAATTAATCCCAGATTAATTTTCTCTCTCTTCTAATTAATCCCAGATTAATAAAGTGCGAGTCATACATCATCGGTGAATATTCGGGAAGCGACCCATGAGATCCCCGGATATGTTGGCAGTAAATACGGTCGTCAGACTATCCGAACACATAAGTACCTCGTACTACGTTTATACCGATTTACAAGACAAGATTGGCTTCTAGCAAAGCGCCATGCCTACCCAATTCTCCAGAAATATCCTTATAGGAATATATGATCTATATCAAGCGTAGTATACCGAAGTATTACGTATTTCTGTCCAGTATCGGATGTTCACGTGCTAGGCCTGGGGCTGGAATTGTGTCTTCCCCGTACGAAGCACATATCGGATGTCTGGCAACAAGTCTCTATAATCGGATATACATGACCTAGTCATAATATCCCGATAGCTCGAGTATTTAAGAGAACGAGTTCCGTATCCTACGTGACCATCATCTCCATATGACTGGAGTGACACTTCCGTCTTGACATCACACCCAACACACTACGATTCCCAATATACCCAGTATCGGCGTACACAGAACTTGTTAAGGCCCTGGATGACCTCAACTAAAGTATATTGATTGTCGTATGTATTAGCGGTGCAAGTCTCAGGTTAAGACCAAATACACCTACCCTGATTGCAGACTCCCATAGACACATAGTCATACTACTAATGGGATTCCGCGGGGGGTCTATCTAGAGCGAAGTTGTTTCCCGTACCATCGGTAAAACACAACCTCCTATTACACTAGCATGAGTATCCTATACCCAAATATATGAGAACTATGTCGTTGTGCCCTCACAAACGCGCACAAGTGTAATAGTAGTCTTTTACGTATTTATCGATGTCCAATCTCGATAATACTCTGTCTAGGGATGTTTAATGATTTATCCTTTGTGGACTGATACTGTCTCATATCATTCTCTGTCCAGGAACAAATCATAGGGACCTCTCATCATTTATATATCTAGGTGATCTAATCACAAATGATAAGAGTGCAATCTCCTTTGTCACATAGTTAATTTGTACAACAACACCGTGATCTGTACAAATAGTGACGCTATGGGTCATAATTGTCCAACACAAATCGCCCCAGGACAATAAGTATACATGCTAGCCTCACAGACTACTACTCGAGGTGGATTGAAGTAGACGCCTTTACCAATATACGAGATAGAAAAGTACAAGAATTCGTTTGGAAGAACATCAATGTTGGTTTGGTTTGCCAGGAGAGATTGTAACTGACAATGGATCCCAATTCAGCAGTCACCGCTTTCAAGATTTCTACAGGAACTAGGGTATCAAACTTAACTTTTCAACCCCATGTTTTCCACAATCTAATGGTCAAGCCGAGTCATCCAACAAGACAATTATCAACACATTGAAGAAATGATTGGAGAAAGTAAAAAAGGCATGGGCAGACGAGCTCACATGAGTCTTATGGTCCTACAGAACAACAGCTCGTTCATCGACTAAAGAAACCCCATTCTCACTAGCATTTAGAGCTGAAGTAGTCATTCTGACCGAATGAAGTGTTCCATCTCCACGCTATCAATATCTCGAGAAAGAATCCAATCGAAAGCTTATAGATCATAGCCTTGACACAATTGACGCAGTAAGAGAACATGCCTCCATACGACTAACTACCCACCGGCAGAGAATGGCCAAATATTTCAACAAACATGTTAGGTGCCGAACATTCAAAAAAGAAGATTGGGTCACATGAAAATTCTTCCTAAACACCAAAGAAGTTGAAGAAGGAAAGCTTGGACCAACCTGGGAGGGCCCATACATCGTCACGAAGGTTTTCGGGTAAGGGGTCTACAAGTTAAGGATAATAGAGGGAAGAACCATTCAGAATAGCTGGAACGCAATCCATCTCAAGCGATTCTACCGGTAAAGCTAGCACATTTAGTCATAAAATAGCAATTAGC
The DNA here is from genome assembly GCA_019454045.1 of Zanthoxylum bungeanum. Lineage (NCBI taxonomy): Eukaryota > Viridiplantae > Streptophyta > Magnoliopsida > Sapindales > Rutaceae > Zanthoxylum > Zanthoxylum bungeanum. The sequence goes on from SKCR01023810.1 coordinate 118,113, forward strand.
AAGTGGCTTTTCTATGACTAGATGACAATGAGACTACCTTGTAGCTTATATTCTCTATGGATCTGTTAAAAATTTCCCATTGTTAATAACTCACTTCGAGTGCATTCCCTCATTGAGTTTAAGATTATTTAAACATCAATATAATATTTAAAGTTCAATTGACAAACAAGCGACAATAAAATCAACAATAAATTCTTATATGGGAAAGATTGTTATAGGAAAATAAAATTTTACAAAGGCCATCGGCTATCAAAATTACAAATTCAAAAAAGGAATGCAATCTTCAGTCTTCAGCAACTTCAACTTCCGAATTCTTAGCTGGGGAAGCGACAACAACATATGCTTCTTGAGTATTAGACGCAGGTGCGACTTCAGTCTCCAGAGTTTGACTTTCCTTCTAACCAGATGATGAACACTAAAAATGTACATTTATTAAAAAAAAATTAATCATTTTATATTTCGTAGTTTCATTAATCCCATTAATTTAGCACATTTTTGATATAATAATTAAATTTATGTTTTATATAATCTTATTGTGATTTTATTTCGTATATAGGTGAAATAATAATTTGGATGCATAACTATAAAAATCGGACTTGACATTGGATTTTGGAGGTCGGAAACTCTGAAGGGCTTTCTGACAGTGTACAATTTTGGAAATTCTAGCTTTGTACAAGTTTCGTTTATTGGCCATAACATTTTACTCCGGCAATGGATTAAGGTGATTTAAGTTTCAGATGAAAGAAGACTAAAAAATCTACAACTTTGAAGTTAAGATTTTCCAATTTTGAGATTTGTAAGGTCGAATAGATGAAGATGTCACATGTATTGCATATAATTTTAATTATTAGAAAATAAATAAATAAATAATAAATAAATAAATAAATGACATAATTCACTTTAGGTGGATTGTGACAAATGTTTGCTGCATGATCAACAAAAAAAAGTCAAAAAAGGAAAAAGAAAAAATAAATTAGTTAAAGTTTGTTGTGTATTTGATTTGGAAAGTAGTAATGAATAATTGAGAGATGAGAACTTCTACTATAAATAGAGGTGCTCAACTCTAATTTGTTTCATGCTTTCTTTCAAAGTTCTCTTGTAGAATTTGAGAGAGTGTGTCTTGTGTGTTTTAATTTTTAAGTTTTCTTGTAATTTCTTTTTCTTTTGATAATAAAATTATGTATGTTTTTCTTCAAATCATGAGTAGCTAATTCATCATAAAGCTTTTAATATGAGAATATAGGTTTATATTATTTATATTATAATATATAAATTGTAATCTGAATTTAAATTTGGATTAATTATTGACAAACTTTTACCGTCTTTATGACTGATTTTATTTATTTGGCATAATTGAGTACCTAACTGGACTTATTATAGACAAATATTATCACCGTCTTTATGGCTGGTTTTATATGTTTTGACATAATTAATTCTTGAAGTAAATTAACTGGGTAATAATGACAATTTGTATATATAAAAAGTAAGATTTCTCTATATTTGAAATATTAAGAGTGGATCTCATAGCCCCAATATTTTAATTTATTGTTGCAGTTCAATTTAAAATTTTTCATCACTTCAAACAAATCCAGCATTTTTATTTCACTCGAATTGTTATTTTGTTTTACTAAATTTATTCCATGTGGATCGACCACAGACTTACCGGGTTATTTTATTACTTCGACACTCTTATACTTTGGAGTAAAGAACCACTTTTTAAGTGTGTCACCAGATCCTTCACCAACCTCAGTGATCTTCTCTTCATCTCCTTTGAGAATCCTTACCTGGTAACTCAACACCGCAGCCTTTTTGCTTGTCTCTATTGGGCCCAATTTAGTCAGCATGTGTTCATCTTCTTCAAGAAGTAGCATTTTGATGGACTTTGAGAAGCTGGAGGGGTTTTAAATTGCAGTCGACCCATGATGAATCTTCACTATGACATTCTCCAGGTCCTTCTCTACTTCAACCATAATTTTCCTCTTCCTTGATGCGACTGCCATCTAGACTGATTGTCTTGGTGTAGCGAGAGTCTCAGTTGAAACCACTTCCTTCGACATTGGGACTACTTCTTAAACTTTAGACTCATTTTCTTTGGCCTTTTTGCTTTTCCTATTGGTCTTCATCTCCTAAAGTGATGAAATCTTGAATCGATTCGACATTATTTCAACTGTGCATAAAATTTCTTTAAGTGTTAGTGGCTTTAAAAATAGAAGCCTTCCGAAAGTCAGTCGACACGACCAACTGCCCAATATGACGGTCAAAATTTATCTACAAATAGCCAAATAAGAACCTTCTGAATCGAAAACCTATTTCCATAACGGGGTCAATCTCAGTCTCATTTATTCCAAAACTACTCTCCAATTCTTGTTAGAGGTAGATAGACTAAGGATGAATTTTGTATTTGAGACGACTCGACTGGTTGTATCAAAAGTTATATTGCACTGAAGACCTACAAAGAGAAAGATGTAAACTTCAGTCATGCGAACAAAATATGTAAATATAGAAAATGAGAGTAAACCACTCACTCAAAGAATTTCAGCGTTATGGAATACGACTAGCCCCAATCGACCCAAAAATACTCTCTCATCATACAAAAAAGTAAAATTTCTGCCAATCCCCATATCATTCGTTGTAAGCCCCAACACCAAATGCTTTTTGATGAGTGGTAATTATATCACAAATTTCCCACTCATTTGACCTAATATTTTGTATAATTTCTTGAGTTTTGTGAATATTTTGATGTGTTTTGTGTTATTTTGCAGATAAATAAAGTTTCAGGACATTTTGGAGGTGATTTGGGGCTAAAATAGTGAAAAAGGACAAAAAATGCAAAATCGTCACCAAAGACACGTATCAGAATCTGAGAAGTTTGACTTTGCTAACGTGCGCCGAGCCACGTGTCAACATCACAACCATCTGCTAACGTGCGTCGTGACACGTGTCATCATCATATGGTGCCGACAATCGCCATCGCCACGTGTCAACTTTGCCACATCACCGCCACATCATCATCAGCCAATCATAGCGCGCCACGTGTCACAATCCTACGGTGCTGATAATCGCCATTGCCACATGTCGCCATGTCATTTCCACGTCAGCTCAATCATTCAGCTCTTAGCCGCCTCTGCCACGTGTCACCTTATCACTTTATCTATTGCCATATGTTGAGCTCTCCCTTAATTATAATATATTCACTATTTAAAATTTAACTTAACAAGGATACCGCTATATTGGTCGGTTGGTAAAAAATTATAAACTGGTTTTAACCTTACTAAGCATGGATACCGCCTGGTTGGTCGGTTGGTAATTTACCGCCTATATGGCTGGTTTATGGACAAATAATATTACCGTCTTAATGGCTGGTTGGACTTAATTTGACTTAATTAGGTTACCGTCTATATGGCTGGTTGGTAAAATCATCACAAGTTAATATATTATATTAAGGGAGATATTTAAAATAGTAGTGGTAAAAGTAGATCATTAAACCCTAGCATTTTATTTTATTTTATTTTACTTTTCAGTATTCACTTTACCGCATTTACTTTTCAGCATTTTACTTTATGTCTTTTACTTTTAAGTTTTTACTAGCCTTAGTTATGTGTCGTAACTAAGTTAGTTATCTAGGGTTGTGATGAATTTTAATATCACCGATTTATAAAGGATTATTTTATAGTTTTGGGAATTTAAAGGTTTACTTATTAAGTCTTAAGCTTAATGCGTCTTGTTAACTGGCCACTAAAAAGATTGATCTGGTAAATCTAAAATAAACTTGACAAAGGAATTTTAGGTTTCAGCCTTAGACTTAATAGCCCACGATCTTCCTTGAGGATATATAACCTTTAATAGATTTCCTTACAAGATAGACATATACCTGTCGGGCGGGGGTAACCATAATTGGAACTTAATCTTAATGAATCCAGGTAATTTGGTTGACATAGACATATGGTTCAATTAGGTTATACTGGTATTTGCATCTGACCTTCGACAGAGGCTTTTGCATAATTTCGTATTCCAGGTTAGTAAACCGATATATTACACAAACATGAAATAATCACTTCATCTTTTTAAAGATATTGGAAAGATTCACAACCCTGGATAGTTTCTTAATATTGAATTTTATTAATTTAATTTTGAGTAATTTTATTTACTTGTTTTCAAGTTTAAAATCATCACCATTTCAAATCAATCAATCAACCTGTTAGATATTAGTAATCATTTGACCTCATAAAATTAATTGATTAGGTATTAAGTCCTCGTGGGATCGATACTTTTTATACTACTTGAACGATACATGCGCTTGCGTTATACGCGTGTGAAAGCACCAGTCAAGTTTTTGGCGTCGTTGTCGGGGACTTATTTATCTTTCACTATTAGTTTTGAGGTTAGATACCTTTATTTGTATCTAATTTATTTTTACTTATTGTTATTGTTTTCTTGTCTTTCAGGCTCTTAGACACTACATGAGACGAACTAGAAGCTTTGAACTCCGACCGCTTGACCCAGAGATTGAAAGAACCATCAGACAGTTGAGAAGGGAAAGGCGAGAAGGCCAAGAAGCAATCGTTAACATGGAACCTGAATCTCTAAAGGTTGCACCACCAATTCCCATTCGAGACAGAACCATTCCGGTGGTTGACAGACTCATTTCTTGTATTGTACTTCCTCCCTTGCCAGAAAATGCGGGTGACATCAAAACAAGCATCCAGATAATTCAACAGTCAGTACAGTTTGGGGGAAATGCAACTGAAGATCCTAATGCCCACATCAGCAACTTCCTAAAAGTTTACGGTACTTTCAATTACAACCGAGCAGTTGAAGAAGCAATGAGACTTCGAGTTTATCCATATTCCCTGAAAGGCAGATCTAAAGCTTGGCTACATTCGTTACCAGCAGGTTCCATCATCACAACTTGGAACACTCTAGCCACCAAATTCCTTGCAAAGTACTTTCCACCAGCCAGAACTGCAAAATTGAGAAATGACATCACATCCTTCATGCAATAAGATTCAGAATCCCTTTGCGAAGCTTGGGAAAGATTCAAAGATTTACTCTGGAAATGTCCTCATAATTAGATCGTAAAGTGGCTACAAGTCCAAACCTTCTACAATGGACTTTCTAGAATAATGAGAACCATAATTGATGCTGCTGTTGGAGGAGCTTTGATGGAAAAATGAGAAGATCAGGCCTGGGATTTAATTGAAGAAATGCCCAACAATAATTTTTTATGGCCAACATAATGGAGCATGATCCAAATAATTGCAGGAATTTATGAAGTTGGAGCCAACACAGCACTGAATTCCAAGCTGGATGTGATTTGCAAAAATATGAAAACTCTTGACATGAAAGTTAATGGTGGATCCACAAGTTCACCATTTGGAGGAGTACCTGAGTCAGAACCTTACAACCAATGAGAAGAGACAGTGAACTATGTCAACAATTTCAACAGACAGGGGAACAATCGATATTCCAACACCTATAACCCATGATGGAAGAATCACCCCAATTTCGTATGGAGCAACAATTCAGGGCAAAAGAACTACCCACCATATGGATTCCAACAACCAAATAAAAACCAGGAGCATGAAAAAGAACCAAGAATAACAGATGTGCTGGCCCAGTTAAAGACGCAAGAAGCAAAATACGATGCTTTAGCAGCTATGGTTCAAAATCAAGTAGCATTGAATCAAAGCCATTTAGCCTCTATCAAAGTACTGGAGAACCAGATTGGACAACTGGTCAATGCTTAGAGTTACAGACCGCTAGGAAAACTTCCCAGCAACACAGAACCAAATTCAAGGAACCGAGGGAAGGAGCAATTTCAAGCCATTACTTTGAAAAGCGGTACTGAAATCAACAAAGATGTTGGAATCAAGGCAACCATTGAAGAAGTTCCAAAAGATGTAGTTCCACAGATGGAGGAAAAATAAGCAAAGGAAAAAGAAAAAGTTCAAATCACTCCACCTCCACCTTTTCCACAACGACTCCAGAAAAACAAATTGGATAAACAGTTTGCTCGATTCTTAGAGGTGTTCAAAAAGCTGCATATCAACATTCCATTTGCAGAAGCATTGGAAGAAATGCCTTGCTATGTAAATTTCATGAAAGATATTCTTTCACGAAAATGGAGATTGAGAGACTACAAGATAATAGCATTGACGGAAGAATGCAGCCCCATCATTCAGAGGAAACTTCCCCCGAAGTTGTAAGATCCTGGCAGTTTCACAGTCCCGTGCACCATTGGAGAAAATTACATCGATAAGGCTTTATGTGATTTATGTGCAAGTGTTAATTTAATGCCTTTTTCTATTTACATGAAACTACAAATCGGAGAAGCAATGCCTACCTCAGTCTCTCTGCAACTTGCTGATCGAACGCTCGCATTTCCGAGAGGTGTCGATGAAGATGTGCTGGTCAAAGTTGACAAACTCATTCTCCCAATAGATTTTATTATCCTTGACATGGAAGAAGACAAAGATGTTCCTTTTATCCTTGGGAGACCATTCTTGGCTACAGGTCGAACTGTGATTGATGTACAAAAATGTGAACTAACCATGAAAGTTCAAGACCAATAAGTTACCTTGAATGTTTTCAAAGCCATGAAATTCCCGATCGATGAAAATGAGGAAGAATGTTTCAGAATAGATGTTGTTGATAGTCTAATCCAAGATACTGATACAGTTTCCATGGATAAACTTGAAGAACCACCACGGTTGGAGCTGAAGTTACTTCCGAGCCATCTCAGGTATGCATTTCTTGGAAACTCTTCTGAATTACCTGTTATTATTTCTTCTTCGCTAACATTGGAACATGAAGAAAAGTTGTTGAAAGTGTTACGAGAGCACAAGAAAGCCATTGGTTGGACTATAGCTGACATTCGAGGCATTAGTCCATCATTTTACATGCACAAAATTATGATGAATGATGAGTACAAACCCACAGTGGAGCATCAACGAAGACTCAATCCAATCATGAAGGATGTCGTGAAGAAAGAAATCATCAAATGGTTGGATGCTGGTATCATTTACCCCATCTCAGACAGCACTTGGGTGAGTCCTATGCAGTGTGTACCAAAGAAAGGAGGAATCACTGTAGTCAAAAATGAAAAGAACGAGTTGATTCCAACAAGAACAGTGACTGGATGGAGAGTATGCATGGATTACCGAAAGCTGAACAAAGCCACGAGAAAGGACCATTTTTTGCTGCCATTCATTGATCAGATGCTAGACAGACTGGCGGGACAAGAGTACTATTGCTTTATGGATGGATATTCAGGGTAAAATCAGATTTTTATCGCCCCAAAAGATCAGGAGAAAACCACATTTACAGATGCCATTTGGATTATGTAATTCCCTTGCCATATTTCAGCGTTGCATGATGGCCATTTTCTCAGACATGTTGGAGTAGAGTATGGAGGTGTTCATGGATGATTTCTCTGTGTTTTGAGACTCTTTTGACCACTGCTTGTAAAATCTGGAACATGTGTTACAAAGATGCGAAGATACAAACCTGGTACTCAATTGGGAGAAATGCCACTTCATGGTGCAGGAAGGCATTGTTCTTGGACACCAGATCTCACAAAAGGGAATTGAGGTAGAAAAAGTAAAGATCGAGACAACTAAAAAACTACCTCCACCAACATCTGTTAAAGGGATTCGGAGCTTTCTCGGACACGCAGGTTTTTTTAGAAGATTTATCAAAGACTTCTCAAAGATTGCTAAACCTCTGTGCAATCTTCTGGAGAAGGATGTGCCTTTCAACTTCACCAAAGAATGCCAAGAAGCTTTTCAGATCTTAAAACAGAATTTGGTTTCTGCCCCCATCATTGTAGCACCAGACTGGACCCTTCCATTTGAGGTGATGTGCGATACTAGTGATTTTGCTGTAAGTGCAGTTTTGGGACAACGCAAAGCAAAGATTTTCCATGCCATTTACTACTCCAGCAGAACTCTAAATGAAGCTCAACTCAACTACACAACCACTGAAAGGAATCTACTTGCAGTTGTGTTCACTTTTGATAAATTTCGCTCTTATCTGCTGGGTCCCAAAGTGGCGGTCTATACAGATCATTGAGTAATCAAATATCTGATCACGAAGAAAGATGCTAAACCCAAATTTATCTGTTGGATACTTCTTCTGCAAGAATTTGACGTGGAGATCAGAGACAGGAAAGGAACAGAAAACCAGGTGGCAGATCATTTATCAAGGCTCGAGAATGGAGAAACAGCTGGTAAAGAATTGACAATCAAAGAAACTTTTCCAGATGAACAGCTGTTTGCCATGAAATAGCAGGAAGTCCCTTGGTATGCTGACTATGTCAACTACATAGTTTCTGGAAAATGGCTGTTGGAATGGACAACTCAACAACGAAAGAAGTTCTTCAAAAAAGTCAAGCATTATATACGGGATGAGCCGTACCTGTTAAAGGCTGTGCTGATCAACTACTGAGACGATGTGTTCCACAGGAGGAGGTCAACAATGTTTGCAGCACTGTCATTCATCACCATATGGCGGACACTTCAGCAGGAATAAAAATGCAGCAAAATTCCTTCAATCAGGTTTGTTTTGGCCCATTATTTTTAAAGATGCTTATCTTTTTTTTCTTCAATGTGACAGGTGCCAGAGAACAGGGAATATTTCGAGGAGAAATGAAGGACCGTTGCAAAATATTTTGGAAGTAGAGATATTTGATGTGTGGGGTATTGATTTTATGGGACCCTTTGTTTCATCATTCGGAAACCTGTACATACTGGTTGCTGTAGACTATGTCTCCAAGTGGGTTGAAGCAATTGCACTGCCTTCCAATGATTCAAAAGTGGTGATCAAATTCCTTAAAAAGAATATTTTCACTCGCTTCGAAACACCTAGGGCAATCGTTGCGATGGTGGCACACATTTCTGCAACAGATACTTTGATTCACTCTTATCCAAATACGGAGTTACTCACAAGGTTTCCACTACTTACCATCCACAGTCAAATGGACAGGTTGAAGTTTCAAACAGAGAGATCAAAATAATTTTGGAAAGAACCGTTGGATCAACAAGTAGAGATTGGTCTACAAAATTGGATGATGCATTATGGGCCTACCTGATAGCTTACAAGACACCCATTGGTATGTCCCCATATCGATTGGTGTTTGGGAAAGCATGCCATCTGCTAGTTAAGCTTGAACACAAGGCGTAACTGGCACAGAAGAAGTTGAATGTTGATCCACAAGCTGCATGAGAGAAAAGACTTCACCAACTTAATGAGTTGGACGAATTTCGCCTACAGGCTTATGAGAATGCCAAAATGTACAAAGAGAAGACCAAGAAATGGCATGACCGAAAAAAAGTGTGCAGACAGCTGGAACCAAGGCATCAAGCGTTGTTATACAATTCAAGGTTGAAATTTTTCCCTGGAAAGTTAAAATCAAGATGGTCAGGTCTATTTGTGATCACTGAGGTTTTACCATATGGAGCCGTTGAGTTACTGGATCCCAACACTAAAGAAACATTCAAGGTTAACAGTCAGCGTGTCAAGCACTACCGTGAAGAATCATTTGAGTGACAAAAAGAAAGTGTCACACTTTCAGATCCAGCCTAACGTTCGAGAAGTCACGTCTAGCCGACGACGTTAAACTTAGCGCTCGCAGGGAGGCAACCCATGCAATTTTTGTATTATTGTGATTTGGTGTGATTTCATTTTGTGTGTTTAGTTTTTGCAGGTTAAGTTATTTCATAATGGAAGAAGTTCTCGCAAATCTTCACAAGCAATTTCCTTCTCTCCCTCAAAAATCTCTAATGAAAGTTTAAAAAGCTCCATTGGAACAGATGAGACTACCGATGATCAAAGGTATTCCTACTGATATTCGTTGGATTATTGAAGCACGGGTCCGATTGGCAGGTGAGTCATCTGAACCTTTTTATTTCACATCTGCCTTGTTTAGGAAGAAGCACCTATTCTAAAAAGAGAAGAGCCAAAAGAATGTGTGTTTGTTATAAATGTGCTCGTATGTTTTGTGATACTCGTTGTCGTTCTTTAGAAATGGTGTCTGATAACCGCGAAGATAAGATTAATTTCATTAGGGATGGCTTGAGTAAGGAGTCTTTGGATGACATATCTAAAACTCTTGAGACGCATCCCAGTGGATATATGTATCACGAAATTCCTGTGTTATATGCACAATTCCAAAAGGAAAGACAACAGTTAAATCTCAGGAATCTGACTCAAAAAGACCATTGTAGGCACTGCATTTTTGCATGAAGCCCGATGATGAGCCTCATATGTAGGCACTACCCGATAAGTTGCGGAAGCCGCGGGAAACAGACGTCGAAAGGGAAAATTAAAAAATCAATGCCAGATTTCATTCGTTTGCTTAGTCTCGGGATCTGCTCGATTGGTCTTTGTTTTAACTGTTAGACTCGGCCCAAAAATCCCCTCATCCCACACCAAGCCACACACCCAAGCCCACACACCACCAAACCACACGCCCAAGCCCACCAAATCCCATCCAAAAATATTCAACACATGTCTAAATTAAATAAATAAAAACAAATCTCCTTCCTAAATTAAATAAAATCCATTTCCTAAACTAAATAAATCACATTCCTAAATTAAATAGATCATTTCCTTATAACAAACTAATTAAATATTCCCCATTATTACACAATCTTTATTTCCTACCATACAAGGAAAACCCTAACCCACTCTTATAAAAAGACACACAAACCAAACTTTAAAGACACTAGAGATCATTCACGGCAATAACAAAAAAAAACCAGAAAACCCTTCACGCCTTAACTATCTTTTTCCTCAATCTTCTTTCTCTCTCTCTAAAATTATCAAAGAGATAAACCCTAAAACACACAACCTTCATCCTTCTCGGCTCACGGCCAAACAAAAAACACAAAGACGTCACTCATCCTCTCTCTTCATTCTCTCTCTTTCAACCTTTCGACAATAGCACAAAGAAACAAAAACCCTAATACTCCCCCTCTCATGAAATAAGACACGACCTGGACACTTTCTCATCTCCCTTAGCCCCTCACCAACTCACGATCCCTTCAACCAGCTGCCTCTTTCTTCTCTCCACACGGTCACACTTAAATACACCTCCCAGCAACCAACTCATGTATAAGCTACACACAAACAGCTCACTGACCCTTCAACAACAACAAACAACAGCCCATCACATAAGTAAGAAAACGCACACAAACCTGGATAGCCAACCCACACTTGGCAGTTCACAAAACTAGAGACTTGGCCACCCTCTGAACCAGCCCTTCCACTGAGAACAAATCAAAACAGCCCTGGATGTAAGACATGAAGCCACCTAGACGTGAAGTATCCACCAAACCGACAACAAACTCAAACATACAACTAGGACATTGCATGGTAATTTAATAAACCCTAGAACCAGTAACATGACCAAAACACAAAAGAAACCCTAATACACAGAAGCAGCAGCGTGACTTGGACGTGAACAAGTAGCGCATGCATACTTGGAGTGATCATAACCAGTGAGAAAACTACCCCATAAACTACCAAACAATCACCCACATAGCAGCCCCAAAAATAGTCCCATAACCAGTCCAAAAAAACAGAAAAATAGTGAAGAAAATAGAAGAAACAGCGACCAAAACAGCGAACAATACAGAAGCAAAATCGAACGGTGAACTTGAAAATTTACAGAGCATTAACCCTTCCGGGGACCTCCCAACGCACTCCCGAGAAGCGACATAAAAGGTAAGACCTAAGGGCACCTTTTATTATATTATATTTTGTCGTCCTGGAAACGACATGCTTGGTTGGACGTGGAATACGTCCAACTGGGCATGCGAAGTCCTACATTGAAAATGGTCAAATACTTTGGTCACATATTTCCTTATTTGGCATTTATTTCGCGTTATTTATCTTTTCACTATTTCGCATTTAATTTGGATTTATGGTTGTTTTATTGTTCCGCGTTTATTTTTTGTTATTTATCTTTCTTCATTGTTTCGCATGTTTGTCTCTTCGGTTATTTATGGTTATATGCATTATCATGTTTCATGTATGTCAATATTGGGTTAATGATTGAGTGTTGTCACTCGTGGTATATCGGATGGAAACCCAGACGTAAATTCCGTAGCCGAATCCGAATGGACGGTAATGCGGTCTATACTTGGGATACAAAGCCACGTACCGCTAGAGGAAACACTCATACATGTGTTTATGTGATTATATATGTCTTTTTTGTGATCTCGTTTGAATGCGTTATCAAACGCTACTCGAACGCATACATTCAGGCTTTTCTTGTTCGAATGCGTTTCCGAACGCTATTCGAACGCGTGCATTCTGTTTACCATTCGAACACGTTTTAGAACGCTACTCAAACACGCACACAGTGGACAGGTTCCTTTATCATGTTTTATGCATATTTGTCTCTTTGGTTATTCCTTTCCGTATCATGTGCTTAAATATCCCTTCTTTAATGTAGTATGCTTCCATTGCCTCTATTAAACTTCATGGGTATGCCAACTTGTGTGTTGATTAAATTATCTTATATGTGTTGCAAAGACTTGGTTATATTATTGCATAAACCCGTTCATTACAACTGGCATAAGTAAGGGACCATTCTGAACCCAACGGTTTGAGGTCTTCCCTTGCGAGGGGTGAGTGCGGCCTTAAATCATTTCCCAGTTCACACTGGGTGGAGACTCATTTATTCTCTGATTTAGTCCCTCGCAGGCTACTCCATACTCCCGATCGGGCCGCGAGCCTGAGACAACGTCGTCGATTTCTGTGTCCTACAGTCTGGCGACTCCACTGGGGATAGAGAATCGGCCTCAAAATAATGTCTTGTAATTTTTGTGATTTTTTGCTTTAGTTAACCATGTCTACAAGTGGGTTGGGACCAAGGGGTTTAACCAAAGGCATTATTATAGTTAGATTATGATTTGGTGCCTTCCTTGACTCACTACCTTTTTTATAGCCAAAAAGAAAAGCTGTGAAGACTGAAGACATCTAGATAATCATTTACTCAAAACTTACCTTGATGGACTAATTTGGAGGATCTATTGTTTATTCCTGTCACCATGGCGATGAGAGCCTAAGAGGTAAGGGTATTTAAGAGAGTTTGCTCCACCCTCCCTCTGGGGAATCTTCAATAGAGAAATCCATTTGACAGTCCTTAATGTATCGAGAAGTCATTTTCATTCGAAGCGACGGATCGTTATATGGTATCATCACTCGTTGGCACGTACCATTCCGAACCCGCATGTGAACTATAGTTGTATGATCTATAGAAGCCACGCTTTTTGCTTGTGTTTGGGACCATCATCATTTGGATTCATTGGACTTCTTGTCATGAGATGTGAACTTGTTGGGCCATTTAAACTGGGACGAGTTTGTGTCTTATGACGATTGGGCCAAGAGTTTCTAAAATACCGATGGGCCACTTTGTGTTTAGGCCCCCTATCATTTGAAGTTGTTTAGCCACATTAACGCAAAATGTAAACTTGTTGGGCCTTTTTTCAACTGGGACAAGTTTACACCTCGCAATAATATGATTGAATGCTTTGAAATGATAATGGGCCAACTCGTATGAAAACCTTGATGGGCTTAGAAAGTCCAAACATGATCCAAATATGCTAGAAGCATGAGGTCGATATCCGCACTAGCTTTCATCCAGAAAAGATACGCCTTGCTACGACATATTTGTATACTTTTGGACGCTTCTAAGTTCATCCCCACGACCACGGTTGCTGAAAGCCCAATTCGTCGTTTCTAAATAATGGCATGATCCTATAATTGGCTTAGTCCCTGTGGAAAATGGGTGGTCTTTGTCTTTTATCGATGGAAAATGACCGAGATAGCCAAGGTTCACCCCGTAGCATAGGAGAGAATGATTTTGTGTACCCTATATTGGTGCATAAAATAAACCATACCTAGGACAAAAATGGACATACCACGAGTGTGGGAGAATAAGGTCGGAAGGATATATTCTGTTTTGATAACCACATGCATACACGAATCATGTTAACCCATGTGTCTTCAAATCCATCATAGATATTCGTTGGGTTAGAAAAAGAAGACTTGTCAAGAAGAGTTTAACAAACATGGATATCGGGGAAAAGGAACCGAGGAACAGAAAAATTTACGGTAATGATAGAAAGACCATCTGGTGGCCATCAAAAAAAAAAGAAAAAAAGAAAAAAAGAAAAGGAAAGAAAAAAAAGGAAAAAAAAAAGGGAAAAAAGGAAAAAAAATTTATTGTTCTTAATCCGTGATAGTTAGGCATAAGTCCAATGATGAAATCGTTTGCTTTAGGGTGAAATCTTAGAAACGATAAACTCTTGATGTGCTTTTAGCTGATACTTTGAGTAATTAATCTATGTTAGACTCGTAAGCACTTGATTATGATTCTTAGCAGTGAAAACCTGAGTAGTTAGCAAAGTGACTAGTTGAAGAAATTGTAGGTCAGTGAATGACCGTTTGCCTAAATGTATATCCTGATTTGCTTGTGTTATGATGTGTGATATGGTTGAAAATAAAAGAAAAGTCTCTAAAGAAAAGAATTAAACCACCTATAACTGATTAGCGTGAAGCTACCCATGGGCGAGTATTAGACCACCATGAGGAGAAATACTACTTTAAAGGGTAGGTGTGTTGTAAAAAAAGGGAAAAAAAAAAGAAAAGAAAAAAGAAGTTCAAAATGAAAAGAAAAAAGAGAGAGACAAAATAGAAAGAAAATCATACCAAATTGAGCACAAAAAAAGCAACTGCAGGCATAATTGAGACATCTAGGTTGGTTTGACCTATCGATCCTAGTTTTTTTAACAAAATCATCGAGCTGGCTTACCTGGGTATGAATCTGCAAAGGAACCTTTGCATACACACACACTTTGAGTCTGGCTTAGATCATTTATTCAAAGACTTGGATTTGAGTTGCATTGAATGTTTTGAAGCTTCTCTGGTTTCAATACTGGGCATTCTTTGAGGGAAATAATATGTGTAACTATTGGGACTATTTCATAGCATGTAATATAGTATGATGATATAGAATGCCACATCATGTAGTCCACCTTGACCTAGTGCAAACAGTAGAGAGCAGAAAGCTAAGCCAAGTCTGGGGGTGACCAGTCTACCACCCCGCGAATAAGGGATATACCGAGAACTTGAGCCATGAGATAAAATAGAACTGAAAAATCACGAGAAAATAACCGGCAGAAGGAAACTATAAGCAGGCCCAGGGGCGATCAAAGACTTTTGTAGGCAAGGGGCACCAAATAGGAAATACATTCATGCATACATGCATACACGTCACATGCAAGCAATTTCTTGTTTTTTTTTTGTTCGTAGGTCTTAAAGAAAAGGAAAAAGCGGAAAAGACAAGCAGTTTCAAGAATGAATCCCAGAGTCGAAGCCCACATTATCAGCATTTTCGGGAATGAATCCCAGGGTCAAGGCCCACACTATCAATAGTTTGGGGAATAAATCCCAGGGTTGAATCTCACATTATCAGCAATTTTCGGGAATGAATCCCTTGGTCGAGGCCCACACTGTCAGCAGTTTTGGGAATGAATCCCAGGGTCGAGGCCCGCACTGTTAGTAGTTTTCGGAATGAATCCCAAGGTCGAGGCCCACATCGTCAGCAGTTTCGGGAATGAATCCCAGGGTCGAGGCCCACACTATCAGCAGTTTCGGGAATGAATCCCAGGGTCGAGGCCCACACTATCAGCAGTTTCAGGAATGAATTCCAAGGTCGAGGCCCACACTATCAGCAGTTTCGGGAATGAATCCTAGGGTCGAAGCCCACACTGTTAGCAGTTTCGGGAATGAATCCAGGGTCGAGGCCCACATCGTCAGCAGTTTCGGGAATGAATCTCAGGGTCGAGGCCCGCATTATCAGCAGTTTCGGGAATGAATCCCAGGGCCAAGGCCCCACATTATCAGCAGTTTTTGGGAACAAAACCTAGGGGATAAAGCCCACATTCAGCACAGTTCGGGAATAAAGCCCACATTCAGTACAGCTCGGGAACAAAGCCCACAATCAACACAGTTCGAGAATAAAGCCTAGGGAACAAAGCCCACATTCATCATTGTTCGGGAACAAAGCCCACAATCAGTACAGTTCGGGAACAAAGTCCACTCCCAGCACAAATCGGGAAAAAATCCCACAATGGAGCATGGTTCGGAAGGGGACCAAAACTATCACATCAGCGACACCTCGGGAATGAGGTTTAGCATGCCGGGAATGACGCTCCGGGAATAGAGCATGGTTCGGAAGTGGACCACAACTATCACATCAGTGACACCTCATGAATGAGGTTTAGCATGCCGGGAATGTCACTCCGGGAATGGAACATGGTTCGGAAGTGGACCACAACTATCACATCAGCGACACCTCAGGAATGAGGTTTAGCACGACGCCTCGGGAATGAGGTTTAACATGCCGGGAATGGTGCTCCGGGAATAGAGCATGGTTCGGAAGGGTACCACAACTATCACATCAGCGACACCTCGGGAATGAGGTTTAGCACGACGCTTCGGGAATGAGGTTAGCATGCCGGGAATGGCGCTCCGGGAATGAAGCATGGTTCGGAAGGGTACCACAACTATCAAATCGGTGACGCCTCGGGAATGAGGTTTAGCATGCCGGGAATGGCGCTCCGGGAATGGAGCATGGTTCGGAAGTGTACCACAACTATCACATTAGTGACGCCTCGGAAATAAGGTTTAACATGCCAGGAATGGCGCTCCGGGAATAGAGCATGGTTCGGAAGGGGACCACAACTATCACATCAGCGACGCCTCGGGAATGAGGTTTAGCATACCGGGAATGGTGCTCCGGGAATGGAGCATGGTTCGGGAATGGACCATAACTATTACACCAGCGACGCCTCGGGAATGAAGTCTAGCATGTCGGGAATGGCACTCCGAGAATGGAGCATGATTCAGGAATGGACCACCTCACAGTAACGGTTCGGGAATGAACCACCTCTTATCAGCTCAGTCCGACAGTGATTCCTAGAGATCGCAACATCTTGCAGGGATTAACCTTGGGAGTCGAAGCACCTCGCCACCATATCAGCTCAGTTCGGTTGTGATTCCTAGAGATCGCAACATCTAGCAGGGATGAACCTTGGGGTCGAAGCACATTGCCACCATATTAGCTCAGTCCAGTAGTGATTCCTAGAGATCGCAGCATCTTGCAGGGATGAAACTTGGGGTCAAAACACCTCGCCACCATATCAGCTCAGTCCGGTAGTGATTCCTAGAGATCGCAGCATCTTGCAGGGATAAACCTTAGGGTCGAAGCACCTCGCCACCATATCAGCTCAGTCCGGTAGTGATTCCTAGAGATCGTAGCATTTTGCAGGGATGAACCTTGGGGTCGAAGCACCTCACCACCATATCAGCTCAGTCCGGTTGTGATTCATAGAGATCGTAGCATCTTGCAGGGATAAACCTTGGGGTCGAAGCACCTCGCCACCATATCAGCTCAGTCTGATAGTGATTCCTAGAGATCGCAGCATCTTGCAGAGATGAACCTTGAGGGGTCGAAGCACCTCGCCACCATATCAACTCAGTTCGAAGCAACAGAGAAGTCAGGTAGTAGCTGGCGAGCCAGGTAAGTAAAAATGTATGCACGAATTTGATAGGATTGTCACTGTCACACACTGCACAAGTCCCATCAAAGTGGGGGCGACTGTAGGCACTGTATTTTTGTATGAAGCCCGATGATGAGCCTCGTATGGAGGCACTACCCGATAAGTCACGGAAGTCGCGGGAAACGGACATCGGTAGGGAAAATTCAAAAATCAATACCTTGCCAGATTTCATTCGTTTACTTAGTCTCGGGATCTGCTCGATTGAACTCTGTTTTAACTATTAGACTCGGCCCAAAAATCCCCGCATCCCACACCAAGCCACACACCCAAGCCCACACACCACCAAACCACACACCCAAGCCTACCAAATCCAATCCAAAATATTCAACACAGGCCTAAATTAAATAAATCAAATCAAATCTCCTTCCTAAATTAAATAAATCCATTTCCTAAACTAATAAATCACATTCCTAAATTAAATAGATTCATTCCTTATAACAAACTAATTAATATTCCCCATTATTACACAATCTTTATTTCCTACCATACAAGGAAAACCCTAACCCACTCTTATAAAAGACACACAAACCAGACCTTAAAGACACTAAAGATCATTCATGACAATAACCAAAAAAAACCAGAAAACCCTTCACGCCCTAACTCTCTTCTTCCTCAATCTTATTTCCCTATCTAAAATTATCAAAGAAGATAAACCCTAAAACACACAACCTTCATCATTCTCGGCTCACGGCCAAACAACAAACACAAAGACGCCACTCATCCTCTCTATCCCTTCTATCTCTTTCAACCTCTCGACAGTAGCACAAAGAAACAAAAACCCTAATACTCCCCCTCTCATGAAATAAGACATGGCATGGACACTCTCTCATCTCCCTTAGCCCCTCACCAACTTACGATCCCTTCAACCAGCCGCCTCTTTCTTCTCTCCACACGGTCACACTTAAATACACATCCCAGCAGCCAACACATGCATAAGCTACACACAAACAGCTCACCGACCCTTCAACAATGACAAACAACAGCCCATCACGTAAGTAAAAAAACACACACACAAACCTGGATAGCCAACCCACACTCGGCAGTTCACAAAACTACAGACTTGGCCACCCTCTGAACCAGCCCTTCCACTGAGAACAACAAATCAAAACAGCCTTGGACGTAAGACATGAAGCCACCTGGACGTGAAGTATCCACCAAACCGACAACAAACTGAAACATACCACTAAGACCTTGCACGATAATTCAACAAACCCTAGAACCAGCAGCGTGACCAAAACGCAAAGGAAACCCTAACGCACAGAAGTAGCAGCGTGACTTGGATGTGAACAAGCTGCGAATGCATACTTGGAGTGATCGTAACCAGCAAGAAAATTGCCCCATAAACTACCGAACAATCACCCACACAACAGCCCCAAAAATAGTCTCAAAACCTGTCCAAAAAATAGAAAAATAGTAAAGAAAAAACGAGCAAAATAGTAGCGAAACTGAACCGGTGAACCAGAAAAGTTACGGAGCATTACCCTTCCGACGACGTCCCAATGCACTCCGGAGAAGCGACGTAAAAGGTAGGACCTAATGGCACCATTTATTATATTTTATTTTATCGTCCTGGAAACGGCATGCTTAGTTGGACGTGGAATACGTCCAACCGTGCGTATGAAGTCCTACATTGAAAATGGCCAAAAAATTTGGTCATATATTTCCTTATTTGGCATTTAATTCGCGTTATTTGTCTTTTCACTATTTCGCATTTAATTTGGATTTATGGTTGTTTTATTGTTTCGCGTTTATTTTGAGTTATTTATCTTTCTTCATTGTTTGGCATGTTTGTCTCTTCGATTATTTATGGTTATATGTATTATCATGTTTCATGTATGTCAATATTGGGTTAATGATTGAGTGTTTTCACTCGTGGTATATTGGATGGAAACCCAGACGTAAATTCCGTAGCTGAATCCGAATAGACGTTAATGCGGTCTGTACTTGGGATACAACGCCACGTACCGCTAGGGGAAACACTCATGCATGTGTTTATGTGATTATAGATGTCTTTTTTGTGATCTCGTTTGAATGCGTTTTCAAACGCTACTCGAACACATACATCCGGGCTTATTCCGTTCGAACACATTTCCGATCGCTACTTGAACATGTGCATTATGTTTACCATTTGAACGTGTTTTAGAACGCTACTCGAACGTGCATACACTGGACAGGTTCCTTTATCATGTTTTATGCATATTTGCCTATTTGGTTATTGATTTCTGCATCATGTGCTTAAGTATCCCTTCTTAATGTAGTATGCTTCCATTATCTCTATTAATGTTCATGAGTATGCCAACTTGTGTGTTGATTAGAATATCTTATATGTGTTGCATAATACTTGGTTATATTATTGCATAAACCCGTCATCATTACAACTGGCATAAGTAAAGGACCATTCCGAACCCAACGGTTTGAGGTCTTCCCTTGCGAGGGGTGAGTGCGGCCTTAAATCATTTCCCAGTTTACACTGGGTGGCGACTCTTTTATTCTCTGGTTTAGTCCCCGTGGGCTACTCCATACTCCGATCGAGCCGTGAGCCCGGGACAGCGTCGTCGATTTCTGTGTCCTACAACCATGATTGCCAATTTATAAGAAAATTGGATGGGAAGCTTATCTCTGAGGCATAGACGTCAATCAAGCCGCTACGTTTCTTGTACATATTATATCTCTTTATCTTTTCCTAATAATTGTGATTTATTTTGCTGTTTTCTTTATTTTCTCCGACAAGATCCAGACCTTTTTGACCTTTCCCGATTTATTTTACTGTTTAACTAATAATTGTCATCTAGCAGGTACTAGTGCTATTATTTTACTCACCCTTTTCAGGTGTTATAAATTCAACTCATCATTGCACTTTTGAAGACATCCAGAGTAAAACATGGAAGTCACTTCAAGAAGACGAGTTGAAAATATTTGTGTGTTTTACGGTACTAGTGTTGGTATTAAACCAGAATACGTAGCAGCAACACATGAATTGGGTCGAGTCTTAGCTGCAAGGAATATGCACTTAGTGTTGGACAATTATGACCCATATGGTCACTATTTGTACAGATCACGGTGTTGTTGTACAAATTAACTATGTGACAAAGGAGATTGCACTCTTTGTAGGTTTCTATAATTAGTCCCAAAGAAAGTATAAGCAATGAAACACACAAGTTATACATGCAAAGCTTGAAGCATGGCGGAATCATACTTACAAAGCTTGTGACGAAATTGATGAAAAGAATCCTTGAGTCTTCAAGGTTGTAACTTCGGCCAAGAGCAAGAGTGAGAGAAGCTTCAAGTCTTCTAGTATTCCAAGCTCCAGGTTGTTTCCCTATCACCTCCTTTGATCCTTCCTTGTGCTAGCAAAAATGGAGAATGAAAAACAATTTTTCTGCCCTTGTTTGAAGCTCACGGCGTGAGCAAGGAGAAGAAGAGGAAGATTGCCTTTTCTATTTTCTTTTCTCTTTTTATTTGTTTCAAAAACCGTGAGAAAGAAAAAGGAAAAGCAATGATGAGATATCATTTTCCAAAATGAATTTTTTATTAAAAAACCCTTCAAAAACCGTGAAAGGTTTTCCCTCCAAAAAAAATCCATTAAATGGCCTTATCAACTTACATAGAGAATAGTGACAATGTATCATCCCATAAAGGCGACTAGATACATCCATCCACTAGTCGTGTCAAGTGATGAGACTTCGCGATATAATTTGCGGGTCCCACTCGTTTCAAAATACGAATGTGTCCGCAAATACTTTCGGGCTCGGTTTCGCTAATTCCGAATTAACGAATTTCCGTCGCGACGTAAATAAATAATTACGCCTAGCGAAATTACTATTCACATCGCTAATGAATTAATTCTAAATTAATTCGTTTGCCCGAATTAAAATCCGATTTTAATTCCGCGTCGAAATCTAATTTCGTTTAATATATCGAATATATTATTTTATCGATTAATTCCAAATTAATCGTTCTCTCTCCTAATAAGGCATTTTATCCAAGATAAAGTTTCTCCGCAATTAATCCAAGATTAATAAAGTTCGAATCAAACATCATAGGTGAATCTTCAGGAAGCGACCCAAGAGATCTCCGGATATGTTGGCAGTAAATACAGTCGTCGGATCATCCGAACACGTACGTACCTCGTACTACGTTTTTACCGATTTACAAGACAAGGTTGGCTTCTAGCAAAGCGCCATGCCTACCCAATTCTCCAGAAATATTCTTATTGGAATATTAGATCTTTATCAAGCGTAGTATACCGTAGTATCGTGTACATCAATCCAGTATCGGACGATCACATGTTAGGCCTGGGGCTGGAAATGTGTCTGCCCCGTACGAAACATATATCGGACATCAAACAACTAGTCTCTTTAAATCGGACAATCCTGACCTGGTCATATTGTCCCGACGGTTGCAACCTTTTATAGAGTACTAGTTCTGTATCCAGCGTGATCATCATCTCCATATGTCTGAAGTGATACTTCCATCTTGACATCACATCCAGTACAGTACGATTCTCGATAAACCCAGAAGAGGTGTACACAGAACCGGTTAAAGCCCCGAACCACCAAAACCAAAGTTTACCGATTGTCGCAAGTACTAGCGATGCAAGTCTCAGGTTAAGACCATATACACCTACCCTGATGCGGCCTCCCATAGACACGCAGACATACTACCAATGGGATTCCGCGGGGTCTGTCCAAAGCGAAGCTGTTTTTCGCACCATCGGTAAAACACAACCTCCTATCGCACTTCCATAAGTATCCAATACTAAATATATGAGAACTATGCCGTTGTGCATCACAACTCGCACAAGTGCAATACTAGTCTATTCCGCATTATCGATGTCCGATCTCGATAATACTCCGACTAGGGATATTTAATGATTAAACCTTTTATATTGATACTGTCTCATATCATCTCAATACGGAACTAATCATATGGACTTTTGCCATTAATATATCAAAGAAATAATTTTACAAAATGGCAAAAGGCAATTTCATTATCACATAGTTGATTTTGTACAATAATACAATATCATTTACAAAACAGTGACGCTATGGGTCATAATGTCTAACACTCTTATCATTTGTGATTAGATCACCTAGATATATAAATGATGAGAGGTCCCTATGATTTGTTCATGGACAGAGAATGATATGAGACAGTATCAGTCCACGAAGGATAAATCATTAAATATCCCTAGTCAGAGTATTATCGAGATTGGACATTGATAAATACGTAAAAGACTAGTATTGCACTTGTGCGCGTTTGTGAGGGCACAACGGCATAGTTCTCATATATTTGGGTATATGATACTCATGCAAGTGTAATAGGAGGTTGTGTTTTACCGATGGTACGGGAAACAGCTTCGCTCTGGATAGACCCCCCGCGGAATCCCATTGGTAGTATGACTATGTGTCTATGGGAATCTGCAATCAGGGTAGGTGTATTTGGTCTTAACCTGAGACTTGCACCGCTAATACATACGACAATCAATATATTTGGTTGAGGTCGTCCAGGGCTTTAACAGGTTCTGTGTACGCCGATACTGGGTATATTGGGAATCGTAGTGTGTTGGGTGTGATGTCAAAACGGAAGTATCACTCCAGTCATAGTGGAGATGATGGTCATGTAGGATACAGAACTCGTTCTCTTAAATGCTCGAGCTATCGGGATATTATGACAAGGTCATGAATATCTGATTATAGAGACTAGTTACCAGACATCCGATATGTGCTTCGTACGGGGCAGACACAATTCCAGCCCCAGGCCTTGCACGTGATCTTCCGATACTGGACAGAAATACGCAATACTTCGGTATACTACGCTTGATATAGATTGTTTATTCCAGTAAGCATGTTTCTGGAGAATTGGGTAGGCATGGCGCTTTGCTAGAAGCCAACCTTGTCTTGTAAATCGGTAATAAACGTAGTACGACGTACTTACGTGTTCGGATAGTCCGACGACCCGATTTACTGCCAACATATCTGGAGATCTCATGGGTCGCTTCCCAAAGATTCACCAATGATGTATGACTCGCACTATGATTAATCTGGGATTAATTAGTAGAGAGAGAAGATTAATTTCTAGAGAGAGAAAATTAATCTGGGATTAATAACGGAGATATTTTATCTAGGATAAAATATCGTTTAAAGAGAGAGAACGATTAATTTGGAATTAATAGGGTAAATTAATATATTCGATATATTAATCGAAATTGGATTTCGACGCGGAATTAAAATTAGATTTTAATTCGGGCGTACGAATTAATTTAGAATTAATTCGTTAGCGACGTGAATAGTGATTTCGCTAGGCGTAATCATTTAATTACGATGCGACGGAAAATTCGTTAATTTGGAATTAGCGAACCCGAGCCCGAGAGTGATTGCGAGCGCATTCGCATTTCGAATTCGAGCGCGGCACGCAAGTCACATCAAGCGTCAAATCGCTAGTTGCATCAATTGTCAAATCACTTGTCACTTTGAGTGATGTGATGTGACTTGACATGTTGTCACTTTATTAAAGTGCTTGATGTGAATAGTAAAAAGTGATAGGTGATGGAAAAGCATTTTTGCTTTTTGCTTTTGACCTTTTGACTTTGCTTTTTGAAGTAAAAGGTGGTAAATGCTTTTATTAAATTTTGGAAAATATAAAAAGCATTTACACTTTCTCTCTCTCTTATATATTCACGTTTTTTAGGGTTTTTTGGAACAAGAAAATCGTCTCTCTCTCTCTCTTGGTCCATGACCGATTTCTTCATCTCTTTTTCTGGTTTTGCCGAATTAAATGGAGAATCTATTGATCTTGTTGCAAGATCCATGTGCTAGCACACTCTAGGAGGCATCCTAAGGTGATAGGGAAGTGAGTTTGTGAGCATGGAAAGCTTGAAGCTTGGAGCTTCAATGGTGACATCCATGGCCGAATCTTCAAGGAGGAAGATGACCCAAAACCGTGCAGTCCACTCCATCAACAAGCCATTGGCGTGACCTTGAAGAGGAGGAGAAGGCTTGTGTTCTTTGATGCATCCAAACCAATCATTGTGAGTATATGTTTCCGCCATTATTCCTTGATGTATTCATGCGAATTTTATGCTTGATTTGTTGATATTGGGACCTATATTAGAAACCAACACTTAGTATATGGCGGTGGCAATCTGGGACTAATGAGGAACGTTTCAAAAGCTGTGCAGGAAGGAGACAGTCAAGTCTTGGGAATCATCCCAAAACCCTTGGCAGAGGCAAATCTTATTGGACCATCAAACGGTGAAGAACTAATTGTGCCAGGTATATCTGAACGACTGGTAGAAATGATTAACCGTGCTGATGCTTTTATTACTTTGCCAGGTACTTTGGCACAATGGAGGAAATTTTTACATTATTATCTTGGGCAAACCTGAACATACACCAGAAACCACTTGGACTGTTTAACATTGAAGGATTCTGTGATTTTCTATGTGTGTTTCTTGATTATGCCCGGAGAAATGGGTTCGTGTCAAAACCTGTAAAAGAACTTCTCTTTACTGCCAGAACTGTCCTGGATTTAATTGATCAAATCTTAGCCTTTGAACCACAAATTGATCCCATTCTTTCGAAGATAAACTGGTCTGATAATGATCGTGGTAAGAGGCGTCGGATAAATCTGGATCTTAACTTGTAATTTTTCACTTAGATGTAGAATTTCAACTAACCATGTACGATTTTCTAAACTCTTCTTCTACTGTTTAAGACATTGGGGATAATGTCTCACTTAAGTTTGGGCGAAGGGAATAGTTAATTTGTATCTTGTTTTTATTGTTTTATTTTTAGTCTAAAATTTTTCGAAAAATATAAAAAAATTGAAAACTTTTACAAAAAATCAAAAAATATTTTATGTTTTTAGGTTTTTAATTTGATTAATCGGGTGAAATTAGTGTGAGATAGTTGTGTAAGGAGTTTCCATTCCTGAGACATATCTCAAACCTCTTTCGGAACAAGTTAATTTTTATTTATTTCATTTAGAATTATTTAATTTGTAAATTCTCCAAAATACTGACTAAAATTGATCTTCATATGCTCAGTTGACATGTATTATCAACGTGCATGGTAACATATGGTCATGAGCTGTAATTGAAAAGTTTGTAATATTCAGTGCTCTAGTTTAATTGGAGGAAGCATCTATGAAAAGCATTGGAGTAAAAAAAAACATCTAAGATCCGAGTTATTAAGTCTGTAAGGGTGTTTTAACACCTAGTGCCCTAAAGCCAACTGGTTTGGGAGTCACTGGCCCAACACTCGCTACATGGATCGAAAGATGCTGCAAAAATATATATCTGAAGTCTGAGTAATTAAGTCCGTAAGGGTCTCTTAACATTTGGTGCCCTAAAGCCACCGGTTTGGGAGTCACCGACCCAAAGCTCGCTACATAGATGGAAGATATTGTATATAAATAAAAAAAAATCAAAATCAAAAAAAAAATCAGAAAAATCAGAAAAACTATTCCATTACTGCAAAAAGGTGTGAATTCTGATAAAACTTTAGGACAAAAATATTACTCCCTTCTCAACTGCACTTGTGACTGTTGTGGGAAAAATGAGTTAATTAATATTTTTTTGGCTGTGTATATGGAGAATGGTAAATATAATCGGAGAATTCACTTATTCGGTAAATTAGAAAGAAAGACAACAATTAGTAACTTGAAGTAGAAGTTTCACCTGATTAGTCACTAACTTCTTTATTCTATTTTCTTGTCTTTTTATTTTTGTGTGCATTAGTTTCACTACCTTTTTACTTTTGTAAAAGACTAGTATTGCACTTGTGCGCGTTTGTGAGGGCACAACGGCATAGTTCTCTTATATTTGGGTATAGGATACTCATGCAAGTGTAATAGGAGGTTGTGTTTTACCGATGGTACGGGAAACAGCTTCGCTCTGGATAGACCCCCGCGGAATCCCATTGGTAGTATGACTATGTGTCTATGGGAATCTGCAATCAGGGTAGGTGTATTTGGTCTTAACTTGAGACTTGCACCGCTAATACATACGACAATCAATATACTTTGGTTGAGGTCGTCCAGGGCTTTAACAGGTTCTGTGTACGCCGATACTGGGTATATTGGGAATCGTAGTGTGTTGGGTGTGATGTCAAGACGGAAGTATCACTCCAGTCATAGTGGAGATGATGGTCATGTAGGATACGGAACTCGTTCTCTTAAAAGCTCGAGCTATCGGGATATTATGACAAGGTCATGAATATCTGATTATAGAGACTAGTTACCAGACATTTGATATGTGCTTCGTACGGGGCAGACACAATTCCAGCCCCAGGCCTTGCACGTGATCTTCCGATACTGGACAGAAATACGCAATACTTCGGTATACTACGCTTGATATAGATCGCTTATTCCAGTAAGCATGTTTCTGGAGAATTGGGTAGGCATGGCGCTTTGCTAGAAGCCAACCTTGTCTTGTAAATCGGTATAAACGTAGTACGAGGTACTTACGTGTTCGGATAGTCCGACGACCCGATTTACTGCCAACATATCTGGAGATCTCATGGGTCGCTTCCCAAAGATTCACCAATGATGTATGACTCGCACTATGATTAATCTGGGATTAATTAGTAGAGAGAAATGATTAATTTCTAGAGAGAGAAAATTAATCTGGGATTAATAACTGAGATATTTTATCTAGGATAAAATATCGTTTAAAGAGAGAGAACGATTAATTTGGAATTAATCGGGTAAATTAATATATTCGATATATTAATCGAAATTGGATTTCGACGCGGAATTAAAATTAGATTTTAATTCGGGCGTACGAATTAATTTAGAATTAATTCGTTAGCGACGTGAATAGTGATTTCGCTAGGCGTAATCATTTAATTACGATGCGACGGAAAATTCGTTAATTTGGAATTAGCGAACCCGAGCCCGAGAGTGATTGCGAGCGCATTCGCATTTCGAATTCGAGCGCGGCACGCAAGTCACATCAAGCGTCAAATCGCTAGTTGCATCAATTGTCAAATCACTTGTCACTTTGAGTGATGTGATGTGACTTGACATGTTGTCACTTTATTAAAGTGACTTGATGTGAATAGTAAAAAGTGATAGGTGATGGAAAAGCATTTTTGCTTTTTGCTTTTGACCTTTTGACTTTGCTTTTTGAAAGTAAAAGGTGGTAAATGCTTTTATTAAATTTTGGAAAATATAAAAAGCATTTACACTTTCTCTCTCTCTTATATATTCACGTTTTTTAGGGTTTTTTGGAACAAGAAAATTGTCTCTCTCTCTCTCTTGGTCCATGACCGATTTCTTCATCTCTTTTTCTGGTTTTGCCGAATTAAATGGAGAATCTATTGATCTTGTTGCAAGATCCATGTGCCAGCACACTCTAGGAGGCATCCTAAGGTGATAGGGAAGTGAGTTTGTGAGCATAGAAAGCTTGAAGCTTGGAGCTTCAATGGTGACATCCATGGCCGAATCTTCAAGGAGGAAGATGACCCAAAACCGTGCAGTCCACTCCATCAACAAGCCATTGGCGTGACCTTGAAAAGGAGGAGAAGGCTTGTGTTCTTTGATGCATCCAAACCAATCATTGTGAGTATATGTTTCCGCCATTATTCCTTGATGTATTCATGCGAATTTTATGCTTGATTTGTTGATCTTGGGACCTATATTAGAAACCAACAATGGTATCTTTGAGCTATTATCAAGCATTAAAAAGTTAGGGTTAAAATTGGGGATAATCAATTGAAGCATGATTTGGTTAAATTGGATGATTAAGTATGCTTGTATGTTGATGAATTGAAGTTGTGCATGATCAATTTCATGAAATTGGATTGGATTCAATTTTCCCCAAATTTTGGGCATGGCAAATTGGGTAAAATCAATTGAAGCATGATTTGGTTGAATTGATTGATTAAGTATGCTTATATGTTGTTGAATCAATGATTGATTGGATCAATTTGAAGAAATTGTGTTTGGAACAAATTTTCCCAATTTGTTATGTTGGCATAAAGTGACAAATTTGGGTAAACTTGATTTTGAGCATATTTTGTGAAATTAGATGAATGAGAATGCTTAAAGTATGTTTAATTTAAGATTGATTGGATCAATTTGTTGAAATTGTGTTTGGAACAAATTTACCCAAATTGCTTATGTTGGCGAAATTAAGAACCCTAAATTTCTTGGTGATTTTGTTTGTTTGATCATTGGATGACTTAAAACAATTGGGTAATGTTGTTTTGAAGTTCAATTGGATTGAATTTTGATTTGGAACATTTTTCCCAAATTAAAGTGGCTTGGCCGAATTCAATTGAATATGAAATTCATTGTGTTTTTTTGTATTTTGATTCATTGGATGAATTTAATTGATTTGGGAATGATGATTGTGGATTCATTTGGATTGAAACCGAATCGGATTGGAAAAACCCCTAATTGCCGAGAACAAAAGCATGTAAAATGGGTTTGATTTTGATAAATTGTGTTGGACACTATTTAATGAAGAAATGCATGATTAAGTATGCTAATTGATGTTTAGAAATATTAATTGGGTGGTTAATTGTGTATTACACTTAGGTTAATTAATTATGGAATTTAGAATTTTATAAGTTAATTAATTGGGCTTGTTTTTGGAAATTGGGCCTTAAATGTTGTAATTAGGCTTTTGGGCTTGGTTGTACCAAGTTAGGTTTAGGCCAATTTGGTTGGATCCAATTGGGCCTAAAACCATATCCATAAAGTCCAATTATGACTTAATGGACCTTAATTATTTAATTGGGCCTAATGGGCCAAAATTAATTTAAAGGCTTATGGGGTAACTCCCGGATTGGATTTTGGTTATTCGGTTTGACCCGAGTTGACCAAAAGTCCACGCCTTATAGAAATTAATTAAAAGCCCATTAGACTTTAATTAAATAAACATTAGATGTTGTTCGGGCTTTGAGACCCGTTACGATTAAATTTGGAATTTAAATCATTAAGGGTCGTTAATAAAGTGTAATATTTAATTTGGAATTAAATAGTGAATTAGAATTAAATGCGTATTAAATTGGATTTAATTATGTAGTTTAATTTAATTCGAGAATTCGTACTTTGAGTACTTATTCGCAAAATGAGTTTGACTCGAACAAAAATCAAATCGTTGTTTGAACATTGGATGATCACTAATTATCAGATTAATTAATTTGATTAGATTGATTGATAACATGCTTGTATGAATACATGGTTGCGATGCATGAATAATGTATATCGGATTGATATTAGTCGGGTGGGGCAATTTTGGAAATTGTGTAATAAATTTGATTTATTAATTGGACCTGCGTGTCCAGCCTTATCACCTCTATACTCCTTGTATTCTCTTCTCACATATTCCCCTCAATGTAAATGAGGTTTCTTTAGAAGTGTAGTGTAACGGGTAGAAGTAAATACATGTGCTAGCTTTGGAGAGAGAAAATGAGAGATTTGATCTAGGATCAATGTAAAGTATCCATCCGTATATCATTATTATCTTATTTCATATACGCTTTATTATGTGTTTAGAATGCATGTTAAGGGTGTATGATGATGAGACCTTAACAAAGATAATAAATTGGTAGCCAATTTGCACGCGAAAAACCCTCACTTAATATCAAGTGTTTTTCCTTCCATTGAGTGATTCTTACTCAAGATCCGAGATTGACATTGGGTTGTTGGCCAAAGTCAAGCCCTTTGTCCGTCAAAGATGTGTTTAAATCACGAAGGCTTTGTTCCATATCGGTGTCTTGTCCAAGTTGTGGTTTGTTGGCCAAAGTCAAGACCACTTCTTGTCCATCGACATTGATTACGAAGCTTTCCATGGTCAGTGGGTCGCGCTTGACTGGGATCACTAGGTTTGTTGTGCCAAAGCCAAGGCTTAGTTGATTCAGAGGAAAAAGGTTAGGTAATACATTGGATGTATTGGCATATATAAGATATATGTTTAGGATTCGGATATCCGCCTACTGGATCTAGGAATTGGATGAGATCCAATTGATCTTCGAGATCTACCTAGTTAATTATCATACAATTTGTTGGCCAAAGTCAAGATTGTGTGATATTAACGGGATCCTAGCCCACTAGGAAACACGGTTTCCCGAGTACTCGACAGAGGGTTAGAGGCTCGCCGAAAAATAGTGGGAGGCAAGAATTGAATTTGCAATACTCGTTCAATTACTCGCCAAACGCGCTCATTCAAATTATTTCGTCGTTAGATTAAATGTTAGTTGGACTAATATTTAAATTGTTGTTTTTTATTAACAGTTGGACTGTATTATATTTGATTATATATAATTGGATTATATTAATCAATATATTTGAATTAATTAATTTCAGTTTACAGTTGATTTTATAATTGGATTATAGTAATCAATGTAATTGAGGTTAATTAATTTGGATTATATTTGATTATATAGTTGGACTATTATAATCATTGTAATAAATTGTACCACAAATCGTTGATTAAATAGTTGGACTATTAGAATCAAGATAAAAATGAAAGATTAGTGTTTAAAACATAATCCTGGGTGAAAATGTATTTAAATGACTTTAATTTTCAAATTGGGAATAATTTCAGGATGGTCCTGGAAATTAATAAGTTATTTTATTTGATAAAATAATGAATTATGCCTAAAGCCCGGAGTTAAGCAAATAAGTTGAATATGAAATTTGGAATATTCATATAATGATAATTATAGTGCTTAATCCATTATACTTTGATTTTAGAAAGTACTAAAATTGCAATAAATAATTCTTGGAGAATTAATGACTATTCTCAAGGAGACAAAGTCAAAATTTGCAATTAGGCAAGTTGTGCAAGGCACACCTTACTTCGATATTCTAGAAACCCGAGGCTTGGCCAAAGGCTACTGGAATATTGAAAATGGCAAAGGCAAAATCATTATAATCTTTTGGGAAGATAAAAGGATAGATCCTAAGAAGGAATTGAAGACGAGCAAGGCTCTTACTTCAAATATGTTTGTCGTAATTATGTTCACAACTAGTATTGAAATTGGATTTTAAATACTTAGAGTGATACATAAATATGTACTGTTGTTCAGAATCTGTTTTGAACATGATACTGACTTCAACTGAGATTTATCTGCGAATAGTAAACAGGACGATAGTCGCTATTTTAACTGTAGATATCTGAATTTAGGAACTGCCTTCGGGTTAATACTTAAATTTAGAAACTGTTATAATGTAACTAGTTTGACTAGAAACATTATCTCTATATCGCGTATAACCCACTGCGGGTGTACCTTTATATTCTAGAACACTAAAGTGTTTTATTATATAAAGATGATATTGAGATAAACACATTAGATGTGAATAACATCATTTATATTTTGAATATAAATAATATCTCAAATACATAACATGATAAATAATAGCTCAAATTGATTTGATCAGTTAAGAAGCTTAATTGTGGCATAGTTGTCAGGGACACTATTAAACAAGAATCGTATATCCGCACTTTTGAAGAGTGGGTACCAGGACTGATTTGATTCCATTCAAATAAAGTCTACGAATCTAGTCTATTTGGGCAAAGTGCCTAAAACACTATTTACTTGGTAAAAGTGTAAATGCCACCGATCTGTTAGCCATACTTCATAGTGAAGCAAGTGGGCCCATGTCTAGCTAGGCTAAATATGGATATGAATATTTCTTGACCTGTACGGATGTGGCATCGCGTATGGTTATGTGTTTCTTTTTGAAGAACACAAATCGGAAACTTTCACAGTTTCGACACGAAATAGACAAACAGATCAGCTAAAGTATTAAACCGTCACGATAAGACCGTAATGAAAAATACTTAAGCAATAAGTTTCTCGTATACTTGAAAGAGTATAGTATTCTTTCAATGAGGACTCCTCCCAGAACACGTCATTTTGACGGTGTGTCCGAACAGGATTAACCGAATTTTGTAAGACATAATAAGGTTAATCACGAGTCGCTCTGAGCTACCATTTCCTTCAACAGATAAGCTTTAAATAGTGCAAGAACTTATTTTGAATAAGGTTCCATAATAATCTGTTTGACAGATATCATACTAAATATGAACGGGAAAGAAACCGGGTTTCAAATTCCTGAATATTTGGGGCATGCCAGGCATATGTTTGGATGATACCAAACTGAAACCCAAATAGGATAAGTGCCAATTGTAGGTCATCCTAGGGATACCATAAGTATTGTACTTATACACCTCACAAGAGAACAATTAGATTGTTGCTCACCATGCGATTTTCCTAAGAGGAATACCGATATGCAGTGGTAAGTGGGAGGATAGTATAACTCGATGAAAAATCGGAGTGATACTGTTCAAGGCACCGAATCTTAATGGAACATAAATAGTTCATCAAGGATGAAACTGCACCATTAATCTTCGAATACACAAGAAACGCGTAGGTAGGATAAAGAGTCAGAAAACAACCTGGGGTATGGGTTTCTGATATCACCTCATAAAGATGTCTATCTTATTGAGGAATACCAACTGGCTACGTATAGAGGAAGTGATACAAGGTATCGACTCCCTTATTATGGCAAAGTGCCATATAATCCGTAATGGATTCCATGTACATCAACCAGTTTGGATACTAGTTGATGTACCACAAGGCATTGTGCCTACTGGTACTATAAGTCTTCAAGGAAGACGTACATGGATGGCAACATACCAACATATAAAGCTAGGCTTTTAACGGAAAGGTATCGTTATCGACATTGTGTTGATTACGATTCAACCTTTTACCTATTGCCACGGTGAATCCATTTGGATAATGCTTGCTGATGCGAGCATGGGTTCTTGGAATTATCATTTTGATGTAATCATAATGATTTATGATTTAATTCAAAACGAAAATGATTCTTGTGTAAATAAGAGGGTTAGTGGGAGCGCACTGACAGTGGCTGTCCTATAAAATAATGATAATACGTCATTTCTTGGAAATGATATTCCCATAAAATGATCAGTGAAAGCTTGGCTTTCATGATAACGACTATGAGTCGTAACAACGGTACAATAAAAATGTAGAAAAATAGTACAGTGAACTGGAATCTTCCAAGCAAGATACTGTTACCGAATAAACAACAAATACGGATTATTGCTGCAGCTGAGGCAGCAATAGAAGTCTTCTGGGGTCGATAATATCTAATTGGATTAGATATAGTTCTGTTAGCAGCTGAGCTAGGCGTCAGCACAGGCTAAAGAATTAATGGTCTCATCAACGATCCAGATACATACTTCGATATTCATCTGATTCGTTCGGATCATACATCGTGGCGATGTGATGATTGAATAAATCGCATCAAGATGATATTCATACAAATCCGCTGACAAAAACCTTTTCTCAGCAGTTTGAGCCAACCGTACATAGTTCGAGTGTCAGAGACTCGAGTGACTGGCTATAGGCCAAGTGGGAGATTGTTGGACAATTATGACCCATATCGTCACTATTTGTACAGATCACGGTGTTGTTGTACAAATTAACTATGTGACAAGGAGATTGCACTCTTATCATTTGTGATTAGATCACCTAGATATATAAATGATGAGAGGTCCCTATGATTTGTTCATGGACAGAGAATGATATGAGACAATATCAGTCCACGAAGGATAAATCATTAAATATCCCTAGTCAGAGTATTATCGAGATTGGACATCGATAAATACGTAAAAGACTAGTATTGCACTTGTGCGCGTTTGTGAGGGCACAACGGCATAGTTCTCATATATTTGGGTATAGGATACTCATGCAAGTGTAATAGGAGGTTGTGTTTTACCGATGGTACGGGAAATAGTTTCGCTCTGGATAGACCCCCCGCGGAATCCCATTGGTAGTATGACTATGTGTCTATGGGAATCTGCAATCAGGGTAGGTGTATTTGGTCTTAACCTGAGACTTGCACCGCTAATACATACGATAATCAATATACTTTGGTTGAGGTCGTCCAGGGCTTTAACAGGTTGGGAATCGTAGTGTGTTGGGTGTGATGTCAAAACGGAAGTATCACTCCAGTCATAGTGGAGATGATGGTCATGTAGGATACGGAACTCGTTCTCTTAAATGCTCGAGCTATCGGGATATTATGACAAGGTCATGAATATCTGATTATAGAGACTAGTTACCAGACATCCGATATGTGCTTCGTACGGGGCAGACACAATTCCAGCCCCAGGCCTTGCACGTGATCCTCCGATACTGGACAGAAATACGCAATACTTCGGTATACTACGCTTGATATAGATTGCTTATTCCAGTAAGCATGTTTCTGGAGAATTGGGTAGGCATGGCGCTTTGCTAGAAGCCAACCTTGTCTTGTAAATCGGTATAAACGTAGTACGAGGTACTTACGTGTTCGGATAGTCCGACGACCCGATTTACTGCCAACATATCTGGAGATCTCATGGGTCGCTTCCCAAAGATTCACCAATGATGTATGACTCGCACTATGATTAATCTGGGATTAATTAGTAGATAGAGAAGATTAATTTCTAGAGAGAGAAAATTAATCTGGGATTAATAACGGAGATATTTTATCTAGGATAAAATATCGTTTAAAGAGAGAGAACGATTAATTTGGAATTAATCGGGTAAATTAATATATTCGATATATTAATCGAAATTGGATTTCGACGCGGAATTAAAATTAGATTTTAATTCGGGCGTACGAATTAATTTAGAATTAATTCGTTAGCGACGTGAATAGTGATTTCGCTAGGCGTAATCATTTAATTACGATGCGACGGAAAATTCGTTAATTTGGAATTAGCGAACCCGAGCCTGAGAGTGATTGCGAGCGCAATCGCATTTCGAATTCGAGCGCGGCACGTAAGTCACATCAAGCGTCAAATCACTAGTCGCATCAATTGTCAAATCACTTGTCACTTTGAGTGATGTGATGTGACTTGACATGTTGTCACTTTATTAAAGTGACTTGATGTGAATAGTAAAAAGTGATAGGTGATGGAAAAGCATTTTTGCTTTTTGCTTTTGACCTTTTGACTTTGTTTTTTGAAGTAAAAGGTGGTAAATGCTTTTATTAAATTTTGGAAAATATAAAAAGCATTTACACTTTCTCTCTCTCTTATATATTCACGTTTTTTAGGGTTTTTTGGAACAAGAAAATCGTCTCTCTCTCTCTCTTGGTCCATGACCGATTTCTTCATCTCTTTTTCTGGTTTTTCCGAATTAAATGGAGAATCTATTGATCTTGTTGTAAGATCCATGTGCTAGCACACTCTAGGAGGCATCCTAAGGTGATAGGGAAGTGAGTTTGTGAGCATGGAAAGCTTGAAGCTTGGAGCTTCAATGGTGACATCCATGGCCGAATCTTCAAGGAGGAAGATGACCCAAAACCGTGCAGTCCACTCCATCAACAAGCCATTGGCGTGACCTTGAAGAGGAGGAGAAGGCTTGTGTTCTTTGATGCATCCAAACCAATCATTGTGAGTATATGTTTCCGCCATTATTCCTTGATGTATTCATGCGAATTTTATGCTTGATTTGTTGATATTGGGACCTATATTAGAAACCAACACTTAGTATATGGCGGTGGCAATCTGGGACTAATGAGGAACGTTTCAAAAGCTGTGCAGGAAGGAGACAGTCAAGTCTTGGGAATCATCCCAAAACCCTTGGCAGAGGCAAATCTTATTGGACCATCAAACGGTGAAGAACTAATTGTGCCAGGTATATCTGAACGACTGGTAGAAATGATTAACCGTGCTGATGCTTTTATTACTTTGCCAGGTACTTTGGCACAATGGAGGAAATTTTTACATTATTATCTTGGGCAAACCTGAACATACACCAGAAACCACTTGGACTGTTTAACATTGAAGGATTCTGTGATTTTCTATGTGTTGTTTCTTGATTATGCCCGGAGAAATGGGTTCGTGTCAAAATCTGTAAAAGAACTTCTCTTTACTGCCAGAACTGCCCTGGATTTAATTGATCAAATCTTAGCCTTGAACCAAAAATTGATCCCATTCTTTCGAAGATAAACTGGTCTGATAATGATCGTGGTAAGAGGCGTCGGATAAATCTGGATCTTAACTTGTAATTTTTCACTTAGATGTAGAATTTCAGCTAACCATGTACGGTTTTCTAAACTCTTCTTCTACTGTTTAAGACATTGGGGATAATGTCTCACTTAAGTTTGGGCGAAGGGAATAGTTAATTTGTATCTTGTTTTTATTGTTTTATTTTTAGTCTAAAATTTTTCGAAAAATATAAAAAAATTGAAAACTTTTACAAAAAATCAAAAAATATTTTATGTTTTTAGGTTTTTAATTTGATTAATCGGGTGAAATTAGTGTGAGATAGTTGTGTAAGGAGTTTCCATTCCTGAGACATATCTCAAACCTCTTTCGGAACAAGTTAATTTTTATTTATTTCATTTAGAATTATTTAATTTGTAAATTCTCCAAAATACTGACTAAAATTGATCTTCATATGCTCAGTTGACATGTATTATCAACGTGCATGGTAACATATGGTCATGAGCTGTAATTGAAAAGTTTGTAATATTCAGTGCTCTAGTTTAATTGGAGGAAGCATCTATGAAAAACATTGGAGTAAAAAAAAACATCTAAGATCCGAGTTATTAAGTCTGTAAGGGTGTTTTAACACCTAGTGCCCTAAAGCCAACTGGTTTGGGAGTCACTGGCCCAACACTCGCTACATGGATCGAAAGATGCTGCAAAAATATATATATCTGAAGTCTGAGTAATTAAGTCCGTAAGGGTCTCTTAACATTTGGTGCCCTAAAGCCAATTGGTTTGGGAGTCACCGACCCAAAGCTCGCTACATAGATGGAAGATATTGTATATAAATAAAAAAAAATCAAAAAAAAAAAAAAATCAGAAAAATCAGAAAAACTATTCCATTACTGCAAAAAGGTGTGAATTCTGATAAAACTTTAGGACAAAAATATTACTCCCTTCTCAACTGCACTTGTGACTGTTGTGGGAAAAATGAGTTAATTAATATTTTGTTGGCTGTGTATATGGAGAATGATAAATATAATCGGAGAATTCACTTATTCGGTAAATTAGAAAGAAAGACAACAATTAGTAACTTGAAGTAGAAGTTTCACCTGATTAGTCACTAACTTCTTTATTCTATTTTCTTGTCTTTTTATTTTTGTGTGCATTAGTTTCACTACCTTTTTACTTTTGTAAAATGTTTGTGGGTATCATTGCTGTAAACCCTCACGAGACTAGAACTCGTCCACTAGGGACACCTAGGGGTTTAAAGGCTTGTTGCATACGATAAATGTAACAGTGATCCATACGAAAGTGGCTTAGTTAAATTTTATTTTAAAGATGTTTATGTTATTTTATTTTGTTGTTTTGCTCGAGGACTAGCAAAATGTTAGGTTTGGGGGTATGATGAGTGATAATTATATCACTATTTTCGCACTCATTTGACATAATATTTTGTATAGTTTCTTGAGTTTTGTGAATATTTTGATGTGTTTTGTATTATTTTGTAGATAAATAAAGTTTCAGGACATTCTGGAGGTGATTTGGGGCTAAAATAGTGAAAAAGGAGAAAAGGGCAAAATCATCATTTTACACGTCGCGACGCCCAATACTTTGGCACCGCGACGCCTAACGTGCGTCGCTCCATGCTAACATGCATCGGGAACATGTGTTAGAATATGAAAAGTTTGACTTTGCTAACGTGTGCCAAGCCATGTGTCAACATCACAACTCATCTGCTAACGTGTACCGTGACACGTGTCATCATCCTATGGTGTCGACAATCGCCATCGCCACGTGTCACCCCATGTGTCTGCCACGTCATCGCCATGTCAGCAGAAGACCGAGTCAACTTTGCCACAT
Source organism: Zanthoxylum bungeanum (assembly GCA_019454045.1). Lineage (NCBI taxonomy): Eukaryota > Viridiplantae > Streptophyta > Magnoliopsida > Sapindales > Rutaceae > Zanthoxylum > Zanthoxylum bungeanum. Next base: position 156,576 of record SKCR01023810.1, read on the forward strand.
CACCACCACATCATCATCAGCCAATCATAGTGTGCCACGTGTCACAATCCTACGGTGCCGACAATCGCCATCGCCACGTGTCGCAACGTCATTGCAACGTCAGCTCAATCATTTAACTCCCAACCGCCTCTGCCACATGTCACTTTATCACCTTATCCATTGCCACGTGTCGATCTCTCCGAGTTCCATATCGTCAATCACGCGCGTCGCGACGCGAGCTTCACGTCGCGATGCGTCACAACCACTGAGGCCTATAAATTCAGCTCATTTTTCTGATTTCAGATGTACCTTCCTCTCTGAATTCTCTGATGTAAATAAGGAGTTTGTATCTAGTTTTCCTTAAATTTCAGTTTTGTAATTAATTTTTAGTTACTTTCTATAATAATAATTTACTTTCTTTACTTTTTCAGTTTTTACTATTCAGCTATGAGGAGGTAACTTCCCCCTGCTATGGTGAAAGGTAAAACTTTTATTACTGCTAATTAGATTAATCTCCCTTAATTATAATATATTCATTATTTAAAATTTGACTTAACAATGATACCGCTATATTGGTCGGTTGGTAAACAATTATAAACTGGTTTTAACCTGACTAAGCATGGATACCACTTGGTTGGTCGGTTGGTAATTTACCGCCTATATGGCTGGTTTATGGACAAATAAGATTACCGCCTTAATGGCTGGTTGGACTTAATTTGACTTAATCAGGTTACCGTCTATATGGCTGGTTGGTAAAATCATCACAAGTAATATATTATATTAAGGGAGGTATCTAAAATAATAGTGGTAAAAGTGAATCCTTAAACCCTAGCATTTTGTTTTATTTTATTTTACTTTTCAGTATTTACTTTACCGCATTTACTTTTCAGCATTTTACTTTATGTCTTTTACTTTTAAGTTTTTACTAGCCCTAGTTATGTGTCGTAACTAAGTTAGTTATCTGGGGTTGTGATGAATTTTAATATCACCGGTTTATAAGGAGTTATTTTATAGTTTGGGTAATTTAAAGGTTTACTTATTAAGTCTTAAGCTTACTGCGTCTTGTTAACTGGCCACTAATAAAATTGATCTGGTAAATCTAAAATAAACTTGACAAAGGAATTTTAGGTTTCAGCCTTAGACTTAATAACCCACGATCTTCCTTAAGGATAGATAACCCTTTAATAGATTTCCTTACATGATAGACATATACCTGTCGGGCAGGGGTAACCACAATTGGAAATTAATCTTAATAAATCTAGGTAATTTGGTTGACATAGACATATGGTTCAATTATGTTATACTAGGTATTTGCATCTGACCTTTGACAAATGCTTTTGCATAATTTCGTGTTCCAGGTTAGTAAACCGATATATTATACAAACATGAAATAACCACTTCATCTTTTAAAAGATATTGGAAAGATTCACAACCCTGGATAGTTTCTTAATATTGAATTTAATTTAATTTAATTTAATTTTTAGTAATTTTATTTACTTGTTTTTAAGTTTAAAATCATCACCATTTCAAATCAATCAATCAATCTGTTAGATATTAGTAATCATTTGACCTCATAAAATTAATAGATTAGGTATTAAATCCTCGTGGGATCGATACTTTTTATACTACTTGAACGATACGTGCGCTTGCGTTATACGCGTGTGAAAGCACTGGTCACTTCTTCTTTTGACGAAGATACAAGTGGTATCTCCCATTCTCTCTCATATGCTCTTTCATGTAATATGTATACAATATGTCCCTCACCCAAAACTCAATCCCCAACTCAAATTCCATACACTCAATCGACAACATAATTCTCCATGTGTTTGGCATTAACTGGGACGGGGCCAACTCGTAATGGTTCAACACTTCCCATACTAACTTGGGTATTGGACCCAATCCACCTATGTACTTTGTAATCTATTCTCTCAATCGACGTTGCTAATATAACTTATATAGACCGAGGAAACTTGTACTTCAACTTCATCTCCCTCATTGATTTTTCGAGTCACTCGACTGGCTGGGTTCCTTGTCAAGACATTTATCGGTTCAATTGTACCTGGGGTCCCACTCGACTCCCCAGTGGTTGGAATTGTCGTAAGTGATGTTGCGTCGGTTCGTGTTCCTAAAGGTGGCTCGACTATTGTTAGAATCTCAGGTTCTACGAAATCCTCACAGGACCAACTTAATGCTTAATCCCTAGTCGACTCACCATTATATATTGAGAACTCACTTGACATTGATTCAAACGATTGCACAATGTTCAAACCTACAAACATTAAACCTCCTAAATTTCTACTACCTAAAGATCAAACTACCCTGATCCTCAAACACAATTCCAATAATCTCACTAAGATCCTAAAGATCAAATGGCCTAATTTACCAAGAACAGGTTGAATCTACGTAATGAATATTGATGAACACGAGAAGGGAAGTGGATAATATATTGAAGAGAAAAATAACTTATTCAAGCTTGGCAAACGAGAGAAGTTTTGTGAATGAAGAGAATGAGCCTCCAAAGGCTTCTTATAATACATTTTCCTTTTGGCACGTCATTTTCCCTCCAAAAAAACGCCTCGAAATTCTCACGATGGCTATAGTGATAACATGGCGAAATCCCAAGAATCTCAAGACCCATCTTGTGAAACCTACTTAAGGCCCAACGAGTAAGAATGGACGAACCTAGTCGTCGATTGGGGACATTCTAAAGGGAAGTAACTAAGACTGCATAGAACCACATCTCGGAAGACAATGAAGCATCTTCCATGTATGAAATTTCCTCAAAACAGCAGGATTAATTACCTTATTCCTAGTAGACACAAATAGCCTATGTTCTTACTATAGGATCTCCCTATGGCCCAGATATCATAATATAGTTACACTAGAGAACTATATGTTGGACAATTATGACCCATATCGTCACTATTTGTAAAAGACATTGTGGTTTTTGTACAAATTAACTATGTGACAATGTAAATTGCTATTTTATCATTTTGTAATTAGATTACTTAAATATATAAATGATAAAAGTCCTTATGATTAGTTCCGGATTATAAGATATGAGACAGTATCAATCCACTAAGGTTTAATAATTAAATATCCATAGTCGTAGTATTATCGAAACTGGACATCGATAATGCGGAATAGACTAGTATTACACTTGTGCGCGTTGTGGGAGCATAACGACATAGTTCTCATATATTTAAGTATTGGATACTTATGCAAGTGTGATAGGAGGTTGTGTTTACCGATGGTACGGGAACAGCTTCGCTCTGGATAGACCCCTCAGAATCCTATTGGTAGTATGACTACATGTCTATGAGAATCCGATTCAGGGTAGGTGTATTTGGTCTTAACCTAAGACTTGCATCGCTAGTACTTGCGAAAATCAATACGCTTTGGTTTTGGTCGTCCAGAACTTTAAGAGGTTCAGTGTACGCCTCTTCTGGTTTTATTGAGAATCATAATGTATTGGGTGTGATGTCAAGATGAGAGTATCACTTCAGTCATATGGAGATAATGATCATGCAGGGATACAAAACTAGTACTCTATTAGGTTGCAAGTATCGGGATAATATGACAAGGTCATGATTATCCGATTAAAGAGACTAGTTGCTTGTGATCTGATATATGCTTCGTACGGGGCAGACACTATTCCAGCCCCAGGCCTTGTATGTGACATCCAATATTGGATCGTAATACGCAATACTACGTATACTACGCCTGATAAAGATTATATATTCCTTAAAGAATATTTCTGGAGAATTGGGTAGGCACGACGCTTTTCTAGAAGCCAACCATGTCTCGTAAATCGGTAAGAACGTGGTACGAGGTACGCATGTGTTCGGATAGTCTGACGATCGGATTTACTGCCAACATATCCAGAGATCTCATGGGTCGCTTTCCGAAGATTCACCAATGACGTATGACTCAAACATAATTAATCTAGGATTATTAGAAGAGAGAGAAAATTAATCTAGGATTAATTATGACAAGAATTTATCTGGGATAAAATTTGATAAGAAGAGAGAGAACGATTAATTTGGAATTAATCGATTAATTAATATATTCGATATATTAAATGAAATTAGATTTCATAACGGAATTAAAATTGAATTTTAATTCGGGCGAAAGAATTAATTTAGAATTAATTCGGGAGCGACTTTAATAGTAATTTTGCTAGGCATAATTATTTAATTAAATTTGATTTAATTAGGTCGCAACGGAATATTCGTTAATTCAGAATTAATGAACCCGAGCCCGTAGTGTGTTTGCGGGCCCACTCGGATTTTGAGTTAAAGTGGGGCCCACAAGTCACATCACTAGTCAATCCTTTGCCTTTTTGGTGATGGAAGTTAGTGAAGAATTTGATCGTTGCTTGTTCAACACACAAGTTTGAAAGATTGAATGACATTTACCAATTATTGTATTTGGTATATGACTTTCAATTTTGGAAAAACACAACATATCATCATTCACTCTTCTCTCTCTCTTTGGTGTGAAAATGCTTCTCCCTCTCCCAATTCTTGGCTTGGCCGAGAGCTACAAGAACACAAGGAAGAAATTTTGTTGCAAAAATTTTCAAGTGTTAGCACACAAAGGATCATACAAAGGTGATAGGGAAACTTTTCCCATTGAGCTTGGAATCAAAGATCAAAGCTTGGAGCTTAATCATTCATACAAAGAGGAGCTTGGAGCACTTCACAAGGAGCAAAATTTTTATTATCTCTGCATCCATACAACCGTTCAATGTGAGTATATTTCCGCTATATTCCTTTGAATATTCACACCTATTACATGCTTAATTGATCTTGGGATTGTCCTTAGAAACCAACACTATCAACTGCCCAGAAGACATAGTCTCTGGACGATAGGTATAAACGTCCTTCCCTAGCTACTAACCATTTTCGTGATTTCATACATACATGCAACGTCATATGCCAAACAAGTTCCATTCGACACGACAATGTGAACACATGGTAGCATCGACCAACTTCCAAGATTCTATCAAAAAGTTCAGACGACCTGGACTCCAAACGACATGTAAAGATATTCTTTCTTTTTTAATAACCATGTCTGTGGTTTAGAAACTCATAGACATTGTCATACGACACAGACTGGAGATTATATTGGCCTTCATATGGTCCAGTCGACAGGAAAATTCCCTATGGCTCATGTCGAGTCAAGATCAAGACGTGGATCTTCATCTGGTCCAGACAACATAGAAGACTCCCCCAAACCCTCAGCATGTCTGGTCGAATGGAGATTATCCTGGCCTTCATCTGGTCTATTCGACGGAACATTACCCATGGCTCATGTCGAGTCAAGATCAAGACTTTAACCTTCATCTGGTCTAGACGACATTGAAGACTCATCTAGTCCTTCTTGGAACTAGTCGGCCGAAGATCATCCTGAACCTTTATCTGGTTCATTCGACAGGAACATTCCACATGGCTCATGTCAAGTCAAGTTCAAGATCTGGACCTATATTTGGTCCAGACGACATTGAGGACTCCCATGGTCCTTATCGGAACCAGTCGGCTGGAGATCATCCTAAACTTTCATCTGGTTCAGTCGACGGGAAAATTCCCCATGGCTCATGTCAAGTCAAGATCAAGACCTGGTCCTTTATCTGGCCCAGACGATATAAAAGACTCTCTCGGACCCTCAGCAGTTCTGGTCGACTGGAGATTATCATGGCCTTCATCTGGTCCAGTCGATGAGAACATTTCATGTGGCTCATGTAGAGTCAAGATCAAGACCTGGACCTTCATCTGGTCCAGACGCTCCCCCAGACCCTCAGTAGGTCTGATCGACTAGAGATTATCATGTCATTCATCTGGTCTAGTCGACGGGAACATTTCCCATGACTCATGTCTAGTCAAGATCAGGACCTGGACATTCGTCTGGTTTAGACGACATTGAAGACTCCCATAGTCATTCTCGAACCAGTCGGTCAGAAATCATCTTGAACCTTCATCTGGCTCATTCGATGGGAATATTCCCCATGGCTCATGTCGAGACAAGTTCAAGACTTGGACCTACATATGGTCCAGATGACATTGAAGAATCCCCTGGTCCTCATCGGAACCAGTCAGCTGGAGATCATCCTAAACCTTCATTTGGTTCTGTCGATGGGAACATTCCCCATAGTTCATGTCGAGTCAAGATCAAGGCCTGGATCGACATCTTATCCAGACGACATTGAAGAATCCAATGACCGATTCCTAGATCATCTTCAAGACTTGTCGACCGAGGATCATCCTAGATCTTCATAAGACCTCTGACGTATCCAAGCGATGACATTAATTAGGTACGCTTACCTACTTTCATCTAGTCCCAAATGACATACTCGTTAAGTACTCACCAAATCAATGACTCATTGACTTAGAGAGTATGAGACAAACTGTACAAACCAAATTTGATTCAATGGCAAAATCATCCTTTCACCTCGGGCCCAATATCATTCCAAACCCAAATGCCTAACAGTATTAGCCAATGAGACTTAACCTATTCTTATATAAAGCCCAACTCCTTCAAACAGCTAATTCTTGGGTCAAGGTTGGACCAAAAAACTAAATACTTTTAACGCCCATATACTAGGAGGATCCCACATCACAACATATTGACTTTCTAACAGCCAAATCGAGAAACGGCTTTTCCTTAATTACCCCACACGTGATTAGTCGTTTATACACTGAAAAGTTTATCATTTAATGTATTAATGTGAAACACCTCATAATACCCTATGAAACATGGTAGAACTATGAGTCACGAGACATTCAAGCTAAACATTCTCATTGGAGCTCTCAAAACCCCTCACTCTCTAAACACTAACCCATCGCCCTCACAGCAGTCAACGGAGATCAAGGTAACCCTAAACCTTGCTCTTCCTTATTTTCCAGTCGTCTTCACTATTGAGTTGAGCATCGGAGTGCCTACAGCACCCACCACGCCAGTGGGTAGTTACTATCCGCTCACTCTATCTTTGTTTTGCAGGATCGCCAGTGCCTACAAATTCTTGATTGTAGACCCAAAGCAAAGTCCAACGTCCATAACCACAAACATTGCTGAAAGTTTGAACGCCTTATTTAAAAAGACCCAAGTGATTCCGGTTCTTAGTTTACTTAACTATATCAGGATGACCCTTCAGAGATGATTTTTATATAAGATAATTAACAGAAAAGATTGTTACTCTGTTGACTCCGGGGCACATGCAAAAATATAGAAACATATAGTCAAATCTCATCGAATATCCATATTACTTATTGATCGCTATGAGTTTGAGGTCCGTAATAGAGACATGATTGAAATTGTCAATATAAGAGAGAAGACATGTACGTACAAAAAGTTTGATTTAGAGAAACTTCTGTGTGCACACACATTGGCTGTATGTGCAGCTGCTAGAATCAAACGCTATAACCTTTGGAGCAGATGTACATAACTGACACCCTTCGTGCTGCGTATAGGGAGACTATCTATCTTGTGGGTGACCAATTAGATTTGGTCTTGCTAGAAGAGTTATTAGGTATAATATTATGTTGTTTTACTGGACAAACATTCAAAAATAATTTTAACTAATGTTGATTCTCAATGTAGGTTTGAACATATTGCCACCAAATGATCGTGTTTCGACGGGACAACCGAAAATAAATAGAAGACCTTCACAGGGCGTGAACACAATAGGCGTTCATGCATGACTTCTCTTAACCAAAATCCAAGTCAATATTAATTTTAACTTATGTAATAGGATTTAAAGTATTAGAAATGATGTTTTGGACTTATGTTTTCGATCTTATATGTAAAAATCATATTTATCAATAAAAATAGTAAGCCATTTCATTGAGCATTAAAATCAATGTCGTATCACCTATTATAATTTGCCCAATTTTATATAAATTTTTCCATACTTCGGAAATCCGAAAAAATACTTCGGAGATCCGAAGCAAGTCTTCAGATCTCCGAAGTTTTATGTACTTTTGAGAATCTTCGGAGAAATTGACCAATTTCATAAATTCCAAACGTTCTGATTTATTTTGACAAATGATCAATTTTTTTAAAACTAATTTTTTAACTTTCCCTTTAAAAATAACATCGATAGAATTGAAGCGTTCTCATCACTATCTCATGTGAGTGAAATTCGAATGCTCCACATTTTTTATTATAAAAAATTTACCAATTCAACCAACTATAATCTTCAATATCTGTACATATATCATTACTCTTTCTACAAAACATTAGACAATGATTTTGACAAATTGAATTAAACTATTATAGAAAATCTAAACATCCATGTACCCCGTAATACTATTTTAAACATATATATTTTCTTGTACGGATTACATATTTTAATATACATATTTAACATTAGAACTCAACACACTGACTAACTCTAGTTATAGGACCAAAGGAGTGCAGTTTAATCGCAAATCTCTGTTTTTCTTTTAAAAATGTATAAAGGTCATGTTTTGTTCTTATATGTCTCTTAAAGTATCTCTACTTCTAAACTATATTTTTTATTTTCAAGGTCTGAAACACTGAATTGCAAGAGCAGCCAGACTTGAGGTTGTAGATTTTTTCGCTCAACTTGGGTATTTTTAAAGGATTTAGAGTCCGTGTTAAGTTGGATTTTGTGTTTATTTTCTTTTTTTTTTTTTAAATTAATTATGATGAGTAGTTATTAAATAAATTTTTTTATATAATTAAATATTAACGGTTCATTACTATTAATATGAATAATTAATATAATTCAATTCAGAATTAAATTCAATTTTAAGTAGATTTTTCCATCAACTGGCACCCATTCTCCAGCCTCCATCTTGCTCTAATAATTGATCAAATTTAAGGCTGTAGTTGTACCGTGGATTTGAAGTTTTATTTGAACCAATATCAAATGAAATTAAAAAAAATTGACTTGAGCAGTGGGTCAACCTTTTCAACGCGTTTATAGTGACATTTAAATAAATGCGATATAAGATGTTGATATTATAATAGAAATTATTTTAACGGTTGTTTCATACGACATTCCACTTTCATTTGCATGCAGTGACTCAGAACTGATCTGAGACTGCAACTCAAATGGCATCTCTAAAGGTGATTCTTGTGTCACTTCTTCTCTTCATTTATTTTCTTCCCTTCTTTGGATTTGCAGCAGCCACTACCTATAAGCTTCATCCTGAAGAAGGTACGTACGTACCCATTTAATTGATTAGCCCCCAACAACACAAAATATATATAAATTTTCTCCAAAATGATGTCCGTACTAAATTTTCATGCTCATGTTTTTTCTCTACATAATAAAGTACATATACTTTCTTGTGTGTCAAAGAAATATAAATATATTATAATTAATAGCAATAAGTTATTGGTGAATGGCAGTGAAGGCATTGAAGCAAATAGGGAGCAAACTGGGGAAAAAAAATTGGGACTTTGGGGTGGATCCATGCAGTAAGAAAGGGAGTTGGGTAAATTTATCAGATGACAAGAAAGGTTTTGAGAGCAATGTAACCTGTGACTGCTCCTCCTCAGCCACCTGCCACGTTGCAAGCATGTATCTTTCTTCTCTTCTTAATCATCTGCTCTTTCATTCTTTTAGATTAATTTTTCTTCAATTTCCAGCACTTAATTTGTTAGCCATGCCCATACCCTCTTCAATGTTCAAAGTCATTTAAATATATATAACTAAATATTAATAATAATCTGAGATATGCGCCGACTAATAAGCAACCTCAAGAGTCAACAATTAAGTAAAGCTAATCACATACAAACTTCATCATGATATTATTACATCCGTACGTATTATTCAAATTCTTTTAGTAATTTTATTGAATTTGTTAAGCTACATGGATTGACTTTTCTGCAGAGCTTGAAGGCTCAAAATCTCACGGGAACACTCCCGCCAGAGCTTTCCAAGCTTCGCTATCTTAAACAATTGTAAGCAAATCCAATGATATTGAATTTTCATTCTAGAAATTTTCAAATTATGTTCCTTAACTGTTGTCATACTCATATAGGGACCTCAGTCGCAACTGCCTCACTGGTTCTGTACCTCCACAATGGGCTACTTTGAAATTGGTCGAGCTGTAAGCAGTTTTAATTACTGCATTAATTCCCTCTTCATATCATCTAATCATGTTCAAGTTGATTTATATGTATATGCTTTTGTTTATTAAATATGTATATGCAGCTCTATCATGGGGAACCGCCTGTCCGGTCCATTCCCAAAGGTTCTCACCAGCATCAAACCCCTCAAAACCTGTAGGTCAAAATCTTTTTATAGTTTTTGTTCAATGAAATGTTACTCATTTTAGCTTAATTAGTACCAACGCATATTCAATATTACAGGAGTGTTGAAGGGAACTTCTTTTCAGGAAGCATTCCACCAGATATTGGGAAGCTGATCAATTTACAGAAACTGTAATTTCTTTCTCTTTTTCCTGTTAAGGAATTCTTATATTTGATCCATGCCCATTCTTTGATTGGTAGTAATATTGCTGCCATCTCTTCAGATTGCTATCTTCGAATTCTTTCACGGGAAGATTGCCAGCAGAACTGCCAAATTGACCAACTTGAATGATATGTAAGTGGGAAATTGCTTTATTGCTATGTTACTCATGGGTGTTGAACAAAAGATATGCATATACCGGTTCATTTCTAGACTGCAAATTAAACTCTAGTTACTGGTTTTGGTTTTTTATTTATACGGAAATTGCTATCAATCTGATTATTTGATTTAGACAATGCTGTTGAAGACACTGACAAGTAAAATGTCATTTCTTTGATGTATTTTAGGAGGATAAATGACAATAACTTTTCTGGGAAGATACCTGAATTCATCAGTAAATGGACCAAGATTCAGAAATTGTAAGTTGTCTTATGCTAGCTAATTTATGTTCTGTTGAAGCTTTTGCAACAATTTTATTAGGCTACTTTTACAGGCATATCCAGGGTAGCTCTCTTGAGGGGCCTATACCTGCTAGCATTTCTGCCTTGACTAGATTAACTGATCTGTACGCAATCCTAATTACATCTCCCTCTTTTTTTCCCTTTTTTTTTTTGGTTCATGGAAAAGTGCGTTCATTAAGTGGTTGTTTACCTTTTTAGGAGGATTAGTGACTTGAAAGGTAGTGAGTCTGCTTTCCCGCAATTGGATAAAATGAACATGAAGACATTGTGAGTTTGATGCTCTGTTTTCTTCTTTTTCTTTGCCCACTTTACCTATTGTGGTAATATCTACCATAAAAACTTACACCGTGTAAGTACTTGGGATCAAATTATGATTTGCAGGATCCTGACGAAATGCTTGATACATGGAGAGATCCCTGATTATATTGGCAATATGACAAAGCTGAAAAACTTGTAAGTAGTTCTGCCAATGGTTTTAGCAAGTCCCCTACAATTGAAGGATCTATTTGGAATCTTTGTGCTCCAGTGGGACCTTGATGCATGCTAACGTACTGTTCTTAAGATCACACAGCTAAGATAAGAAGCATATAATTCATTTCACCCAAAATTAACCCAAATGCACCTTTTGCTGCAGAGCCAGATCAAATCACACAGTTACTTCTGCCACTTTTCTCAACAAATGAATGATGTAATTTCATTCCAACAAATTTTTTAATACTTTTGCTGTATCCATGCAGAGACCTCAGTTTTAATAACTTGACCGGGAATTCCTACTACATTTCAACAAATTGGCAAAAGCAGATTTCATGTGAGAGGATTGCCTGTTAACATTTGTTGCTATCTTTGCTGGTCATGTTTTATAGAAGCTAACATGAACCCTTTTTCACCATAGGTATTTGACAGGTAACAAGCTTACAGGGCCTGTACCTACATATATCTTCAGTAGTAACAAAAATGTGTAAGTATATTTTCATGCTTCCGTTTTCCAATTTCTCTTCTAAACAGTTGACATAATGAAACAGCCATTTAAAAATCATTTAATGCAATTTTTTTATCTTAAAATATTAATCTGTTCAGATTTGATGGCATTACTGGAGTTAGATTTGATGCTATTTCAATGCCAAGTTAAATGATCTCACTCCAAGTGATGCAACATTAACATTTCACTTAGAAAATACGCAAAACGTATTTTGGTTATTTCAACATCATATTCATGGGGTGTCCTTGCTGATGTTAGTCTTAATTTTTTATCTACAGGGATATATCTTTAAATAATTTCACTTGGGAAAGCTCAAATCCAGAATGTCCTCGAGGAAGCGTGTGAGTTTAATTTATCATATATCTTCTGTCACTTATATATGCATCCAGCATCCTTATATCTATATTGATTGAGTGTGTTGAAGCATTTGCCTTGTTTTTTCAGGAACTTAGTTGAGAGCTTCTCCTCATCCGCTAATAAATTGTAAGAATCTTGTGGCATATTACCTAGCTGTAAGAGAAGCTTACTATTGATTATGATTTTCATATGATTGCTCTCAACTTGGTTTATTTGTCTAAAAAATTTAAAATTATTGTTGACTGCTGAAAATACTCCATAATTACAATTTTCTATGTTGCAGAGATAAAGTTCATCCATGCCTAAAACAAAATTTTCCTTGTTCTGCATCTGCGGATCAGTGTAAGTTACTCTGGGCTTAGAAAAATCCCTCGATAAGTTTTCTCTTATATAATCCCATAAATGATTCAGAAATGAAATTCAATTCTGACTGAATATTGGAAGCAAACAGTAGTTACCATGTGCTATCAGTTGATTTATCTAGGACATTTGTTTCTTTCTTTGCTCAAAAGCCATCTTTTTTAGTCAATTCTTAACAGATCATTACTCCTTGCACATTAACTGTGGTGGTGAGTTAATAAATACGGCAAAACCAAGTATGAAGCTGATATGGAAACAAGAGGTGCTTCTATGTTTTACTCCTCTAGCCAGTATTGGGCATTTAGCAGTACTGGGAAGTTCATGGATGATGATACCGATTCGGATAATTATATTCGAACCAATACATCAACTCTTTCAAAGGTATCTGCGGTTGAATTGGAACTGTATAGAACGGCACGTGTTTCTCCCATATCTCTCACTTACTATGGGCTCTGCCTTGGGAATGGAAATTACACCGTTAGACTTCACTTTGCAGAGATCATTTTCACAAATGACAGCACATTTAATAGCCTTGGAAAGCGTATGTTTGATGTCTACATCCAGGTTACTATACTCTATAAGAATACAAAAGCTTTTTTGTTTTTCACTCTGTATATTATTTCTTACTGATTCCTTATGATTTGTTTGAACATAGGGAAAGTTGGTCTTGAAAGATTTTAACATCGAGGCTGAAGCTGTGGTGGTACGGGTATCCCCGTTGTAAAGGATTTTCTTGCAGAAGTGACGAGTAACACATTAAAGATCCACCTATACTGGGCTGGAAGAGGCACAACAGGCATACCACTACGAGGAAATTATGGTCCTCTAATATCAGCTATATCAGTTCAGCCGAGTAAGTTATCGTATTTCCTTCATAGTTGGTCTTTAACTTGCAAATCTTCATATTCGGACGGCCAAAACTCAACAATTTTATAGCTTTACAATGGATTCTAATCGCATCTGGTTCCCATGGCGCTTTGCATCCAAAACGCTGTAGCCATACCTCAGTAATTTTGGTACAATATACAGAGTCAGTTAATTACATTGGATGTCATTAACATTCACCTGCAGTTTATTCCGCATTATGCTTCAGTAATATGCTATCTTTGGCTAATTTTTAAATGGTATATGCAAGAATTTACCATAATCAGGCTAAGGAAAAATTCTCTGATATCTGTTTAAGATGTCGAAATGGAAAGCTATTGATTGCTAATACTTTTGTATAGTTCGCTTGCCCCTTCAATTCACTGATTGGAATGCCTCTTATCATACAGACTTTACTTTAAGCCCCCTGTGGTTCACGGAAAGAAGAATCGTGTGATATAATGGCGGGGATAGGGGGTACTTCGGTATTACTTGTCCTTTTGGTCTTGTTTATCATGCGAAGGAAAGGATGGCTGGGAGGCAAAGTTTCTGCAGATAAAGGTATGTGATCAATTACAGTATGCCTGCATATGAGGATTCCAGAAAAATAACCAGTACCTAGATATATCTAATTATTAATGAATATCTCTTGGTTGATGTTAATACTTTGGTCTGGGCAGAGCTGAGAGGTCTAGATCTGCAAACAGGATTATACACACTAAGACAGATTAAGGCTGCTACGAAGAATTTTGATCCGGCAAATAAACTTGGGGAGGGTGGTTTTGGTTCAGTTTACAAGGTAATGTGATGCTTTACCAGTTAATAGTTTATGATTATCCCAATATATTCTATCAGTTGTCAAGACTGGATTGGAATAATACTTGATGTGATTAAGTTTCAAATAATTCATATTATGCTATGTATCCACCATTAATTTTGGGGGAAAAGGAAAATAAAAAATCTGAGTCCCTGGGATTTTTGAATTGTAGGGCGTATTATCAGATGGAACTGCAATTGCAGTAAAGCAGCAGCTCTCATCAAAATCAAGGCAAGGAAATCGTGAATTTGTAAATGAAATAGGGATGATATCTGCGCAGCAACATCCAAATCTTGTGAAGCTCTATGGATGTTGTGTTGAAGGAAATCAGTTGCTGCTCGTCTATGAGTACATGGAAAATAATTGTGTATCCCGTGCTATCTTTGGTAAGCTTAGAATTTCCAGTTATCTACACAAGCCACTTTTTATCAGCTCAGGCTCAGCTGCTATGATATGAAATTGATTATTGTTTGTTCTCACTCTGACAGGAAAGGACACGACAAACAGATTGAAACTAGACTGGACTACGAGGAAAAATATTTGCATCGGCATAGCTAGAGGTTTAGCTTACCTCCATGAAGAGTCGAGAATAAAAATTGTGCACAGGGATATAAAGACGAGCAATGTCTTGCTTGATAAGGATCTCAATGCTAAAATATCCGACTTTGGTTTAGCAAAGCTATATGAAGAGGACAAAACTCACATCAGCACAGGGGTTGCTGGAACTATGTGAGTTCTTCCACAAGAATATTGAAAACAGCTTTTCTTTCTTCCAGTTTAATGCGTCTATTGGATTCATGACAACTATCATAGCGCTAAATCATTTTCCCAGACTTCATTTTAATTTGGGAGACTTTATAATCTTCTCTAACGATTTATACTTTCTGAATTCCGTAGTGGTTATATGGCACCTGAGTATGCAATGCGTGGTTACTTAACAAGCAAAGCTGATGTTTATAGTTTTGGAGTTGTTGCATTAGAAATTGTCAGTGGAAAGAGCAACACCAACTACTGGCCAAATGAGGATTTCGTTTACCTTCTTGACCGGGTAAGTATTTTTGCTTGCAATTTTTCTATCATTATCCAGTCTTCGAGTGTTTTCTATCATTAACACGCTGCACATGTATCATCATATCACTGCATTGTTTCATCAGGCCTATGTTCTCCAAGAAAGAGGAAATTTATTGGAGCTAGTTGATCCAAGCTTGGGCTCAGATTATTCATCAGAAGAGACAATGATGATGCTCAATGTGGCTCTCTTGTGCACCAATGCATCCCCATCACTTAGGCCAACAATGTCTCAAGTGGTGAGCATGCTCGAAGGTCGTACTGTCGTTCGAGACCTGCTCTCAGATCCTGGATTTTTAGCCAGTAATGCTAAATTGAAGACCACAAGTCATTTCTGGCAACATCCGAGCCGAACCCTGAGCATCTCTAGCTATGATTCTATGACTTGTGACTCAAATTCAAGCATAAAAACAGAAGCAAATGTTGTTCTTTTGAGAGACGGTTCAGTTCAACAAAATAGTATATGATGTTTTTTCTCAAATAATACTAAGAGAAAATTTTTTTTTTGGGTATGTTCTCATGAGTCTCTTAGCAAATGTAAGCTTTCTAAAGTCTAAACAACAGCTTTTAAATGTATATCAGAGCTGAATTTGGAGAGGTTGGTTATATGTGACTATGAAAATAGTAACTTTAAAATCCTTTTCTCTCTCTTTCTCTCACTTCTCGATCTAATCTTCATTTCAGATTCAGATCTCTTCGCAATTCAAAGTTCAAAATCAGTGAAAATAGACTAGAAATAATAGATTTTGATCCAACAAATTCCAATTCTGTGCATATAAAATTGTTGAGAAATGGCGGCAATCTCAGTTCACCAGTTTGCTCGTGCATCACTTGCCACGCTCGGAATCCCAATCACTCAAGTAACTCTTTGTTCATTGAATTTTAAAAATGCATGTAATTATCCATAATTATCTTTAATATTCTGAATATTAATTTTTGTAATAAATATTTATATTCGCTGCAGTGGTTGCATTTTGTCCAAATAATAACCTAGTTCACATTATAAACTGATTTTCCTAAACAGAAATTAACTCTTAGTTTTAACTTTATATTTCACTCGATATGCAGCCGTGAATGAATTAGTTAATATTAAAAAAAATTTTTCAAAAAATTAAAATTAAATAATTATACTTCTATGGTTCTATATGTAGCCAGGGACGGACGACGAAATTTATTCTTTGGGGGGCTTAGTACAAGTATTTCTTTTTTAAGGAAAAAATAAGGAACAATGATAACATACGGGAACAGCAGCGTCAAAATAGATTAGGGATCATAGATTTAGAGTTATTTTGTGTTAAAATCTAAAAGTTTTTCAACTTGATCAAATACAAGATTATCAACTCATTATCATTATTTTTTTTATAATATCTTAATTAACATCAATTGGTAACAAAAATTACTCTCCATCGAAGCACTTTTTTTCTTAATGATAAAATATAATGAGAAAGGAAATTTAGCAAAACTAGTTCTTCTTCTTCTTCTCTTTCTCTCTTTTTTTTTTTTTTTTTTTTTTTTTTTTTTTTTTTTTTTTTTTTTTTTTTTTTTTTTTTTAATTACCAAAATGAGGCACAATATTTGGAATTTTTCAAAATAGATATTTTTCTGAAGTCTACACCAAATTTTAAATTTTTTTTTTTAATTTCAAACTTCGGATATCGAAGTTCTTCAGAGATAAGAAGTTATTACTTTAGATCTTCGAAGTTCAAAATGCAGTATTTCCAGCTGAATTTGGATGACGAGACTGTCTCCTTTGAGCATCCGACTGTCATTATTAACTAGATATTCCTACGACGGAGGAGCCTTTATTGTACAGAAGCAGACGATATTTTCATGAAAGATATCGAAAAATGATATATATATTTTTTATGACAAAAATTGATAGTAATTCGAATATTTAATTCTTTTTATTTATCGTTTGGTAGGTTATCGTGCCACGCAAAACCAATTGTCACAGGTTGATCATATTGCTGTTGATCCTCCAATAGGCTCTGATGGTGATGGCTCATCTCGAGCTAGCCATCTTGCGTTTTCATCCTCCAAGTGATCCTTTAGTACTTTGTTACGTTACCACCTGATTGCGATAAAGGAGGGTCAGACGAGGATCGATGAGCGACAGAATAGAATGAAGGATCGACAAAGAGGAATGAAATGCTCATTAATAAGACGTCAGAGTTTTTGAGGAGGATGTTAGCTCAGAGAGATATTAGGCCTGATGATTGATTGACTGACATTAATTTTAATGATATGTAGTTTTTATATATATATTATTTTCGTTTTGATGTATAATTATCTGTTTTGATGCATAGTTAATTATTTTGGTGTATAGTTAACTGTTATATATATATATATATATATATATATATATAAATTTTTTACATATAAGTACAAAAGCAAAAAAAAAAAAAAAAAAAAAAGAATTTAGCAAAATTAGTCCAAAAAATCATAAATAAATTTTTTTTTATTAATATAAATATAAATATAAATATATATATATATATATATATATAAAAACTAACCAAACGAACTTCGGAAACCGAAAAATAAAACTTCGGATCTTCGACGAACTCGGATATCCAAAATTTTAAATTAAAAAAAAAAAAGAATTTCGGTGTAGATTTCGAAGAATTCCAAAATCTACTTCGGAGAAAATTACTATTTTGTTAAAATATAAAATAGTCGTGGCTCATTTGGACAAATTCACAAATTTTTTTGGCGAATTTTACTAAATTCCCATGAGAAAAGAGAGATTGTTGAATTTTTTAGGAGATGACAATAGAGACTAAAAGACATGAATGATGATTATGTATAAGAACGATTTGTTTAAATACAAATTTATTAATGATGGTAGTATTAAAATATTGAAAGTTATATTTAAATCATCTAAAATTTGCTAATAGTATGTATCTAAAAGTTTATCATTGATTCATTCATAATTCTACTGTAGTTCTTTGTGGATGCTTGTTCTCTTTAGTGATTAAAGAAAAGGAAAATAATATATCGATTATTTGTTGATAAGCATTCATATGCGATCTTCTCTCTGATTGACTAAATCGATTATTTGTTGGCAAATTATATTAGTTAGCAAATAAGCTAGGGGCATTCCTGAAGGATGTTGGAAAGTGACTCCTTCAATGAAGGAAAATTTCTTTGTTTCCAGTATTTTCATGTGTTAATTCATGTCTTTGTTTGCCGAATTTTCAGTAACCCAGTTTGCATTTAAATCTTATACTCAGCTAAGAGAGTATAAGATTCATTTTCTTGGAGTACTGTGGCTTTAGTGATCTCCTTTTTTCCTTTGAAACAGCAAATCCTTCAGCTTGATTTATCATTTTCTTGGGCATCATTTGGTGTCAAGTGGTCACACTAGCGACAATACCTTAGCTTAAGTAGGTTAGAAATAACTCTTTACCACTTATAGTCATGAGACTTACATTCATGGTTTAGCATATGTTGACCAGAAATGTGTTGTGATGGAAACTCACACAATAGATGAGATGTGTGAGAAAACTCTTCTTTTATTACTCCAAAAAATAATTACAAAGCTTATTACAAAACTTTACAAAAAACTCTCAACTCTCTTTACTCTCTCTATTCTTTCTGTTTTGGGATGCATTACAAGTGATTCTAGGCTCCAATTTATAGTGCCCAAACCGTGTGCTACAGTGTCACACGGTTTGGCAAAGCTGGCAACACTTCATCAACTTTCGGTGGGAATTCATGCAAGTTGGCTGGTGTCTCTATCATCTTTCGGCTGCCTTTTGGCTGCATGTGGATCATGTATGGTTTCCAGCAAATCTCCCTCTCGGTGAAGATTTCCTAAAAGTCTGAACCGACCATCAATCCCCCAAACCGGATCCTCAAAAGGATATACCCCTGGCTGCATCTGTATGACTGCATACATACCCTGAGTTGGGATCAAGCCAATCGTAGTTCTCTGTATCTCCATATTTTGACTATATGGAGAGTTTAGTCATCTCGGCTATGGCACGACAGATTTCAAGCTTCTCATTCGGTAAAACTTTTGTGAACATATCAGCACCATTGTCGTCAGTGTGAATCTTTCTGAGTTCTAATAGTTTTGAGCTCAGAACGTCTCATATCCAGTGATACCTCACATCGATATGTTTTGACCTCGAGTGAAAAATAGAATTTTTACCAAGGTAGATAGCACTCTGGCTGTCGCAGTACAAAGTGTACTTCTCCTGCTTGAAACCCAATTCCTGGATAAATGTCTTCATCCACAATAATTCCTTGCAAGCTTCTGTAATTGCAATGAATTCTGCCTCTGTTGTAGAAAATACAATGCATCTTTGCAATCTTGACTGTCATGCCACAGCTCCCCTTGAGAGAGTAATTAGATACCCCGAAGTAGACTTACGGGTATCCACATCACCTGCCATATCTGAATCGGTGTAGCCCATCAACACCGGCTTGTTGCTTCCAAAACACAGTCTCATTTTGGATGTGCCTTGTAGATACCGCATTATCCATTGGACAACGTTCCATTGTTCTCTTTCTGGGTTTGACATAAACCGGCTGACCAATCCAACTGCGTGTGCTAGGTCTGGCCTTGTGCACACCATGGCATACATGATACTTCCCACTACTGAGGTGTATGGAACCTGTTTCATTTCCTCATTCTCTGTATCAGTGGAGGGACTCTGTTGTGTACTCAATCTAAAGTGGGTAGCAAGAGGAGTGCTAACCGCTTTAGCCTTGTCCATCTGAAACCATTGAAGTACCTTCTTAATGTACTCCTCATGTGACAAGTGTAATTTCTTGGATTTTCAATCACGGCCGATCCGGATGCCAAGAATCTGTTTTGCTGGCCCCAAGTCTTTCATCTCAAAAGACTTACTTAATTGTTGCTTCAAATCATCAATCCTCGATTGATTCCAACCAACTATCAACATATCATCTACATACAGCAGTAAGATGATAAAGTCATCGTCAGAAAATTTCTGAACGAAAACACAATGGTCTGAAGTAGTCTTCTTGTATCCCTGCTCCCCCGTAACTGACTCAAACTTCACGCACCACTGTCTCGGTACCTGTTTCAAATCATAGAGGCTTTTCCTGAGTCTGCACACATAGTCCTCTTTTCCTTTGACTCTGAAGCCTTCTGATTGCTCCATATAAATTTCTTCTTCCAGATCTCCATGAAGAAATACGGTCTTGACATCCATCTGCTCGATCTCCAAATCAAGACTTGCTGCTAAGCTGAGTACCACTCTGATGTATGACATCTTCACAACTAGAGAGAAGATTTCATCAAAGTCAATGTCTTTCCTCTAATTGAATCATTTGACAACTAGTCTGGCTTTGTACCGGGGTTGTGAAGTGTGCTCTTGTTGCTTTACTTTGTACACCCATTTGTTCTTCAAGGCCCTTTTTCCTTTTGGCAGTTTCACCAACTCAAAAGTGTGATTGTCATGCAAAGATTTCATCTCATCTTGCATGGCTTCCTCCCACATTTCCTTGTTCTCTGTTTCCACAGCCTTCTTGTAGCTCTCGGGTTCTCCCCCGTCAGTAAGTAGCACATACTTAGTACAAAGTATTTCGTTGAAGGTCGTCTTTCTCTGTTAGACCTTCTTTGTGGAACTGTTGGTGTGGCTTCTGTTACTGGTGGTTGATCATGATCATCATCTCTGAGAGCTTCAACATCTGTACCCTCCTGGTTGGGAGCCTTATCTTCAACATGTACTAGCACCGGTGTATGAGGTTCTGGATTCACTTCAGTATTTATGTATTACTGGGGCATTGTCTTTATCTCTATTCTGATATCTTATATGGTCTGATCTTCAACGAAGACAATATCTCGGCTTCTGAAAATTTTCTTTTCAACATGATCATACAATTTGTAGCCGAAATCATTCTGACCATAGCCAATAAAGATACACTGTCGCGTCTTTGCATCAAGTTTGAATCTCTCGTCATTTGGGATGTGTACAAATACTTTGCACCCAAAGACATATAAATGATCATATGACACTTCTTTTCATGTCTCGACTTGATTAGGAACATTACCTTTTAGTGCGCCTGATGGGGACACGTTCAAAACATATACGGTTGTGTTGAGTGCCTCCCCCCAAAATGTCTTCGGTAGCTTGGCTTGTGAGAGCAAACTTCTGACCCTTTCGCACAAGGTTCTGTTCATCCTCTCAGCTATGCTATTCATCTGAGGTGTCTTGGGAGGTTTTGTTTGATGTCGGATTCCTTGCATCTTGCAGTACTGATCAAACGGACCTCTGTATTCTCCACCATTGTCTGTTATGATGCACTTCAGTTTCTTGACTGTTTCTCTCTCTACCAGGGCATGAAACTCATTGAACACTCTCAACACTTGATCTTTTGTCTTCAAGGTATATACCCATATCTTCCTTGAATGATCATTTATGAATGTCACAAAATAAAGTGACCCAACAAGTGTTATTATCTGCATCGGACCACATACATCTGAATGTATGAGATCAAGTACCTCCGATTTTCGTTGAGGCGGGAAACTCTGGAAGGACACCATGTTCTGCTTTCTAGCCATGTAGTGTTCACACTTCTATAAGTGTGAGTTCTTCAACCCAGGAAGAATATTCCTTCGGCGCATTACTTCTATCCTCGTTTGACTCATATGTCCGAGCTTTTAACATCATAGCTCAGTTGCCTCATTACTGTTGACCGTATTTATGCTACTATTGGAAAGTTCAACATGCATCAAATACAGTGTTGAATATTTCTTACCTCGAGCTATCACCATTGATCCTTTAGTGAGCTTCCAGGTGTCGTCACTAAAGGTGCTGCAGAAACCTTCGTCATTCAGCTTGCCTGTTGAGATCAGGTTTATCCGGATATCTGGGATGTGCTTGACTCCCTTCAACACTAGCCTTGTCTCTTTGTCTGTTTCAAGGCAGATGTCTCCAATACCGACGACTTTGGACTGGCCGTCATTCCCCATCCTTACAACACCGTAGTCCCATGGCGTTTAAGATGAAAAGAAGTCTCTGCGAGATGTTGCTTGTATGAAGGTGCCACTATCTATCACTCATCTGGTCTCGTGGCTAGCAAGATTCACAATATTTTCTTCATAGATAATGAAGAATTTTTTAGAGGTTTTGTCGGTAGTGGCAGTAGCAACTCTTTCCTGGTTAGAGTTATTATCTCTTCTGTTGTCTCTGGACTGTTCATTCTTCAATTTGTAGCAATCCCTCTTCATATGGCCTTTCTTTTTGCAATGGTAGCATTCAATATCTCTAGTTCCTGATTTACCTCGGTTTTTATCTGATCTACCTGGGCCTCAGCTTTTACTCCTCTCATTTCTATTATTCTTCTC
Organism: Zanthoxylum bungeanum; assembly: GCA_019454045.1. Lineage (NCBI taxonomy): Eukaryota > Viridiplantae > Streptophyta > Magnoliopsida > Sapindales > Rutaceae > Zanthoxylum > Zanthoxylum bungeanum. The sequence continues at coordinate 179,229 of SKCR01023810.1, forward strand.
AGTCACTAAAGTTTCTGACGTTGAGGTTGATGTCGTCCCTTGCATTCTCGTCCTCTTTTCTTCCTCAAATATCCTGGTTTTTGTCATCTCCAGTGTGACTCTCCCATCTGCGACTAAATTTATCACCATAGATCTGAACATTTCGCAAGACTCTAGTAACGTATTTAGGAGTATTAAGCTATTTACCTCATCTCTGAAGTCTATGCCCAATCCATACAGTTCTTTCATGGTGTCAAGGAAATCATTGATATGGTCCGCTATAGCTGTACATTCATTGTATTTCAACCTTATCATCTTCTTGATGTAGTACAGCTTGTTGTTGCCAGTCTTTGCTCGAAAAAGCTCCTCCAGCTTTCTCCATAAGACACATGCATTTGTATATTCACTGACATGGTTCACAATACTATCGTCGATCCATTGACGAATAAAACTGCATGTTTTTTGGTGAAGATTATTCCACTTTTCATCAGACATTGCTTCTGGTTTCTACTCCAGAAATACCAATCCATGATAATCCTTCACATATAGAAGGTCATTCATCATTCATCTCCATGTGAAATAATCGGTTCTAGTCGACAAAATCATTTTTCCGTTGCCTACATCCATCATAAAAATTCTAAGCAGAATTTCAAAAAACGGAGCTCACCATTGCGTCCGAAATGGTCGAAAATTGGAAATGACACTTCATTTTTCAAAATCCGACACAGGGACCAAAATATAAATCTCAGAAATTACAGTGGTCAAGTGTGTAATTTCTAAAAGTATTGGGGCTAAAATGTAATTTTGAGAAAGTATAGGGGCCTTTCTAAAATTTACCAAAAATTTTGCTGACGTGGCACTGATGCTGACATGGCAGACACGTGGCGCTGACTGGACACATATGGCTGATGACTGGGTTGATGACGTGTCAGGCTGACTGGGCTGCTGACTGTGCGTGACAGCTGACGTGGCGCTGACGTGGCGGCTGACTCAACGTCTTCTACCTTCAGCAGGCGCGTGTTGTGAGTGGAAGCGTGTGAGGCACTATTTGACGTGGCGCTGACTGGACACTGACGTGGCAGCTGACTCATCGTCTTCTACCTTCAGCAGGTGCGTACATCGCGTGTTGCGAGTGGAAGCGCATGAGGCACTCTCTGGACGGCGCGTGCGGCGCGTGAGCCCTTGTCTGACCTCCGATCTATCGTCGGAAAATACCATCGTGCTCGTCTTGGCGTGAAAAGTGCGATGGTATGCTCAAAATCGATTTTTGACAATGTTCATCAGACTTGGTTTTCCGAACCGAACCTCTATTTTTGAGTTTCGGGATCCCACCTTAGAACCTTAGCTCATGACACCACTTGTTGTAATGAAAACTCGCACAATAGATGAGATGTGAGAGAAAACTCTTCTTTTATTACTCCAATAAAAGAATTACAAAGCTTATTACAAAACTTTACAAAAAACTCTCAACTCTCTTTACTCTTTATTCTTTCTGTTTTGGGATGCATTACAAGTGATTCTAGGCTCCAATTTATAGTGCCCAAACTATGTGCTATAGTGTCACACAGTTTGGTAAAGCTGGCAACACTTCATCAACTTTCGATGGGACTTCATGCAAGCTGGCTGGTGTCTCTATCATCTTTCGGCTGCCTTTTGGCTGCATGTGCATCATGCATGGTTTCCAGCAAAATGCTCATCCTTCATTGCAGGCTATTGGCATGTTGATAGTTTTATTATTGTTTCTATTATTGAAGAACTTGTAGTTATTTCTAATGTTAAGCCTGGAGCTTACCTGGATAGCATTCTCCTCATGTGTGCAGGTCATAATTCTATGATTTACTTTGTTAATGATGTTGGTCATTCTCCTTTGGCCCAAAATTTTGCATTTCATGATTTGCCTCTTCGTGATGTGGGTCAGAATCCTTTTTGGTAGCCTTTTGAGATATTTTATTTTATAGACTTGTTAGTTTCTAACTTGTTACATATGGATATCGTGGATGGATATCTAAATCCTACATGCAGGACTAACAGATCTTCTCTCGATATTTCATCGGATATCATGAGCATCAGTCCACACCCAATGAATATGCGGAGGGCTAACCTAAAAAGATCGAAGACATGAATGCCATCAAAGTGTCGAGGATAACTCATATATCCACCATGGTATCTTAAGTTTAAGGACCACTATGCTACTCAACTTGAGAAGATTCATATTGATTCAAATGTACTATCTATTAAGAATCTTCGTGAGTCGTTCAGTGTTCATTCGCTATGTACGCCTTCATGTATATACGAGTCTCCTCAGACTCGTGACTCACTGAGATAAACCACCAGAATCCAATATTCTGTTATACGATATGTACCGGTCTCCCGGGTTTACTTACTGACCAAAAATGTAAATCTTGACCATGAACTGTTTAAGAATGATAATATTATAACATATCTCAATGTCAATTGCGAAGCTTTTGTAATTACGTTATAACTTAATCATTCTTAGGTCTAATACGTCTTTACCATTTAAAAAAAAGTATATCCAATAATTCATTCATAACAAAATATTGTTCATACAAGTATTTATAGGAAAATATATGAGAAATTGACACGCTGAGTACCAATTCCAAAGAGTTCAAGAACATATAGTTTCAACACTTCAGGTTAGTGAAGATGTTAAGATTCAGACTATGCTTTCACCGAGGGGATTCATTCTCTTACTGATGCTTACACTAAACCAATAACATCTCAGGATTGGATGGAAAAATCGTTACGTGGGATCTGGAGAGCCTAGAAGATTTAAAGGATGATCTTTAAACCGTGTTTACAGTACAGATGATGGATCTAATATGCCAAAGTGACATGGGAAATGGTAATGCTGCTGGTGCGTGACAGAACCTTACAGACTACAGGAAAGTCTGAATTTTTCCAGCTTGAGTTTTGATTTGAGAGTACAATTTACGACGGGGCTTGTAATATATGTTCTCCATACAACTTTTGCAGTATATCCTCTCCATCCACCCCTTCCTCTCCCGTGAGTTCACCGCCACCCTTCTGGGCGAAACTACGTAGTCCGTCTTAAATTCACTGAGCCCCAACTCAAGTCCTTAATTCATTTATCAAACAATTTGCTGAAGGAGGGGGGAGTACAACTCGATAGAAATGCCGCCTGGATTTTGTCGTGCCGCCGGGCTTGAGTTGGGTTCCGTTTTTTAAAAAAGAGTAATGATATACATACTCAAACTTTTACTTAAAGTTTCTACACCCCTCTCACGGTTGAGCTACAATAATTCAATGTAGCTACAGTGAGATATGTGTAGAAACTTTAAGTAAAAGTTTATGTATGTTTATCATTTTTGTTTAAAAAATAATAATTTTTTTTTGAAAAAATTATTTAATTATTTGAATTTTTTTAATATTTATAAATTAAAAATTAAAAATCTCATTATTTTTAGTTTATTTTATTAGAATTTAAAATTTTTATTATAAATATATGTGTTTTGAATTAATAATTAATTTATATAATTGAAAAAAATTATTTTTATTAATAAAATTCACTGAGCCCCAACCATTAAAGTCTTATCCTCAAACTAGATTAGATTCAGATTTTTCTACCATTCCTAGTTACAAAATACTTGTCACACAATTTCGCGTTTTAATTTTGTGATAATATCAATTCCCATGAGGTGTCTGATTTCACTTCTCAATTTATTTCCACCACATTTTTTGTATCCAACCATTTAGGGACTCAATGTTAGTGTGATCAGTGAGAGAGAATTTTATATGGGACAGTTTCAATACAGACAGTTCATAAATACATCATAAGTATTAATCAATAATTTTCTCTTTATATTATTAGTGGTTAATTTCAAATTTAATGTGTATATATAGCCAAATATTATCTGTATGTCCGTCCTACACAAGTTTTTCTTAACCCGTGAAACTCTTGAAAACGGTGTGGTAGTAGATTGCGTATCATATAGGACTGGATCCAGATAAAAATTAATATCTTATAATATCCGTTAACTAAAGAAATTCATTTTATCTACTAGATGGTCATAGATGGATTAATCTTAATCTTGAGTGTATTACGAACTCCTGGATGATAGGCTATGTCCTTTGATTTACTAAGGTGAGGTTGGTGAAGCAGTCCCGGTCAATAACTACGTATTTTGGGGATATAATTTGGTTTGTAGCTGAGAACGTTTTATATAGACATGAAGTTCACTCATTCTTACGAGAAGTAGAATGGTATCTCTCTTAAAAGTTTATTCAGGGCTTGAATAATGAGATCACTCAAATCTATTTATTGCGAATAGAAGGGTTAATATTTATAATAGTTATGAATTAATCGTTTATCAGAGAATTAATGGTACTTAAGTGATAAAATAATTAGAGGGGTATAAAGGAATTTTAACCCGGATCTAATTATGAGATATTCGTGAAGGACTAATCTGTATGTAATGAATATATCAATGGACACCGAATTTATTCGGCTTATATTTTCCATCTACAACAACGAGAGTTCAAATTTGAATTTTTAGTGGAAAACACGAAGTTAATAATTTGTAATATTTAATTAAAGAGTTTAATTAATATTTCGGGATTATTGGAGCTCGGAACCGTAGGTCCATTTGGTCCCCGTGCTAGATTGATTTACTATAGCAAACCTAATATAATTAGATTGTCTAATTATATAGTCACATATATTTTATTATATTATTAAATATGATTAATAATATAATTTGTCACAAATGAAAACTATATTAAATTGTTTAATATAATATTTTCTAGAATTATTTGATTATGAGATAATCAAATTATGATTATAAGATAATCAAATTATGATTATAAGATAATCAAGTTAGTAATAATTATAAGATAATTATTACATCACAATTAAGGTAATTACATCATTATTAAGATAATGATTTTTTATTTGCTTTGGAGACAACACATTATGGTTTTCCATACTCTCTAATATTATATGTCTATTAGGTATGACCTAATAGTTAATTGCTTTGTCATTTGTGCTTTATATCTTATGCTTTGGTATGACCTCCACATTTATGTGTTTGTTATTGTAAGAAAGCATTAGTAACTTAATGACAAAAGTAGTTAGTTTTATAAAGAATAAAATCTTCATCATCTCCACTCAATGGTTGAGTGAGCAAGCACATTCAAACATTCACACAAGTTTGAGAGAGATAGAGAGAAAAAGAAATCCAGTTCTTAAGTGTTTAGAGAAAATTTATTTTCTCAATTGTTGAGAATATAAAGAAAATAGAGTGAATTAGATCCACATCTTCTTCATTCAATCTTCTTTAAGACATAAGAAACTGTGACAAGAACTTCTCTAAATAGTTTAGAGATTCATCTTTGTGAGTGAAGCCAACACTTCGGTTTGTGGTTTCGTGTCATAGTTCGAAAGATCAGATGGTAGATTCATCAGATCTCAAAGAAAACACATCCACATCGAGGAGCAAATCCATTCACCAAGAGTTGATGGAATTCTATTTCAACAAAAAGAGAAGACATAGAAAATTTTTCAAGGTCGATCCCGTAGCCAATCGCATTTCCGCTGCACATAAAGAAAATCATTTCCTATACTTAACACATATAAGTTATTTTATAAGTTTCATGTGCATATAGTTAATTCATTTCTAGCAATCATAACTAATTTATTATTAACTGAAATAAAAAAACCATCATCCAAAAGTTTAGAGACATAAATCAAATTCCTGTGAAAATCAGGAATAAACAGCACATTATTCAAATTTAAATAACTATTATTTGAAAACTTGAAACTTGAAACTCCCACCGCGCTTACTGAAACGACATCCCATTACCCGACCCTCATGGTATATTCACCTTCAGTAAGGTCCCTCCATGAGTCAAGTAGCTACAAGGAAGAACAAACATGGTTAGTGGCTACAGAATCAACAATCCATACAAATTTATCATCCTCCACTAATAAAGACTCAATTACAAGTAAATCATATTTACCTGTGGATTTTTTCTTATTCATCTCTACAAGATATTTAGGACAATTCATTTTCCAATGTCCATCATTGTTGCAATGGAAACACTTTCCTTTGGGCTTGGCATCCTTAAAGCTTCTATTATTTTTTTTCAAGGGCTTTGCCTTAACATTCCCAATACATTTCTTCTACTTCTTTGTAGATTTGGAAGATTCGGAAATATTTGCCTCTCCAATGGGCTTACGAGGAACCACCAACATGGACTCGTAATGGGTGAGCTCACTAAGCAGCTGAATCAAAGTAAAAGTCAACTTATTCATAATATAGTTGTTTTTTAATTGTATGAAACTCTTCGAAAGAGTTTCCTACATCATGGTCATCTGTCTATGCTCGTCAATACGAGCTCCATGAGTTTCAGTCGTGTTGAGATAGGTCATCATCCTTAAGACGTGCTCTCGAACATATATCCCCACCTTCATTCTTACGGTCATCGCTAAAACCATAGCCTTATGACGTTGCCACTCTGAAGGATGCCTGAACATGTCATGTAATGACTCTATCATCAAAGATGTTGTAGCCATCAGCTCATGCTTTGTAGAAAGAACCTTGGAAATCCCTGCTACCAAGTAGCAATGGGATTTCTCATTGGCCGCAACCCATTTTTGGTAGGTATCGCACACAACTTGGTGAGAATTTCTGGCTGGCTCGGAATGACATTCTTCCGTCAGGAAAAACTTAAGTCTTCACAAACTAAGATGGTGTTCATGTTACTTTTTCATTTTACATAGTTTTCTCTCGTTAATTTATCATTTGAGAGAATAGAAATGATCGGAAAAACCATGGTTGAAAATAAAACAAGCATGTATTTTAACATTCATTGATCACATATCAAAATCTTCAAAATATTTAGGCATAAAATTAAACATGATGCATGTACTATGTATAATGAATTAGAAACCTAAAAATAATTAGTATGTCACGAAAATCTATTCATTGGGACTAAAAAGTGCATATTTATTGAGAGAATAAAATATCATTTTACACTTATGGTGTCACTAATCCCCTTAATTTAGCATGTTTATGTAATAATATTTAAATTTAAATTTTTTATTTCTTATTGTGATTTTTATATTTTATATAGGTGAAATAATAATTTGGATACATATTTAGAAAAATGAACTTGACATTTGAATTTTGGAGGCCAAAAATTTAATAGGGTGTTCTAACAATGTACAACTTCGGAAATTCCAGCCCTATGCAATGTTTGTATTTCGGCCATAACTTTTTACTTTGATATCGGATTAAGGTGATTCAAGTTCCAGATGAAAGAAAACTCAAAGATCTACAACTTTGATGTTCATAGGATTTTCGAATTCTAAAGTTTTCAAAAACGCAATTGATGAAGAATCCAAAGTGTGTTAAATATCAAATCTTAAAAAAGGGAAAAAAAAACAACATTTGTCAATTTCTTTAGTGGAGAAATAAGTGGAGAAATTAGTGGAAGCCTTTTTTTTTGCCTAAAAATAGAAGTCATAATTTCATTTTCATTTTCATACTTTCTTTGATTTCTCTTAAGGAATTGAAGATTGTATCTTGTGTGTTTAATTTCTTATAATGTCTTTTAATTTTAGTTATAAAATTATGTATGTTTTTAATTACATTATGAGTAGCTAATTACTTTCCGCTGGGGGAATGAGTGAAACTTTTATTATTTAAAATTTAGATTAATCTCTCTTATATTATATTATATATAAATAGTAATGGATAATAATTAATTGAGATTTAGACTAATTATTGACAAACTATTCTACCGCCTATATAGCTGGTTTTATACGATTTAGACATAATTTATTACATAATTGAACTTGTTATAGACGAACGGTATCACCACCATTATGGCTGATTTTATATTTTTGGCATATTTAGTACCTTGGCAGGACTATTTATCGATAGAAATGACTACCGTCTTTATGGCCGTTTATATGTTTTGGCATAGCTAATTCTGGAAGTAAATTAATTGGGTTATAATAATCATTATATATTATAAAAAGTGAGATTTCTAAATATAAAATATTAAAAGTGGACCCATAACCCCCAATATTTTATTTTATTGTTTTCATTTAATTCAAATTCTCCAAACAACTTCAAACAAATCAATCTTTTTTCCTTTTTCTTTAATTATTATTTTATCATACTAAAAATCTATTCCCTGTGGATCGATCTAGGACTTACGGCTTATTTTATTACTTCAACACTCTTATACTTGGAGTAAATAACCACTTTTAGAGCATGTCATCTATCATCACACAAATAAATGTCTTATAAGTGTCGTAGAGTAGGTCAAGTATTTACATGATAGATCGAGACAATCTCAATTGATTAATATATGCGAGAATAACTCTTATTCCTATATTAACTAACCACTGTTCGATTTGATCAGGGAATTTCGATTAACATTTAATCATTCCTTTGTGAGTGTAACCCGTTTGTTTTAGAACTCTTGGACTTAACTAGTGAAGTGCCGCCGTATGATAGGTCAGTTCACTAAATACATTTAGAATTCATATCCTCTCGGAATCCAAACTTGATATTGGCCCAAAATGGACACCATCTGTAGAGGGACGAAAACAAAGCCGTCTCGAGGCGCCTTTGAATCTCACGTTTTCGGACTAATAACTGAGATCGCGGGATATATTGTCGTATATCTCTCCCTCATTCACAATTTTAAATTTAAGGATTTCTACTTAAAATATCTAATATTTTAATTTACTAGTGTCTACAAGTTTATGCGTGGCTAAAAGATAACTCAACTTTACACTAGTGTAATATTAGTGATATATCCAATTTTAACTCTTAAAATTTTATTCACTAATTCTTATTAGTGTTGGACAATTATGACCCATAGCGTCACTATTTGTAAAAGACATTGTGTTTTTATACAAATTAATTATGTAGCAAAGGAAATTGCCTTTTATCATTTCGTAATTAGATTACTTAAATGGGTGAATGATGAAAGTCCTTATGATTAGTTCCGGATTGAGATGATATGAGACAGTATCAATCCACGACGGTTTAATCATTAAATATCCCTAGTCGTAGTATTATCGAGATTGGACATTGATAATGCGGAATATACTAGTATCGCACTTGTGCTTGTTATAGAAGCGTAACAACATAGTTCTCATATATTTAAGTATTGGATACTTATGCAAGTGTGGTAGGAGGTTGTGTTTTACCGATGGTACGGAAACAACTTCGCTCTAGATAGACCACTCAGAATCCCATTGGTAGTATGACTATGTGTCTATGGGAGTCCGCATCAGGGTAGGTGTATTTGATCTTAACCTGAGACTTGTATCGCTAGTACTTGCGACAATCAATATGCTTTGGTTTTGGTCGTCCAAGACTTTAACAAGTTCTGTGTACGCCTCTTCTGGGTTTATTGAGAATCGTAGTGTATTGGGTGTGATGTCAAGACAGAAGTATCACTTCAGTCATATGGAGATGATGGTCACACAGAGATACATAAATGGTTCTCTAAAGGGTTGCAACAATCAGGATAATATGACTAGGTCATGATTATCCGATAATAAAGAGACTAGTTGCTAGTGATCCGATATATGCTTCATACGGGGCATACACTATTCCAGCCCTAGGCCTTGCATGTGACATCCGATACTGGATCGCTATACGTAATACTATGTATACTACGCCTGACATAGATTATATATTCCATTAAGAATATTTCTGGAGAATTAGGTAGGCATGGCGCTTTGCTAGAAGCCAACCTTGTCTCGTAAATCGGTAAGAACGTAGTACAAGGTACGTACGTGTTCGGATAGTCCGACGACCGGATTTACTGCCAACATATCCAGGGATCTCTTGGGTCGCTTCCGAAGATTCACCGATGACGTATGATTCGAACTTTATTAATCTGGGAATAATAGCGGAGAGACTTTATCTGGGATAAAGTACTATTTGAAGAGAGAGAACGATTAATTTTGAATTAATCGATAAAATAATATATTCGATATGTTAAACGAAATTAGATTTCGACGCGGAATTAAAATTAGATTTTAATTCGGGCTAACGAATTGATTTAGAATTAATTCGCAAGTGACGTGAATAGTAATTTTGCTAGGCATGATTATATAATTAAATTTTATTTAATTACAATGCAACGGAAAATTCGTTAATTCGGAATTAACGAAATCGAGCCCGGAATGTGTTTGCGAGGCCACTTTGATTTCGAATCAAGTGCGGACTACAAGTCACATCGCGAGTGTAGGAACTGTATTTTTGCATATAAGTCCCTATGATGAGTCTCATTTGGAGGCACTACCTTTTAAGTCACGAAAGTCGCGGGAAATGGACGTCGGAAGGGGAAATTCAGAATGAGTATGTCATCAGATTCATTTCACAAGTTCACTGTTTTCGTTCGTGCTGCGTTCGTGGCCACGTTTGAACATCAAACAGATTACGAGCGTTCGTGTAGCGTTCGAATCGGCGTTCGAACGGTGGTGGTATTTCTGGTTTTGCTTTTAGCCTTACACCCAAGCCCAATTAGCCCACCAAAGCCCATAAAACACATCCAAATTAATAAAACACATATTTAACACATGGGGAATTAAATAAAATCTAAAAATCATATACCAAATTAAAATAAATATCAAATAAAATCATGCCTAATTAAAATCAATCAACAAATTTTTATTCCTAATAAAAAATATTATATTCCTAACTAAAAAATTTCATGCCTAAACCAAAATAAATTAAATATTTTAACTTCCTAATAAACCAAATTTTGTCCCCCAATCAATCTTAGGCTTTCCTTGCATAACACCAAATCATATCCTCCTTAAATGCACCAAATCCCTTCTTTGTCAAGCAAGGATTCACCCATCCGATTTGCCTATAAAAACAAAGCTATTCCAACCCTTGAGTCCTCCTGACTTTTCACGCAGATACAGCAAAAAGAGCTCTCATTCACGCCCAATACACGAAAAAACAAGAAGAAGCAATTTCTCTTCCCATCCTCCCTCTACATCACCGAAAATGATCACCCTAAATAACCCTTACATTACCGAAAATCACACCCCCATATAGTAGCCTAAACACATTAAAACAACCTCTAAACACTTAAACAGTAACTAAAAAACTGCACTTTTAATCCCTAAAATAGTAACTAAAACTACACCTTAGACCAGTCTAAAAAATCGCAAAACAGTGGCCTAAAACATCAAAAACAGTGTCTGAAATACAGCAATAATACAGCAGTAAAACATCAGCGGAACGGAGGGAAAACATGAGCCGGAACAGCGAAGCAGTGAAGGGAAATGTTGAACCAGTGAACCGGAGGAGTTTCGGAGCATCCACCCTTCCGACGACCGCGTACAGTACTTCCAAGAGTCGACATAAAAGGTTAGACCTGATGGCACCATTCGTATTTATTTTTATTCATCCTTTAATCGTTTTAGTCATTTATTTCATATGAGAGTCGGTCATGGATGCATGTTGTGGCTTTGAATAAAATGGAAAATGTGTCGCCTCTCGTGGTATATAGGATGGAAACCCAGACATAAATTCTGTAGCCGAATTCGAATGGACGGTAGTGCGGTCTGTACTTGGGATACAACTCCACATACCACTTGAGCAAACGACGCATATTTTTTTTTATGTTGTTTGATTCGTTTATTATCCATTATTTAATTTTTGCATATTATTTGTTTGAGTAATGATGAGGTAAATCACATGGGCTTAGTAAGTGCGATTAAAGGTCCTCTATTTCGAGGGGTTAAAATCATTTACCACGATGCTTTGTCGCGCCGGACGATGTATATTCGGTTGAATGTGAGATGTGTTCAATCGGGTATACAAAGTCCGATATTGTTGTTTCTTTTATCTCTTATATGCATTGTGTTATTAGCGCATGAGCTTAGTAAGTGCGATTAAAGGTCTTCCATTTCGAGGGGTTAAAATCCTTTACCACGATGCTTTGCCGCGCCGGATGATGTATATTCGGTTGAATGTGAGATGTGTTCAATCGGGTATACGAAGTCTGATATTGTTGTCTTTATTTCTTATATGCATTGTGTTATTAGCGCATGGGCTTAGTAAGTGCGATTAAAGGTCCTCTATTTCGAGGGGTTAAAATCCTTTACCACGATGCTTTGCCGCATCGGATGATGTATATTCGCTTGAATGTGAGATGTGTTCAATCGGGTATACGAAGTCTGATATTGTTGTCTTTATTTCTTATATGCATTGTGTTATTAGCGCATGGGCTTAGTAAGTCGGATTAAAGGTCCTCTATTTTGAGGGGTTAAAATCCTTTACCACGATGCTTTGTCGGGCCTTTTAGCCCATTATTATTTATTAGGTGTCATATATTCATCCGTTCATGTATGTGTCATGTTTTTTACTGCATTTTGGAGGTCACTACTGTAACCCCGTTCAAACACGTTTCAGAACGCCGCACGAACGCATGTTTTCTGTCTAGTCCCATTCGAACGCGTTATCAAACACTATACGAACGTGAACCTTATGTTTACCATTGGAACGCGTTTACGAACGCTACTCGAACGCGCATGCATTTGTTTCATCAGGTCTAGTCCTATTCGAACGTGTTATCAAACGCCACATGAATGAGAACCTTTGTTTACCGTTCGAACGCATTTTTGAACGCTACACGAACGCGCATACACTGAACTGAGTCATTTTCATCACATGTCATGCATAATTATTTCTTAGGTGATTTCTCTTGTATCATGTAATCAATCATACTATTTGAATTCATGCATTTATTTATTTGATGTGTTCATGAGATGGTATTCAAGCATGATTAGGCCGTTAGTATGCTACTTGGTTCTTAAGCATGATTTAGCCCATTTAGTTGTTCATTTTCAAGCATGATTAGTCCTTTATTTTGCGTTTGGAATTTGCATTATGTTTAGGTTGTTCTTTGTTTTCTGCATTATACGACCGAAGTATGTTCATGAGATTGCCATATGCTATTGCATGTTCGCCGTTATTCCAATTTACTTTCATGCTTGAGTGTACAATTATTATCTACTGGCATGTCTATGATCAAATGTAATATGCTTATGACATTGTATGCTTGCCGTATTTCAATTCATCGTTATGCATGCAAATTGGGACATAGATTATATGTTAATAGGTTGTATGCAAATTGGGACATAGATAATATGAAAATGTGTTACATGTGAATTGAGATGAACTCTTGATTTATGCATGCGAACTTAAGAGTAGATTATCCTTGGAAATAAATGTTGCTTAGGCTTGGTTGAATTATTGCAAAAATCATTTTATTACAAGTGGCATAAGTAATGGACCATTCCGAACCCAATGGTTTGAGGTCTCCCCTTGCGAGGGGTGAGTGCAGCCTTAAATCTTTGTCCCGGTTCACATCGGGTGGCGACTCCATTATTCTCCGATTTAGTCCCCCGCGGGCTACTCCATACTCCCAACCGGGCCGCGAACCTGGGACAGCATGCGTCGCCCAATTTCTGTGTTCCCACAGTTTGGCGACTCCACTGAGGATAGAGAATCGGCCCCAAAATAATGTCTTGTAATATTATGATTTGTGTTTTAATTAACTGTGTCTACCGTGGGTTAAAATGGGTTTAATCAAAGGCATTTTTAAGGCTAGGTAATGGTTTGGTGTCTTCCTTCATTCACTACCTTTCTATTAGGAAAAGCTGTGAAGGCACTTAGATAATCATTTACTCGTAGCCTATTGTGATGGACTAATTTGGAGGACCCGTTGTTTATTCCTGTCACCAAGCGATAAGAGCCTAAGAGGCTATAGTACTTAAGAGAGCCTCGCTCCACCCTCCATCTGGGGAATCTACAACAGGAAATCCATCTGACAGTCATTCACACACCATAACTCGTTGGCACGTATTGTAAGGTATAAAAAATGTGCGCTTACTTGGTCGCTCGAACCTTTGAGGGGGGAGACCTAGTTGTGGGCAATCCTTCGCCCGCGAGAGTCTTTGACTACACTCCCGCAAACCCACACGTAGACCGGGGTTGTATGGCCTATAGCAACTATTTCCTTGTGCTTGTGGACCATCCTTATTTGGATGCAGTTGGACTTCTTGTCAGAAATGCGAACTTACTGGGCCATTTAAAATGGGAGGAGTTCTTATCCTATGACAATTAGGCCAAAAGCTTCTGAAATGTTAATGGGTCACTCTGTAGAAATTATTTTTGTATGCTCATGTTTGGGAACATTGTCGTTTGGATCCATTCGGACATTTTGTCATGAGGTATGGGCTTGTTGGGCCATTTAAACTGGGACAAGAACGTATCTTATGATGATTGGGCCAAAAGTTTCTAAAACGCCAATGGGCCATTATATGTTTGTGTTTAGGAACATTATCATTTGGATACGGTTGGACCTCTTTCCATAAGATATGAACTTGTTGGGCCATTTAAACTGGGATGAGTTCACTCCTACGACAGTTAGCCTAAAAGATCCTAAAATGATGATGGGCCGATTTGTGTGAAAATTTTAATGAGTTGATATATTCCTTGTTTCGCATGCATCTCATTCATCTCATGCATACATATAAAATGTTAACACCCTCTATATCTATAAAAGACGTCATAGATTCCCGTTGGGTTAGGGAAGAGGGAAGACTCACTAAAAGATCGGTAACAGATATGAGTACATCCAATAACGAGGTATCCCAGATAGATCAGTTGGAAAATGGTCTCACCAAAATTACTGAACAGTTGCAAGCCTTGACTACTGCTGTGGCTGGTATGGTTGTACCCCATGCTGGGGGAAATTCTAAGAATGTAAGGCGCGAGGAGCCTCCGAATGGGTTGGGGGATGATATCCCCACTTTTGATGATGACATGGCAGAGTATGCAACAGGCAGAGTGATTGTGTCTCAGACAGATTTTAAAAAGCTTCGGGATCAGGAAGAAACAGTTACCCGCAAAATGAGGGGTAAACATGAAGAGTTGTTAGATTATGAGGCAATGACCTTCGAAGAACAGTTGCCAGCTCAGTTCAAGATGCCGGATATGGCTAAGTTCAACAGGAATGGGGATCTGAGGGTCCATCTCCGTCAGTATGTTTCAGTTATGAGTTCAGTGGGTTTATCCAAGTGTCAAGTGCAGAAAATGTTTGAGATGTCACTTGAGGGAGCGCCGGTAGTTTGGTATCACAGCCTTGAGAATAAGATTAGGGAAGATTGGAGGGAACTGACTGATGCTTTTCTGAAGCAATATGTTACAGATCTAGAAATTGATTTGTCACTGTGGGATTTGGAGAACACTAAGCAGAAGCCGGAGGAAAGCTTCAAAGAGTATGTAGACTGCTGGAGAAGCCAACTCCTAAAGATGCAGACTCGGCCCTCGGAGAATGACCAAATTAAGATGATTATCAAGGGCACCAAGCCCTCCATCTATGGGAAACTGAGGAGGATGACCTCCATGATTGCTGATTTTCGACAGTTGAGAGAAACTGTCATGGATATTGATGAAGAAGAAGCAGAGAACAATGAGTTTTATGGCCTAAGTAGGAGGCCTATTGGGGGAACATCAGGTACCAAACCTATTTCTACGGAGATTACTGCCATCTGGAATCGGAGATTCTCCAACTTATGGAGGCCCTTGTCTAAGGTGTTGGAAAAATTAAAAAGATAAAGACTTCTGAAACCCCTGGAAACCAAACCACTTCCCAACCCTCCACCACCACATCTCAACCTAAGCCAATATTGTCACTTCCACCAACAGAAAGGCCATGACACTGACAATTGTGCCCGCTTCCGCCATGAAATCCATGACCTTATAGACTCCAAAAAGATACCCGACCCTGAAACAGAATGCCCCAACACACACCAAAATCCCCTACCAAATTACCACTTTGTCCCCCCACTGACCTATATGATAAACTCCGGCCTACCAGAAAGCCTTGTCCTCAAATTCTTTGACCACCAAGCCTATTGCCTTGGAACTTGGGATAGTAATAGTGAAAATGAGACAAAATGGGGCAAAATTTCTGGGAAGACTTCTCCAGTAGTGATGAAGAAGAAGTGAGGGGGATGACACGCAGTGGGCGTTTCTACAATGATATGACTGAGAAGGGTAAAAGAGTGTTATCAGAGGGTATAGAAGTGGTTGAGAATACAGAAAATGCCGAGGGAGATGTAGTGCTGCAGCAGTTGAGGAAAACCCGAGCACAAGTGAGTATCTGGGATTTGTTGTGTGCATCCCAAGAGCACAGGCGGGCCATGGTTGATGCCTTAAGCAAGATAGAGGTGACAGAAGATGCCAACCTCACAATGTTTGTTGGGTCAGTGCAAAAGGAGGCTTTGCAGGCAATCACTTTTTCTGAGGAAGAACTCCCAGCTGAGGGGAGAAATCATAATAGACCTTTGTTTTGCAACCTATTGAAGGGGATCAACATAAGTTTGAATTCCCAGATGAAGAGATCCAGGCAATAGCAGTTCAGGGATGGAAAATGTATTTTAACGGAGCAGTGAATTACAAAAGGAGCCAGAATTGGGGTCGTGATAGTGACCCCCGGAGGAGAGACTTTGCCTCTAGCCAAGAGGTTGACGTTCAGAGTAACTAACAACATGGCCGAGTATGAAGCATGTGCTTTTGGTTTGACTGCACTGATAACCTTGAAGGCTGAGAGCGTGGAGGTCTACGGAGATTCGATGCTGGTGATCCGAAAGATACAAGGAGAATGGGAATTGAAAGAATAACGGTTGAAACCTTACCTTTTTCACCTCAGAAAGTTGGCACAGGTTATCCTCGATTATAAGTTTCAGCACTTGCCGCGAGAAGAGAATCAGATGGCTGATGCATTAGCTACACTTGCAGCAACTTGGGAAAATCCAGAGAAGTTGGTAATGAGACCGTTGGTACTGACAACAGCAAATAGACCCATTCATGAGATAGAAAGAGTCCTCGAAGTAGAGATCGACGATGTTAAACCTTGGTATCATGACATTCAAAGGTATCTGGAACACGGGGAACTCCCGGAGGGAGCAGGCAGAAAAGACAGATTAGCCATTCAGAAATTAGCTTCCCAATATGTGATTTTGAAAGGGGAACTGTACAAGAGGAAAGCAAATGGTATTCAGTTGAAATGTTTGAGAAAATGAGAGGCTCAGCATGTAATGGAAGAAGTACACGTCGGGGTATGTGGTCCGCACATGAACGGGTTGAACCTCTCCCGCAAGATAGTGAGACAAGGTTTTTACTGGTCAACCATGGAGACCGACTGCACGAAAATGGTAAAGCACTGTCATGATTGTCAAGCACACGGTAATTTGAATCATTTTCCGCACACAGAGTTTCACGGGTTTTCAGAGCCGTGGCCTTTCTCAACATGGGGAATTGATATGATTGGAGACATTCGACCGAATACATCGAATGGGCATCGCTTCATAGTAGTGGCAGTAGATTATTTCTCAAAGTGGGTGGAAGCCGAGTCATTCCACAATATTACAGCGAAACAGATGGCAAAGTTTATAGCTCGGAATCTCATTTGTCGATATGGTATGCCGTACCATGTGGTTACAGATAACGGAGTTCAGTTCCAGGGGGAAACAAAAGCAATGCTACAAAAATACAGGATAGGCCATCATAAGTCATCACCGTAGAGGCCGCAGACAAATGGGGCAGTTGAGGCAGCCAACAAGACAATAAAGATAATTTTAGGCAAGATGACAGAGAACTGCATGGATTGGGCAGATAAACTACCGTATGCTTTATGGGGGTATAGAACATCAGTAAGAACAGCGACATGATCCACACCTTACTCTTTGGTCTACGGGATGGAAGCAGTACTGCCAGTGGAGGTTGAGATACAGTTAATAAGGGTATTAGCAGAAACAGAGTTACCTGAACAAGAATGGACCACACAGAGGTTTGAACAGTTAGCACTGTTAGATGAAAAGAGAATGAAGTCCTTGCATCACATGCAGGTATATCAGAAGAGGTTGGCTCGGGCATTCAACAAGAAGGGCGCCCTACTAAGATTAAAAATGGTGATTTGGTACTTAAGCAGTCAAGGTCATCAACCACAGATCCGAGAGGAAAGTTCAGACCTAACTGGGAATGACCTTACATAGTGCAGAAAGTAATGGGAAATGGGGCAGTGAAACTGTCAGACTTGGAAGGTAACGAGTTCACTGAGCCGATCAACGTGGACAGATTGAAGTAGTATTTTGCCTGAGAAAGAGAAGACTTGGCAGAAGGCCAAACCCGACGGGATAAGGTAACTCATGCATGCATACATACACGTAACACATTTTGGCATTCGTTTTGTGTTTGTTTTGTATTCACATGTTTTGAAGAAGAAAAGAGAAGGCGGCAAAGAAAAGCCGATTAGAAGCATCAACATACCAGCAGCAGTTTCGGGATGCGTCCCAGGGGGCGAGGCCCACATCAATACTAGCAGCAGTCTTGGGGATGAGTCTCGGGGTAGAGGCTCACATCAACACATATACCAGTTGCAGTAATTGGGATGCGTCACAGGATCGAGGTCCATCATATCATCAGTTTCAGGATGCGTCTCAGGGTCGAGGCCCATCTTTTTTCAGCGGTATTGGGATGCATCCCAAGGTCGAGGCCCCCGTTGTCGGTTGCAGCTATTGGGATGCGTCCCAAGATCAAGGTCCACTGCATCATCAGTTTCGGGATGCGTCCCAAGGTCGAGGCCCACCTTTTGTAAGCGGTATTGGGATACGTCCCAGGGCCGAGGCCCCCGTTGTCCGTTGCAGCTATTGGGATGCGTCCCAGGATCGAGGTCCACTGCATCATCAGTTTTGGGATGCGTCTCAGGGTCGAGGCCCACCTTTTGTCAGCGGTATTGGGATGCGTCCAAGGGTCGAGGCCCCCGTTTTCGGTTACAGCTATTGGGATGCGTCCCAGAATCGAGGTCCACTGCATCATAAACTCAGTTCGAGACAACAGACAAGTCAAGTGGCAGCTGGCGAGCCAGGTAAGTGAAAATATATTGCATAACTTTGATATGATTGTCACTGTTACACATTACACAAGTCCCATCAAAGTGGGGGAAACTGTAGGCACTGCATTTTTGCATATAAGTCCCTATGATGAGTCTCATTTGGAGGCACTACTTTTTAAGTCACGGAAGTCGCGGGAAACGGACGTCGGAAGGGGAAATTCAGAATGAGTATGTCATCAGATTCATTTCACAAGTTCACTGTTTTCGTTCGTGCTGCATTTGTGGCCACATTCGAACGTCAAAAACATTGCGGGCGTTCGTGTAGCGTTCGAATCGACGTTCGAACGATGTCGGTATTTCTGGTTTTGCTGCTAGCCTCACACCCAAGCCCAATTAGCCCACCAAATCCCATAAAACACATCCAAATTAATAAAACACATTTTAAACACATGGGGAATTAAATAAAATCTAAAAATCATATACCAAATTAAAATAAATATCAAATAAAATCATGCCTAATTAAAATCAATCAACAAATTTTTATTCCTAATAAAAAATATTATATTCCTAACTAAACAAATTTCATGCCTAAACCAAAACAAATTAATATTTTAACTTCCTAATTAACCAAATTTTGTCCCCCAATCAATCTTAGGCTTTCCTTGCATGTCACCAAATCATATCCTCCTTTAATGCACCAAATCCCTTCCTTGTCAAGCAAGGATTCACCCATCCCCTTTGCCTATAAAAACAAAGCTATTCCAACCCTTGAGTCCTCCTGAATTTTCACGCATATACAGCAAAAAGAGCTCTCATTCATGCCCAATACACGAAAAAATAAGAAGAAGCAATTTCTATTCCCCTCATCCCTCTACATCACCGAAACTGATCACCCTAAATAACCCTTACATTAACCGAAAATCACACCCCCATACAGTAGCCTAAACACCTTAAAACAGCCCCCAAATCACCTAAAACATTAACTAAAAAACTGTACTTTTAATCCCTAAAACAGTAACTAAAACTACACCTTAGACCAATCCAAAAAAACCGCAAAACAGTAGCCTAAAATATCAAAAACAGTGTCCGAAATACAGCAACAATACAGCAGCAAAATAGCAGCGGAACAGAGGGAAAACAGCAGCCGGAACAGCGAAGCAGCGAAGGGAAACGTTGAACCAGTGAATCGGAAGAGTTGCGGAGCATCCACCCTTCCGACGACCGCGTACGGTACTTCTGAGAGTCCACATAAAAGGTTAGACCTGAGGGCACCCTTCGTATTTATTTTTATTCATCTTTTAATCGTTTTAGTCATTTATTTCGTATGAGAGTCGTTCATGGATGAATGTTATGGCTTTCAATAAAATGGAAAATGTGTCACCTTTCATGGTATATAGGATGGAAACCCAGACATAAATTCCGTAGCCGAATCCGAATGGATGGTAGTGCGGTCTGTACTTGGGATACAACTCCACGTACCACTTGAGCAAACGACACATATTTTGTTTTATGCTGTTTGATTCGTTTATTATCCTTTATTTAAATTCTGCATGTTATTTGTTTGAGTAATGATGATGCAAAGCGCATGGGCTTAGTAAGTACGATTAAAGGTCCTCTATTTTGAGGGGTTAAAATCCTTTACCACGATGCTTTGCCGCGCTAGACGATGTATATTCGGTTGAATGTGAGATGTGTTCAATCGGGTATACGAAGTCCGATATTGTTGTTTATTTGATCTCTTATATGCATTGTGTTATTAGCGCATGAGCTTAGTAAGTGCGATTAAATGTCCTCTATTTTGAGGGGTTAAAATCCTTTACCACGATGTTTTGCCGCGCCGGAAGATGTATATTCGGTTGAATGTGAGATGTGTTCAATCGGGTATACGAAGTTCGATATTGTTGTCTTTATTTCTTATATGCATTGTGTTATTAGCGCATGGGCTTAATAAGTGCGATTAAAGGTCCTCTATTTCGAGGGGTTAAAATCCTTTACCACAATGTTTTGCAGCGCCGAATGATGTATATTCGGTTGAATATGAGATGTGTTCAATCGGGTATACGAAGTCCGATATTGTTGTCTTTATTTCTTATATGCATTGTGTTATTAGCGCATAGGCTTAGTAAGTCGGATTAAAGGTCCTCTATTTCTAGGGGTTAAAATCTTTTACCACGATGCTTTGTCGCGCCTTTTATCCCGTTATTATTTATTAGGTGTCATCTATTCATCCGTTCATGTATGTATCATGTTGTTTACTGCATTTTGGAGGTCACTGCAGTAACCACATTCGAACGCGTTTCAGAACGCCGCACGAATGCATGTTTTCTGTGTGGTCCCGTTCGAACGCGTTATCAAATGCTATATAAACGCGAACCTTCTGTTTACCGTTCGAACGCGTTTACGAACGCTACTCGAATGCGCATGCATTTGTTTCATCAGGTCTGGTCCCGTTCGAATGCATATCAAATGCCACACGAACGAGAACCTTTTGTTTACCGTTCGAACGCATTTTCGAATGCTACACGAACGCGCATACACTGAACTGAGTCTTTTTCATCACATGTCATGCATAATTATTTCTTAGGTGATTTCTCTTGTATCATGTAATCAATCATACTATTTGAATTCCTGTATTTATTTATTTGATGTGTTCATGAGATGGTATTCAAGCATGATTAGGCCGTTAGTATGCTACTTGGTTCTTAAGCATGATTTAGCCCATTTAGTTGTTCATTTTCAAGCATGATTAGTCCTTTATTTTGCGTTTGGAATTTGCATTATGTTTAGGTTGTTCTTTGTTTTCCGCATTATATGATCGAAGTATGTTCATGAGATTGCCGTGTGCTATTGCATGTTCACCGTTATTCCAATTTACTTTCATGCTTGAGTGTACAATTATTATCTACTGGCATGCCTATGATCAAACGTAATGTGCTTACGACATTGTATGCTTGCCGTATTTCAATTCATCATTATGCATGCAAATTGGGACATAAATTATATGCAAATAGGTTGTATGCAAATTGGGACATAGATAATATGAAAATGTGTTACATGTGAATTGAGATGAAGTCTTGATTTATGCATGTGAACTTAATAGTAGATTATCCTTGGAAATAAATGTTGCTTAGGCTTGGTTGAATTATTGCACAAATCATTTTATTACAAGTGGCATAAGTAAGGGACCATTCCGAACCCAATGGTTTGAGGTCTTCCCTTGCGAGGGGTGAGTGCGGCCTTAAATCTTTGTCCCGGTTAACACCGGGTGGCGTCTCCATTATTTTCCGGTTTAGTCCCCCGCGGGCTACTCCGTACTCCCAACCGGGCCGCGAGCCCGGGACAGCATGCGTCGTCCAATTTATGTGTTCCCATAGCGAGTCACATTACTTGTCACTTTAGTGATAGATGTCAAGTCACCTTTTTGGTGAGTGACATGCAGTCACTATTCATGATAGAAGTTGGTGTGGGCATTTAATGGATTTTTGGAGCCAAAATTTTGGTTGACTTTTGAAAGATATACCAAATATTTTGGTAAAGGTTTTTGATTATTGTTTTAAGAAAAAAAAACACAAAATAGCAAAAACTTTATCCCTCTCTTCTCATTGCCGTGAGCCTCTCCAAGGTGAAAGAGAAATTGTTTTTCTTCCTCCTTTGCTAGCACACTTTAAGGATCAATACAAGATGATAAGGAAACCGAACTTAGAGCTTGGAATCCTTTGGAAGCTTGGAGCTTGTACATATTCATCAACAAAATCTTGCCTTGGCCGAAAGCTTCAACAAGGAGAAAAATTTTGTTGTTCTTCGCATCCAAAAATCGTTCAATGTAAGTGTATTTCCGCCACTCTTCTTTGCGTATTCATTCTATTTCTATGCTTAAATGATATTGGGATTAACCTAGAAACCCAACAATGGTATCAGAGCCATTTTGAGCATGAAATATACTTAGGCTAAAATTTGGGTAAATCGGATTTGAGCATGTTTTGACTAAATTACTTGTTTGAACATGCTTGTATATGGATGACTTGGAGTTGTTTGTGATCAATTTTATGAAAAATGGATTGGATCAATTTTTCCCCAAATCATTGGCTTGGCCAAATGCTATTAGTGCCCTAAAGTCATGGTTTTTTTTTGTTCCTTTGATCATTGGATGACTTGAAACAATTGGGAAATGTTGATTTGTAATTCAATCGGATTGAAAATGAAATCAGACATAAAAAACCCATGAATGTCGTGAGCTACCTAGCATGAAATGAGATGATTTTTTGAATCAATTATGTTGGACATGTGTTGATGTAGAAAATCATGATTAATTGGTTAGATTAGTATTTTGGAAATGTTAATTTAATGGTTAATCATGACTTAACACTTTAATTAATTGAATTTTAAAATTTGGAATATTAAAGTTTAATTAATTAGGCTTGATTTTGAATTGGGCTTGTAATTGTTGTATTGGGCCTAATGGGCTTGGTTGGGCCAAGTTGGTTTAGGCCAATTGGATTGGATCCATATTAGGCCTAAATCATTCCATTAAGTCCAAATATAACAAATGGGCTTTAAAAGTTTAATTGGGCCGAAATTGGTTTCTTGGCAAATGAGGGCGATTCCTTAATTGGGCATGGTATTTGGGTTTGACCCATATTGACTAAAGCCCATGCCTTATGAAATCAATTGAAAACCCATCGGACTTTAATTAAACAACATTGGATGTTAGTTGGGCTTTGAGACCCGATTAGATTAGATTTGGAATCTAAATCGTTAAAGCACATTAAAAGGTGTAGTTATTTAATTTGGAATTAAATAAATTGAATTAGTATTGAATACGAATTAAATTATATTTAACAAGTAGTTCGATATAATTCAAGAATTCGTACTTTGAGTACTTATTCTCAAACGAGTTGGACTCGCGCAAAATCAAATCGTTGTTTGAATATTGGATGATCATTTAATTCAAAGAATAATTAATTGGATTATATTGATTGAATTACATGCTATGAATGAATACATGGATGTGTTGAATGAATAGCGTATATCTGATGGATATTAGAAGGAAAAGGGCAATTTTGGAAATTGTTGTAAATTTAGAATTTATTAAATTTGAACTGCGTGTCCAGCCTTCTCTCTTTATTGATTCTTTGTATTCTCTTCTCACCTAATTCCCCTCAATGTTAATGATGTTTCTATTATTTTATTATGTAATTGGTAGAAGTAGAATAGTGCTAGCCGGGGAGAGGAAAGTGAGTCATTTGTTCTAGGAACAATTTGTTAAATATCCATCCGCATATCGTTATTAATTTACTTTTGCGCCTTATTATGCTTTTAGAATGCATGTTTAAGAGTGTATGATGAGACCTAACAAAGATAATAAATTGGTTGTCAATTTACGCGAAAAACCCTCAAAACATATTAAGCGTTTTTCCTTCCATTGAGTGATTCTTACTCAAGATCCAAGATTGACATTGGTTTGTTGGCCAAAGTCAAGACCTTTGTCAATTGCGGATGTGTTTGAATCATGAAGGCTTTGTACCACATCGGTGTCTTGTCCAAGTTGTGATTTGTTGGTCAAAGTCAAGATCACTTCTTGTCCATCGACATCGATTACGAAGCTTTCCAAGGTCAATGGGTCATGCTTAACTAGAATCATTAAGCTTGTTGTGCCAAAGCCAAGACTTAGTTGATTCAGAGGAAAAAGGTTAGGAAAATATATTGGATATATTGGCATATATATTGTATATATGTTTCGGACTTGGAGGTCCACCTACCGGATCTAGGAATTGGATGAGATCCAATTGATCTTCGAGATCTACCTAGTTAAATATCATACATCTTGTTGGCCAAAGTCAAGGTTGTGTGTTATTTAATGGGATCCTAGCCCACTAGGAAATTAGGTTTCCCGAGTACTCACAGAGGGTTAGAGGCTCGCCGAAAAATAGTAGGAGGCTAGTATTGAATTTGCAATTTCTTTCAAATACTTAGCTTTACGCGCTTTCAAATTATTTCGTCAAAATTATTTTATTAGTTGGACTAATATTGTGTTATTTTTCATGTAACAGTTAGACTGTACCATTATATTGTTAATTTGATAGTTGGACTATCGCAATTAAAATGACTAGAAAGAACAGTGTCCGGGACATCATCATGGCCAATAATATCTTTAACGACACTAACTTTTCCGATTGGGAAATGAATCTAAGGATAGTCATTGGATCCGAGAGACTGCTATATACTATAGAGAGACCTCTTGGGCCTAAGCCTGGATCTGATCAGTTGCTCGAGCTAGAACTTTGGAAGACTCATAGCGATAACAACGCAACTGTTCAATCTATTATGCTTGCTGCTATGACTCAACAATTCCGTTGACAGAAAAAGGGATTGGATCCCTATAACATGTTGGCGAAGTTGACTGATCTACACCGATCTAATCTTAGATCGCAAAGATATGAGTTACAGAAGAAGCTCTTCCACGCTTGGATGTCGGAGGGTACATCTGTTGAACATCATGTGACACAGATGATTGCCGATATCGAGCAGCTTGGACAAATGAGGATTGTCTTTGAGATAGAGACCTCTATAGATTTGATCTTACAGTCTTTCCCCGACACTTGGAGTGGGTTCATCATGAACTACAATATGATGAACCAAGAACAGACTATTGGAGAGTTGATGTCCACGATGTGTGAGGCAGAAAATGAGCTTCTTAAGGGCAAAAAGCGCGAGGCGCACTTCGTTTCTACATCTCGGACTATGAGGACTGGTCCCAAAGTGACTGGAGGTGTCAAGAATAAGAAGAAGAAGGGCAAGGCCAAATCGTCAAAGGCTTCTGGGAAGCTCAAGGACAAATCCCAAGATTTTTGTCTTCAGTGCGGACAGCGGGGTCACTGGAAGCGTGACTGCCGCGAGTACAAGGTACTCAGGAAGGAAATCAAGGCGGGCAAGGCACCGGCCTCATGTATGTTTGTTATAGAAATAAACATGACTACTTCTAGTTTTAAAAATTGGATTTTGATTATGGTTGTGGTACTCACATTTGTACTGATGTGCAGGATCTGCGGATTAGAATGAGACTGGCTTCAAGAGAGATTGATCTCCGTGTTGGAAATGGGACACCAGTCGCCGTTTTGGCCGTTGGCACTTTTGTTTTAGAACTGCCCTCGGCATGTGTAACATCCCGCCTTAGCAGCAATGTTACCGGCAGGAGACAGGTTAAACCCATCTCCATAAGCCTCTGAATCTAATGAAATTTTGGCATGATGTATTCGTAACATCAAGCAACCTGGCCTATAGCCAGCATCCATATACAACATGAACATAAAAATCTCAGCCTCAGGCCGGATTCACAACATCAATGCAATCTAAGGGCCCAACAAGAATGCGATGCAGACATAAAGACATAATACAGCCAGGGCTCCGTGCCCGAAAGTACGTATATACAAAAACTTTACAACATAAGTATCCGTGCTCAGCACGTCTCAACAATGCTCAAATACACAAGACTCGACTTCCCCAAGACTTGGTGACTGGCTGACTGCAACGTTGCTATCCGACTGCTCCGCGACTCTGAAATCCACGGTCGACCGTTTAGGTCGCCAACCTGCAAAACTCAAACACTATAGTATAGTGAGTCATAAGACTCAGTAAGTAACTATGTTCTTACCTTAAGCAACACACATGCAAGGTTTAAATTCCAGTTTACATATTATTCCTGGGATTTCTAAGTGATTCACACATTCTCTATATTACCAACTGTTCATACTATCTGTTTCGTAGCCAATTGGCAAATATTCCATTTCTTATATTCCTTTTATTTGAGCATCCATACACTCATCTCTTTCTGTTTTCTCGTAACATGTTTCTAGCTTATTCATTTGCAATCATTGCAATCATAAGTATTACGATGATGAACTTTTCACAATATCCAAATCTTACAATCATAAATCATTCTATATAATCCATACCATCATATGTACGACATATATCATCTTTTCATTAATAATATATTGGTCATTAAAACCCTATACACAAGCTCTTATATAATTTAATTTTTAATTCGTAACAGAACCATTTTAATTCACCACACACTTAAGGTCTCATATGTATAATATCATAGTACATTATACTACATTGCTCACACACAAGCCTAACACCTTTTCATTTTCTTAACTTTTTATCTTTCTTTTTACTTTACTACCTTAAGCTCAGGTAACTTCTCTAAGTTACTTTGTTACCATTCTATTTAACATATCAACATTCATCATTCATTAAATGTCTGCTAGTTATATTTTCATATATCCATAATATACATGTCAAGTCTCAATATCATTAACAGCCTCATCAAAAACACTTCACGCTTTTGCTGCGCCACTCGGATATCTTTCAAATTCCTATTCATTCTTTGCCAGTTTGGTTTGGACACTTAATATGATTATCCTTCTCTTATTTCATTGAAATATCATCAAATCGGTAATGTAAAACATTATTTCTATTCTCATACTATTAGCAATCACGTACTCATATATATATATATATATAATCATGTTATCATATCATGTTATCATACATCAATGTTTTCTAAAATACTCATTATATGTAGACATATGATTCATATAAACGTCTATTATATACTTACATGAATGTGATCACGCTATCATGCATTAACATCAACTATGTGCATCTCAGATGAATTACCAGAATACATGATTTATATGCATGATTTGTAAACCATACTCAGCTCTATCATGTTATGCTTTTAGAAAATACTTTTTCTGAGAAACTGCTTTCTGAAAATTCTGAAAATCTTATCAGCTTATGAAAACATTTTGTTAATGCACCCAAATATATATGCATTCACACAATTATGCTCATATACACACAAATTTTCCATGCATGATCTCGTATCCTCTCACTTATGATTTTATCCATGTCTATGCTCATGTATGCATGCTCATGCATATTCATGCCTATGTACTACATTCTCAATTTACGTTTGCTAATTCATGTTCAAACATACATATTTCTCATAATCATAAACTTCCACATCTTATTCATTCACGCATACAAATTCACGCTCAAACATACACATTCACTTACTTTCTTTACATATTTACAAATGCACATTTATAAATATGTCACATACTTTCTTATTCATAACCGGTATTACATTCATTATTCATAACTCATACAATATAATATGTATTCAAATATTAACATACATACTAGTTAAGCCAATTTCCTCAAAATATCAAATATACATGCTCAGGCCAAAATCACATATTCTTATTCAATCGTACTTGCAAACATTGCCATTTATCACTAATCTTATTCCCTAGGGTGTAGTGTCTACAACCCCCCATTCCCAGTTAAAGTTACTATTCACAGTAAATATTTATATATATATCTAAATTATCAACTCTTCATCCGCATCATTAATCAATCCTTCACTAACATGTATAAACATATATATAGTCTCATGTATAACAGGTATACACTTCAAAACAAAGAATTCCCAAATTCTAGGCTTTCTAACCAAATTACACATTTGCATAGTTTTGCCACTAGTTTTCGATTTCTTACTCTATGTCATTACTAAATCATCCTAGCATGCTTCTATTCCATTATTAAGTTCAATTCCAGGTTTTACCTAAACCCTAGAAATCAATTCAAACAAACTCAAGATGATCACCACATAGAATACTTACCTGGACTCCAACGTTATCCGAGTTTGATACCTTTTATTGTCACCATTAGGTATCCAAAGCATGTACACATCAACTCCACTTCCTTTAATTCACAAGTATATTTAACTCATCAATGTCAGAATACTCATTCACCTTATCATATCACGCACTTTATTTTCGCTATGCATTCATCATTAACACACATTCTTCATCTATTTCACAAGTCATCAAACAATGCATTAGCATATACCTTTATTACTACCAATCGTTATTCCAATTCACAAAGATACAAACCTCATTCCATTATTACCCAATTCGGCCAATATGCACATTTTCAAGTTTAGCACTTTTCAATTCATTTTCATTATCATACATGAACATTCATCCTAATACGCATTATTCATCATCAAGCCATTATAAAATCATGCAAATCATCCCCACAAACATATATCAAACTTGATCAAACCATAAAACACAACTTACTAATTTTTACCATGTTTTCCAGCAGTGTTACTATCTGAACAAGTCTCGGTTTCTTCATCATTTTAGGAGAAATTTAATTCCAATTGAAAAACAAATTTACAGGCATTTATTTAACACCTAAATGAACAAAACTCATACTTACCACTTAACCAAATTCAGCTCCTAAGGTCCTCATATTAATTGATTTATAGCTAGCTGCCTGCATGAAAATCTGATAGAACCAGCCCCAATCATCATACTATAACTTTTTCAATATTCAATATTTCATAAAACCATTTTACAGTCATATATATAAGACATAAAGAAACAAGTTTCATGTTTTACACTTTTGCTAATTACTCTTCCATGGCCACGTAAATCAGAGTACAAACCGATCTTACTGTTTTCGACTAAACTGTCCAATTACATCTTTTGCATTTCTCATTCCAATCATCATTTTAAGTTTGAGTCATCATTAATCACCAACACAAAACACAAAACAACTCATCCTTCTTACCCCTCAATTTTGGCCAGCCCTTAGAGAAAATAAAATTGGGCATTTCAACTCATAATGCTTCAATACATGTTCATATTATCACTAAATGCTAGAAAATGCATGCTACAAGCTCTATTGAAGCTAAAATTCCAAATTGAAATCCTAGGGTTCATAAGGTGCGAATTTGGGGCCTCTAAATTTCTTTTCAAAACTGAAATAAAGAAAAAGAAAAGAGGAAAGAAGCTCACTTTTGTAATAATGAAGCCGGAATCCATTATTTGTTGCTCCTAAATGGCTTGGGGATGAAGGGAAAATGAGAAAGAGTTTTTGGGAACCAAATTCGTTTTTTGAGAGCATGAAGAAGGTGATGAATAGTTCTCTTTTTATAAAAGAGGGCTGATTTTTTCTGTATTTAAAAGAGTGGAGAGGATTTTGCCACATGTCATAATTTCTAGACATTTCCCGAAATTACTATAGCTGCCACTAAAATCTCGATTTTTGACTTATTTCCGCTCTGATTTTGGGAAAATATTCAACGCGAAGTTTGTGCGTCTATATTTTCCCTTCGAAAAGATATATTATTCGTCAAAATCGTAGTTAAAACGAAAAAGTTACAGCTATTTTACTAACAGTTATTCAAAATGAAAAATTTAGCAGAAAAACACTAAGACTTGAAAATTTATCCCGAGTCTCCGGTCAGGATTTCTAAGTCATGGAAATCATTTTTATATCATAAAATGAATATTAACATGCTTCGCATAATTATTTACTGTGCTGGGCAGGTTACACGCTACCGGTTTGTTACAGCATGTACTTGAACTTACAGACTGTTATTATGTACCTAGTTGACTAGGAATATTATTTCTGTATATATGTTAGCCCAATGTGGGTACACTTTTGTATTTAGAAACACTGTGTGTTTTATGTATAAAAATAATATAGAAATTTGCACTGCTGTTGTAAATAATGGTCTTTATATTTTGAATATAAACCAATCTCAAAATGTAACAAACAAAAGTCTTAAAGTAAGTCATAAAGATGAAACTTATATGTGGCATTGTCGTCTGGGACACATAAACAAGACTCGCATATCCATACTTTCGAAGAGTGGGTACTTGGACGGATTTGATCCAAATTCATATGACGTCTGCGAATCTTGCTTATCAGGCAAAATGCCTAAATCACCTTTTAGCGGTAAATGTGTACGTGCCACCGAACTGTTAGCCCTTGTTCATAGTGACATTTGTGGGCCCATGTCTAGCCAGGCTAGAGGTGGATATGAATACTTTGTAACCTTTACGGATGATGCATCACGTTATGGTTATGTGTATCTTATGAGACACTAGTCGGAAACTTTTGAGAAATTCAAAGAATTTCGACACGAAGTTGAAAAAAGACCAGTAAAAGTATCAAGACATTACGGTCGGACCGTGGTGGCGAATACTTGAGCAATGAGTTTCCTGACTACTTGAAAGAATATGGTATTCTTTCATAGTGGACTCCTCCCGGAACACCGCAATTAAACGGTGTATCCGAACGGAGAAACCGAACCTTGTTAGACATGGTAAGGTCTATGATGAGTTGCACTGAGCTGCCTATTTTCTTTTGGGGATATGCATTAAACAGTGCAATACTTATTTTGAATAAGGTTCCGTCAAAGTCTGTTCAACAGACTCCGTATGAGATATGGACAGGAAAGAAACCGGGTTTCTCATTCCTGAAGATTTGGGGTTGCTGGGCAAAAGTCAAACATTTGGAATGTACCAAACTTGAACCCAAATCGAATAAATGCCTTTTTTGTGGGATATCCTAGGGAAACCAAAGGATATTACTTCTATCTCCCACGAGAGAACAAAGTTTTTGTTGCTCTACATGCGGTTTTCCTTGAGAAGGAATTTCTTAATGCAGTGATAAGTGGGAGGAAAGTAGAACTCGATGAAAGTCGGAGTGATACTGTTTCTGGCATAGAATCCTCAACGGAACATGAACAGTTCATCAGGGATGAAGTTGTACCAAAATATTCGAATACACAAGGACCACGTAGGTCAGAGAGAGTCAGAAAATAACCTGAGAGGTATGAGTTTCTGATCTCACCTCATGTAGATATCAATCTCATTGAGGAAGATGAGCTGGCTATGTATGAGGAAGCGCTACAAGATATCGATTCTGCTTTATGGCAAGATGCCATGAATTCCAAAATGGATTCCTTGTATACCAACCAAGTTTGGACACTGGTTGATGCACCGAAGGCATAAAGCCTATTGGTTGCAAATGGATCTTCAAGAAGAAGACCGACATGGATGGCAACGTACAAACGTACAAAGCTAGGCTTGTAGCGAAAGGGTATCATCAACGACATGGTGTCGATTACGCCGAAACTTTCTCACCCGTTGCCATGATTAAATCCATTCAGATAATGCTTGCTATTGCTGCATATTTCGATTACGAGATATGGCAGATGGACGTCAAAACCGCTTTCCTTAACGGAAACCTGTTGGAGTATGTTTATATGCAACAGCCTGACGGTTTTGTCGTGCCTAAACATGTAAACAAGGTTTGCAAGTTAAATTGGTCCATTTATGAACTGAAGCAAGCGTCGCGTTCTTGGAACCAACGTTTTGATGAGATCATAAAAGAATATGATTTCGTTCAAAACGAAGATGATCCTTGTGTATACAAGAAGGTTAGTAGGAGAACATTGACTTTAATTGTCCTTTATGTTGATGATGTATTGCTAATTGGCAATGACATTCCCAGGTTATCATCGGTGAAAGCTTGGCTTTCACTAAAATTCTCCATGAAAGATCTGGGAGAAGCAGCCTTTATTCTGGGAATAAAGATCTACCGGGATAGATCTAGAAAGATGCTTGGACTCTCCCAGAGCACGTACATTGACAAAGTGTTGAAGAGATTCAACATGGATCAGTCCAATATGGGACTGTTGCCAGTGTCACATGGCATCACTCTATCTAAAGACATGTGTCCTAAAACTCAAGATGAGATAGACAACATAAGTCGGATATCGTTCGCCTCGGTAGTCGGATCAATCATGTATGCCATGATATGTACGCGACCTGATGTCTCCTATGCTTTGAGCATGTGTAGTCGCTATCAGGCCGATCCAGGTGAATGTCACTGGATAGCGGTTAAGAATATCCTTAAGTATCTTAGACGAACTAAGGATGCTTTCTTAATCTATGGAGATGGAGAACTTGAGGTAATTGGGTATACCGATGAAAGTTTCCAAACCGATAAAGACGACTGTAAGTCGTAATCTGGGTACGTGTTTTGTTTGAATAACGGAGCAGTGAGCTGGAAATCTTCCAAGTAAGAGACTGTTGCCGATTCAACAACAGAAGCGAAGTATATCGCTGCAGCTGAAACAGCAAAGGAGGCAATTTGGATCCGAAAATTCCTAATTGGATTAGGAGTAGTTTCGTTAGCAGTTGAGCCCGTTCCATTGTATTGTGACAATAACGGGGCTATAGCACAGGCTAAGGAACCGCAGTCTCATCAATGATTCAAGCATATTCTTCGAAGTTTTCATCTGATTCATGAGATCATACATCGTGGCGATGTGAAGATCGAGAAGGTCGCATCAGAGGACAACATTGCAGATCCGCTGACGAAAGCTATTCCTCAGTAAAAGTTTGAGCGACATGTACATAGTTCAGGTGTTAGATGCTTGAGTGACTGGCTATAGGCCAAGTGGAAATTGTTGGACAATTATGACCCATAGCGTCACTATTTGTAAAAGACATTGTGTTTTTGTACAAATTAATTATGTAGCAAATGAAATTACCTTTTATCATTTCGTAATTAGATTACTTAAATGAGTGAATGATGAAAGTCCTTATGATTAGTTCCGGATTAAGATGATATGAGAAGTATCAATCCACGATGGTTTAATCATTAAATATCCCTAGTCGTACTATTATCGAGACTGGACATCGATAATGTGGAATAGACTAGTATCGCACTTGTGCGTGTTATGGAAGCGTAACATCATAGTTCTCATACATTTAAGTATTGGATAGTTATGCAAGTGTGGTAGTTATGCAAGTGTGGTAGGAGGTTGTGTTTTACCGATGGTACGGAAACAGCTTCGCTCTGGATAGACCCATCGGAATCTCATTGGTAGTATGACTTTGTGTCTATGAGAGTCCGCATCAGGGTAGGTGTATATGGTCTTAACCTGAGACTTGCATCGCTAGTACTTGCGACAATCAATACACTTTGGTTTTTGTCCTCCAGGACTTTAACAGGTTCTGTGTACACCTCTTCTGGGTTTATTGAGAATCGTAGTGTATTGGGTGTGATGTCAAGACGGAAGTATCACTTCAGTCATATGGAGATGATGGTCATGCAGGGATACAGAACTGGTTCTCTAATGGGTTGCAACCATCGGGATAATATGACTAGGTCATGATTATCCGATACTAAAGAGACTAGTTGCTAGTGATCCGATATATGCTTCGTACGGGGCATACATTATTCCAGCCCTAGGTCTTGCATGTGACATCCGATACTGGATCGCTATACGTAATACTATGTATACTACATCTGACATAGATTATATATTTCATTAAGAATATTTCTGGAGAATTAGGTAGGCATGACGCTTTGCTAGAAGCCAACCTTGTCTCGTAAATCGGTAAGAACGTAGTACAAGGTACGTACGTGTTCGGATATTCCGACGACCAGATTTACTGCCAACATATCCAGGGATCTCTTGGGTCGCTTCCCGAAGATTCACCGATGACGTATGATTCGAACTTTATTAATCTGGGAATAATAGCGGAGAGACTTTATCTGGGATAAAGTACTATTTAAAGAGAGAGAACGATTAATTTGGAATTAATCGATAAAATAATATATTCGATATGTTATACGAAATTAGATTTTGACGCGGAATTAAAATTATATTTTAATTCGGGCTAACAAATTGATTTAGAATTAATTCGCAAGCGACGTGAATAGTAATTTTGCTAGGCATGATTATTTAATTAAATTTGATTTAATTACGACGCAACGGAAAATTCGTTAATTCAGAATTAACGAAACCGAGTCTGGAATGTGTTTGCGAGGCCACTTTGATTTCGAATCAAGTGCGGCCCACAAGTCACATCGCGAGTCACATCACTTGTCACTTTAGTGATAGATGTCAAGTCACCTTTTTTGGTGAGTGACATGCAGTCACTATTCATGATAGAAGTTGGTGTGGGCATTTAATGGATTTTTGGAGCCAAAATTTTGGTTGACTTTTTGAAAGATATACCAAATATTTTGGTAAAGGTTTTTGATTATTGTTTTAAGAAAAAAAAAAACACAAAATAGCAAAAACTCTATCCCTCTCTTCTCATTGCCGTGAGCCTCTCCAAGGTGAAAGAGAAATTTTTTTTCTTCCTCCTTTGCTAGCACACTTCAAGGATCAATACAAGGTGATAGGGAAACCGAACTTAAAGCTGAAAACCTTTGGAAGCTTGGAGCTTGTACATCTTCATCAACAAAATCTTGCCTTGGCCGAAAGCTTCAACAAGGAGAAAAATTTTGTTGTTCTTCGCATCCAAAAGTTGTTCAATGTAAGTGTGTTTCCGCCACTCTTCTTTGAGTATTCATTCTATTTCTATGCTTAAATGATCTTGGGATTAACCTAGAAACCCAACAATTAGACCCAACTAATATTTTACTTAATTAAACTAATTTAATTAAGTTTACTTTAGCAGCCTAATAAATTTGAACTCTTAAACTATTTAATTAATATAAGCGTCTTATAAGTTTAAAATTAGAAATCTAAATAAGGGACAAAAGCTTTTAATTAGCTATTTAATTAATATAAGCGTCTTATAAATTTCAATGGTATGTATAATTATGTCCCGAGTACAGACCACACTACCGTTCATTCGGAATTGGCTATGGAATTTACGTTCGGGTTTCCATCCGATATACCAAGAGAAAATATAATGGATTTACAAATCCCACATATATTAAATTCGATTTCAAATTTTAAACCATTAAAACAATTAATCATATTAATTTATTTTCATGCATTTTATATTCCAATATAACCATTTTAAATTTCATAAAATCATATTTTATGATTAGAATATTCATGCATCCATTACATATTATCTCATGTGAAAATGTAAGAGTAGGCACCCTAAGTTATATGACATGTTATCTAAATATTTTGAATTAAACATACATATAATATAAAAATAAAATTGCATTGACCGGACTCTTATTTTTTCTATACTAATCTAATTAGTATAAAAATTTACCAAGGCATCATCTGGTCTTCAAATCTCACTCCATGGAATGGTGTTAAGTCATTGGCGGAATCTGCTCCTCAATTACATAAAATTTATTTACAACACTTTGTAAAAAATTGGCCATATGACCTTACATTCATAAGAACAGAATAACATAAAATAGGAGCCAGAAAATTTTACAACCAATGCAATACATTCATCACATGAACACAAACAAAATTATATTCATCACATGAACATAAAAATATACCTACTCATCACAACATGCATAAAATAATTTATATCACATGTAAATAAATAAAAATAGAAAATTTTAATTAAAATGAGAAGGGTTAAGAACACTTTTCAACCTCGATCTTGATGGCAATTGTAGGAAACGATTTCCCATGCGGCGGAAGCATTTTAAGCATCGGGATCGACCTTGAAATTTTTTATGCATTTCCCATTTTTAGCCAAATCTGTCCATCACTTTTGGACTTCTTTTGCTTATTTTTGACTATTTTTCTAGTCCCGAACAACCCTGAAACAACAATACAAAATTGGATTATTTTACACATGTTACACGCGCACAACACAAAAAAAAAATCCTATATTGCATGAATGAGGAAAGCAATTTAGAACCAAATTTTTCACCAAAATAGCCCCACAACGTCCACAAAACACCCCTTTGCGTTCCTAGATTTTCTGGGCTAAAATACAACGCAAATTGTGCCCCGAATCAAGTTGCAAATGGCGGTAATGATAAGATTTTTCTGCTCACTGCTATAAGAATAGAAGAAATAAAGATAAAGTTTCGGTCTGATTTTCAATTAATCTTCCATGTTATGACTCGCTACCAAAAAAAAAATAAAATGTGAGATTCACCCACCACTTAGATCCCTAAACTCTTTCAGAGAAAATATAATTTGTCACACTAAATTTTTTTGTTACTTTCTTTCTTCCTTTCAACTATTGAGAAGAAAAATAAGAAAAAAATGACTAGGATTTTTCAAAGTTAGAGTTATGAAAAGAAAAACATTTTTTCATTTTTATACTTAAGGTTTTTGTTGTCAAAAATTAAACAAAACCCTAACCCTTATTTCTCAAATATTCAGCCAGCCTTAAAGAAATTATATCATCAAAATTCATTTGTTAAATGTCATCATAAAGACATTAAAAGCATTACTAAATAAAATTATGTAATTTCCATTCCAAATCAAGAGTTTCCAAAATACATTTTTTGAAATCCATTATAACAAATTTTTATTAAATTATACAATATAATTTAATAAAATAATTTTCATACAATAATTTATTATGAAAACCATATATTAAAATTAATAAATAGTTTCAAGTGTGAAAATTTTTTATTAATCATATTAATAATATATATATATATATATATATATATATATATTATTGGGATTTATGTCCTAAAGCTTCATGTATTGTAAAACGGAATTGATTATTATTATAATAATAAATGCATTATTCATTTTATTAAAGTTATTTGATTTATATCGCATATTGTCTAATTGTCTTGTTTACCTTGATTACTATTATACCTTCAGACTTAATGTATGTTTGATGCACAAGAGAATTTAAGTTTAAAGTTAGTAATCTAAATAGTCCATAGAGAGCAAACAAAGAGGGTATTTTGTTTGTGGTTTATTTATAGTTGCGGTTCATTCTATGCTTGTATGACGACCTTGATCCGGTATCGTTCATGTAGTGACATGGGAATAAAGGCACATTGTATGATGAGATCATATAGGACTGGACTCAGATAAATACGAATTTCCTTTAATATCCGTTAACCAAAGAAATTCATTTTATCTACTAGATGGTCATATATGGATTCGATCTTAATTCTGAGTGTACTACGAACTCCTACATGACAGACTATGTCCTTTGAGTTACTATGATGAGGTTGGTGTTGCATTCCCTGCCAATAACTACGTTTGGGGATATGGTTTGGTGTGTAGCTGGGAACGTTTTACATAGATATGAAATTCACTCATTCTTAAGAGAAGCAGAAGAATATATTTTTTAAGAGTTGATTCAGGACTTGAACAATTTGAGCGCTCAACTTTTCTATTACGAATAGGAAGTTTTATATTCATAATTTTTATGAATTAATTGTTCATTATAAAATAAATGGTGCTTAAGAGACAAAATATTTAGAGGGGTTTAACGAACTTATGACCCGGCTCTATTTATAAGATATTTGTGAAGGGTAAAATCCATATGTAATGACTATATAGATGGACACCGAAGTTGTTCAGTTTTATTTTATCCATATACAGTAATGGGAGTTCAACTTCAAGTTTTTAGTAGAATAACGCGGAGTTAATAATTCGTATTTTTGATTAAAAAGTTTAATTAAAATTTCGAAATTATTGGAGCTTGGAACCGTAGGTCCATTTGGTCCCCGTGCTAGCTCGATTAACTGTAGCAAACCTAATATAATTAAATTTTCTGATAATATGCTCACATATATTTATATTTGATTAATGAGATTAATAATATTTATTGTCATAAATGAAAACTATGTTAAATTAGTTTAACTTAATGTTTTCTAGAATTCTTTAATTATAAGATAATCAAGTCTTGATTATAAGATAATCAAATTAGTAATAATTATGAGATAATTACTACAACATAATTGTAGGTAATTTAATCATTATTGAGATAGTGATTTTTATTTACCTCGGAGACAAATCCATATGGCTTGTCATGCTCTCCAATTTATTATGTCTATTAGGTGACTTGTATACACCTAATATTTTTGTCATTAGCTAATCCATTTTTATGCTTTGGTATGGCCTCCACATTTATGTGTTTGCCATTGAAAGAAAGCATTGGATGCTTAATGACAAAGTATTTGTCTTTAATTAATCATTTCTTATGCTTTGGTATGACATTTACATTTTTTGTTGGCTATTGCAAGAAAGCATTAGATGCTTCATGGCAAGGTTAGTTGGCTTGTATAAGAGAATATAATCTCTACAATTTCTCTCACTTCTAAGGTTAACATTTTGCATTCATTCATACAAGTGTTGTAAGAAAGAATTTGAGAGAAAATAGAGAGAGTTCAAACATTCACAAGTGTTGTGAGAGTGTTTAAATTCTAAAAAACCAAACACTATTATGACATCTTAATTCTCTAAATTCTTTAGAGGTTTAATCTTTGTGAGTGAAGCCCACACTTCTGTTTGTTGGTTTCGAGTCATAGTTCGGAAGATTGAGTGGCTGATCTAAGCGTTGGACATCAAAGGATTGATTTCGGCTACTACAACAAAGGGAGAAGGCAAAGAAAATTTTAAAGATCCATACCGGACCCGGTTCCACCACAAGTAACTTTCGCCGTGCTAATGAACGTCGTTTCCTAATATATATATATATATATATATATATATATATATATATATATATATATATAAGTATATAATTGGACTATCCAATTATATTTAATTTGCTACAGTATATTGAGCTTGTAGTCATTATTCCCTATGTATTTGTTATGCCCTCTCCTGAGTAATAGTGAAAGTATTATCAATTACACACTTCAATATCCCTATAAAAATCTAGTAATTAACAAATCATTATGTTCTGTGATTTTATATTAACGACTTCAAAGGAACTATAGATTCTCCCAAATTCTATAAAACTCCTAAGTTATATTATCTAGATCCTATTCAAAATCCCTCTTTCCCGAACAATAGATTCTAAACATTCACCATCTTCAATTGTGGCCAACAATCAAGAAATATTAAACGCAAGAGACTATAAATAATCAGAATTATAATTTCAATAAATTCAACTTGGCAATCAATACATAGGTTCAAACATTGGCTACATCATCCTCTAGAATTATAAATTTAGCTTATGACTAAAGATAAAAATAAGGAAAACATGATCATGAATCTAATAGACATCATGAGAGTTAAAGATAAAAACTAGAAGATTAAACCCGAATTGAATCTCTTTGTCTTCGGACATCACCGTCTTCGTCTTCTTTTGTCGCTCTTCAATCTTTCTTCTTGGATATCTCTAAAATATGTATTTTATGTTTTGTACTGTGTATTAGCCTCTCTTTAATTCTTGGATGAACTTATGTATTTATAATAGAGCCTTAGGGTCATTGTGTATGTTAAAACCATAAAATTAGTGTTTTTAGTCACTGCAGGGCGCCGGGGCACCAAAAAGTGGGCGCCGCGGCGCCAATCTCTCTAGATTTTCTATGCAGTGATGCGAAGGTGCATCGCGACGCGTGGCAGCGGACAACATTGAGTGTTTTCCGCATTTATACTCTTCCCGCATGCTTCCGATGCGTCCGTATGGTCTCAAAACACGTATAAATGCCCCAACATCAATATATTAATGCCTCCTACAAATAAAACATAAAAGAGCTACAAAATACATTAAATGATACGGAAACTAACAAAATAGTAACCTAAGAATGCATGAATAATTGGGTATAAACCACACTTATCAAACACCCCCAAAATTAAGATTTTGTTAGTCCCGAGCAAAAGACAAAATAAAACTAAATAAATAAAATTAACAAAGTTAACTAGGCCACTTTCGTAGGGATCACGATTGCATTTATCGTATGCACTAAGTCTTTAAACCCATAGGCGACCCTAGTGAACGAGTTATAGTCTTATGAGGGCTTACAACGACGATACCCATAAATATCATTTACAAACATGCAATCATGCAAAAATATGAAAATAATAAAAGCAAATAAAATAATCCTGATAGTTACGCATAAAATTATCCTCAAAGAATGCTTATCAATGAAACCAGAGAACCTTCAAAGTACGCAATTGCGACTTAAATCCAAGTTCTTGAATAAATCATCTAAGCCAGACTCACAGTGTGTGTGTGTAAAGGTTCATTCACAGCTCAACCTTTAAGTAAGCCAACTCGTTGATTTCGTCTCAAAAATTGAGATCCGATGGGTCAAACCAACCTAGATATCTCAAAAGTATTTTGAATTTGCCTTTCTTTGCTCTGTATGGTATGATTTTATTCTCTTCTTTTTCTTCTGTTTTTTTTTTTTAATTTTTTTTAACACACCTATCTTTTAAGGTAGCATTTCTCCTCATGGTGGTCCTAACACTCGCCTATGGGTAGCTTCACGCTTATCGGTTATAGGTGGTTTCTTTTTCTTATCATACCATACATCATAATACTAGCATATTGAGATAGACATATAAGCAGACGGTCATTCATCGGCAAATAATTTCTTCAACTAGTCACTTTGCCAACTACTTGTTGGGTTTTGGGCGACAATTCGGGTAAACGCAGCGGAACGTGGAAAATTAAAATTTTCTAATTTCAATAATTTTTCTTGGGTAATTAAAATAAACTAAAAAATTGAAATTTTTACCCAAAAATTAGATTTTTTCCATAAATTGCCGATTAGCCCCTAAACTTTGTATTTTAATAATTTAGTCCTAAATTGTCAAATATAATTTTAATTGATTCCAAATCAATCCCAAAATGATTTATACATGTCTTATACATGAAAATACAATTTGCAACTCAAGAAAACAGTTTTCCCTCTTATTGCCTAGAGGTCCCTAAACTTTCAAGAATTTACAATTTGGTCCTTTTATTTCAAAACATGTCAAGATCAAATCCAAAAATTCCCAAATTTAATATACATCATATATACATCACATTACATCACATATATGAAAAGACCCAAATTTGGAGTGGGTTATGAACCCTAATTTTACAATTTCAACAAATTGACAAATTAACACTAAATTAATTAAATTCAACACTTTAATTCAATTCTTTCCACACCAAACAAGTCTTACCATCATGAAATAACACAAAAATAATTCTAGGTCATTTATGAGTGGCTAATCAACTCTAGAATGGCAACAACATTATCAAATAATGAAAAGAATACTTAATTACACCTAATAAGCATTCTTTAAATTCATACATGCTAACATCTTTCTATCAAGCTCCCAACTAGGGATGGCAGTGGGTAGGGTATGGTGCGGGTTTTTCATTACCAAACCCGCACCCGCATATGTAAATAAATTACCAAACCTACATCTTACTCATTGCAGGTTTTAATTTTCATGACCAAACCCGCACCGCATATAAAAATAAATTACCAAACCCGCATTGGTACCCAACGGATTTTTTGCGGGTTTTTAAAATATTGAATTACTTTGTGTTCTTAATAATATAATTTTTTTAATTAAATAATTTATTTTTAATTGTTAGCTGTAGTTTTCACATTTATTTTTCATTTGACATATACAACATGTAATGTATATATATATATACATTACATAGATAACATAATATATGAAAGACTCGGTACCATATGTTTATTTTTTCATATAAACATAATTAAAACGAGTTCTTCCCTTCAGAATTATAATGATCTAAGTTAGCCAACTCAATCGACAATAAGCTAAAAAGTAATCACAAACCTTTGTTCATATTTTTTATGCTAAGTGTAATGAAAGTGATGCTTACAAGGCTCAAGTGGTGTAAGTGTAATGAAGAAGCAGGAAAGCTACTGAAGTTGCAATAAACACTAGCTTATTTTGCTCCTCTCTCGTTTCTGATCATGTGAACTTAATCCAAATTTTTGTATTATAATTTTATTAATAAGTGTGATTAAAAAAAAGAAAGTCATGCAAAAAATCTTCAGTTGGGCAGGTTGCGGGCTCCGGCTGAGTGGGAGTGTGGAACTGTGGATTAGTGTTTTAGGTTTAGTTTTGTTAGTTGTTTTTATATGAATTTTTTTATATTGTCCTAAAAATATTAATTAATAAAAAATAATATTGCGGGTATGTGGATACCCGCAGCGGATACCCTAATTTTCTTCTTAAATACCAAACCCGCACCGCACCCGCAGCGGGTTCTGCTTTAAATTACCAAACCCGCACCGCACCCACTAATATATTTACCAAATCCTACCCATTGCGGGCGGGTTTTTGCGGGTTTGCGGGTAAAATTGCCATCCCTACTCCCAACCATCAAATATCAAGCACAAAAGAGTATGGAAAAATCCAAGCTACACATATTGAAGCTTAGTATAATAGAAACATTTTTCATAATGGAGAAAGTAAGAAAAAACTTACCAATTTTCCAAAAATCCAAGCTTTTTCTTCTTTCTTTCTTTCTTTTTTTTCTTCTCAAACGCCTCTTTGTATCTGATTAGGGTTCTTAGATAATGAAACAAAGAATGAAAAAGAAGGCTTATATATTTTTTTCCTAATTGCCGAAAATATAGGAAAAATATTGGCCAAGTTTTCACTTTTATTTCAAAAAATAATTGGAAAAAGATTTAATTAAATTTGTGGTTATAAATCATTAAACACTTTCATGTTTATCACAAATCAACCAATTAAATCATGTCAATTTATCCAATAAATATAGGCCATTTAATCCAATTAAAAAGTGCCATTTAACTTACTTTAATAAAGCAAGTAGATATTTATTATTTAATTAATTTAATTATTCAACATTTGAATAATCAAATAATTAAATACAAATATCTTAAATATATGTATTATATCTACATTAAATAATCAAAATACATATATTAATAATAAATATCAAATGTCACAATTCGACATTTAATAAATGACCGAAAGATCTCAAACACATGTATTATTGTTTAACCCTTAAACGACATATAAATAATCAGTATTATTTATAAAAGTTCTCATAGTTCCCTACGAGTATATTTCATTAGTGAGACTGTCTAGATTCAGACATATCCGTCACAAAATCCAATTTCGTGTTCATAATTTACCCACCCATAAATTATGACGAACACATATAAAATCCCTGAACCATATATGTCGAGATCACTGCATATGTATAATCGTTGCATCACATGTATCCGGATTATCCTAGAGATATAGATATAAACGTCAAATCTCTATAGGTATAATCCCGTCGATGATTCTATTAGCAATCTATTAATAGCAGTTAGAACTTATTTCTACAGTGCATCACAGGCCCATGGATTTAACAGATTACTAATTCCATAATGGATACCCATCATCTGTACAAAGAACTGACGAATCATATCTTGACACGCATATGATATCATGAGGATCGATCCACACCCAACGAACAGGCGGAGGTCTGA
This sequence comes from Zanthoxylum bungeanum, assembly GCA_019454045.1. Taxonomy (NCBI): domain Eukaryota; kingdom Viridiplantae; phylum Streptophyta; class Magnoliopsida; order Sapindales; family Rutaceae; genus Zanthoxylum; species Zanthoxylum bungeanum. The sequence goes on from SKCR01023810.1 coordinate 223,164, forward strand.
TCTAAATAGATCGGTGATGTGACTTCCATCAAAGTGTGGAGGATACCTCATACATCCACAGTGGTATCTCATGTTGAAGGATCATTATGCTCACTCAACCCGAGAAGATTCTTATTGACGTTGGTATACCATCTATTAAGAATCTTCAGTGAGTCGTTCAATATTTATCTGATATAAACATTTATGTGTCTATACGAGTCTTCCGAGACTCATGGTTCATTGATAAACTATTAGAATCCAACATTCCAACATACGACACGTGCTGGTCTCAACGAGTTTACTTACTGACCAGCTAATTATAAATCTTGACCAGGAACCGTCAAAGAATGATATTATTATGGTATTGCTCAATGTCAGTTACGATGTTTTTGCAACTGTATCATAACCAATCACTCTATAGTCATTTACGTCTTTATTATATAATAAAATAATTTATATTATAAAAACTGTTTATTTTATTCATTAATAAAATATTTATAAGAGAATTTACAGGGAAATACATAAGAAATTGGCGCTCAGAGCACCAACCCTAACAAAATATCCCACTTGCTCTAGTGCCAATATCGATTGTATCTAATACCTATCGACTCCACATGCTTATCAAATAATTTCGAAGGTATGGCCTTTGTGAGCGGGTCTGCTACATTATCTTCATTTGGAACTTTGCACATAACAATGTCACCTTGCGACACAATCTCTCGAATAATGTGGGACTTTCGTTCCATATGTTTCGATTTCTGATGCGCCATCGGTTTCTTTGCTTGCGCAATAGCACTAATATTATCACAGTATAACGAAATTGGAATCTCGATACTTAGGACAACTCCTAGTTCTGTGATAAACTTCTTAAGCCAAACAGCTTCTTTTACAGCTTCTGAAGCAGCAATAAAATCCGCCTCTGTGGTGGAATCGGCTGTAGACCCATGTTTGGAACTTTTCCAACAAACTGCACTTCCGTTAAGGGTAAATATGAATCCTGATGTAGAATTTCTATCATCGAGATCCGATTGGTTTGTGTACCCATTAACCTGTAGTTCATTTCCTCCATAAATGAAAAACTTATCCTTAGTACCTTTAAGATACTTTATGATGTGTTTAACGACCATCCAATGGTCATTTCCTGGATTGGACTGATATCTACTAGTTACAATAACCAAATAGTTAATATCAGACCTCGTACATAACATGGCATACATAATGCTACCCAAACATGAAGTATAAGGCTGATTAGACATTATAATCTTCTCATCTTCTGTTTGCGAACACATCTTCTTCGAAAGATGAATGCCATGTCTATGTCTGAACGGTATATATGTTGTCTTACAGTTATCAAAATTATACCGTTCTAAGATCTTATCTATGTACGTTGATTGGGATAACCCAATAAGCTTCCTTTCTCTATCCCTATAGAGCTTTATACCCATGATATAAAAAGCTTCACCCAGGTCTTTCATGGAGAAATTCTTACATAGGTAAGCTTTGATGTCTTGCATCATTCCTATATCATTCCCAATGATTAGAATGTCATCAACAAAAAGAACTAAAAATACTACCATACTCCCACTGGCCTTCAGGTACACAGAGGATTCTTCCGTATTCTTGAGAAAATCAGAAAATCTACTAATCTCGTCGAATCGAAGATTCCAACTTCGTGAAAATTGTTTAAGTCCATAAATGGACTTCTTAAGCTTACAAACTATGCCTGAGGTTTCGCTGGATACAAAACCCTCCGGCTGTTCCATATAGATTTATTCGTCAAGAAACCCATTTAGAAAAGCCGTTTTGACATCCAGTTTCCAAATCTCATAATCATGGTAAGCAACAATAGACAATAAAATCCTTATAGACTTTAACATCACAACTGGCGAAAAATTTTCATCGTAGTCAACACCAGGTCACTACGTGTAACCTTTAGCTACCAGTCTGGCCAAAAAAGTTTCAACCTTTTCGTTAGGCCCACGTTTCCTCTTGTAAACCCATTTACTACCGATAGGAACAATTCCCTCAGGAAGCGGAACCAAGTCCCAAACTTAATTCTGATGCATAGAGTCTAACTCTGATTTCATGGCCTCTTGCCATTTCGCGGAGTCGATGTCCAACATCGCTTCTCTATAGGTGTAAGGGTCAATATATTCAATTAAGAGAAAATCTAGACTCTTTTCTTGTATTAAATACAAGAGTTGAGGAGGTCTAGACACCCTTTGGGACATACGGAGTGTGTGTGTGTGTTAAAGGTTCTTCATCTATTTGAATTTCAGGTTCCTCCAATGGTTCATTGGTTCCAGGCTGTACCTCATCAAGTTCAACCTGTCTATGATTACCTCATTCAGACAAAAATTCTACCTCTAGAAATTTTATGAAGCGAGCTACGAACACATTTCGATGCTCGGTGGGGCTTTGGTCATTTTACCCCGAATGCAATATTCACAAGTTGGATATGGTTCAATGGTAAGATCATGTATCAAACCATTCCTAACCAACTGTATTAGGCGTTTCACGCCTATATGACCCAACCTCATATGCCACAATTCAGTATTATTTATATTAGATACTTTACATTTATTAATTCCAGCATTAAAGATATCTTGTGAGGTATGCAAAATGTAACGACCATGCTCATTTGGAGAAACAATGATATGAACATTATATCTATCATATAAATATAAAGAACGAATCTTAATATTTACATTATATCCTTCAGTATCTAATACAAAAAATGACATAATGTTTGCAACACATCTCGGTACAAAAAAAGCAGTCATGCAACAAAAGGCTCCCACTGGGTAGGGGAATCTCGCATAAGCCCATAGAAATTTCATCCAGAGAGTCGCCACTCCCAAATCGCAACTGTATCTCCCCAGATTTTAGCCGTATCAATGTGAATTGGACATATGCAATGAATTGCAAATGTGAATTGGACAAGCAAAATCTAAAATCTCACTGGACGACATAGCTTCACAAGTTAATGAGATATCAATAATGGGAAAAATAAAAGTACCCGAAGTAGATGTTCTTTCCTTTCTGATCTGGGCCAGGTAATCAGGACAGTTCCTCACCAATGGTCGATCTTGCTGCAGTGGTGGCATTTATCTTCGGCAGCTCTCTTGGGTTTAGCTATCTTACCCTATGGTGGAATATTTGAACTCTTCTTTTTCTTACCTTTCTTCTTCTTCCCTTTCTGTTTAGATTAGGAGGAAGCAGGAAGAGCAGTCAGTTTATGAGGGTGATTCAGTACTCCATTCCTTAAATCTTCCTCCGTAGTTTGCAACATCTTATGCAACTCATGATAAGAACAGCTAATCTCATTCATATTGAAATACATTACAAATTGGCGGTATGATGTTGGCAAAGATCCTAATATGACATTTTGCCCTAAAGTGTCTTTTAGAGGGAAATTATAGCGCCTCAACTGTTCGATCAAATTAATCAGATGAAGTATATGAGGACTCACAACCTGTCCCTCTTCAAGTTTTACATGGAACAATTCCATTACAATTTTATGAAACGAGACCCGTTCTTGGTTCATAAAGGACTCTCGCAGCCGCATAATCATAGTTTATGCGTCAGACAATCCAAAATATTGCCTCTTTAGCTCCGGTGCCAAGGAACTGATAATATATGATTTGACTCTTCTATCATCATCTCTCCACTTTTGGAGAGTCTCATATCCTTCTGGTGTTGCATCATCTGCTATGGCAAGTGGCAACATACCTTCTAACAAATATTCTATTTGCTCAGACCCAAGAATAATTCTTAGATCTAAGTCCCAATCTGTAAATTTTTCAGTGCCTTTGAGCTTGTTCATATCTAGTATACGAGCAAAAGGATTAGAAGCAGGTGCCGCCATCGCAAATCTATCATATAGATAGCGAAAAACGGTTAGCAGACTAAACAGTTTCACATATATAAAAATAAACAAAGCATAAATAGATCATGGATTTTTAAACTTAAAATGCCCCTTCCACTATTACATGTAATACTGTATTCCCCAAACAGAATGCATACAAACAATTAATCAAATTAAATATAATAGTGAAAGGTGGATCCCATGAATATATTTCAGCTCATAGCTTTGGCACGATCTCGCCTACATATATTCATTAGGTAGACAACTCATTATAAATCACTCACTAGTTATTCCTGGGTTCCGGTCCTAGTTGTTTCTCGTTGTGATAACTTTGGCACGTTCATAAGGAGGCGTACCAAGGTTAAACTTTTCAATGATAAATTCAAGATACTTGCGTAGTCTTGACAGCTTTGGCATGTTCAGGATTTCCGCTTTCGCTTGAACTTATCTAGTATCACATATACATCTTGTATGGATAAATTCTATCAAATACACCTTCACTGCTTTGACACGATCTCGGATGCAGCCATAGAACAAATACTCATAAACCGTATTGACAAGATGAACTAAGAAATATGCATCCAATACATATTACTTCCAAAACCTTATTAATTAGGGATTTTTCCGCAAAGATGTTACGTATTTAATTTAATCAAATTAAATAAATGCAAGCATGTATAAAGTAAGAACATAATTAAACATTGAATTTAAAGGCATATTCATATCATGTGTTCAAGTTCATATCTGCTCTGATACCGTATTTGTTGGGGTTTTGGGCGGCAATTCGGGTAAACGCATATCAAAATTTTCTGATTTTAATAATTTTTCTTGGGTAATTAATTACTCAATACTTAGAAATTGAAATTTTTACCCAAAAATCAGATTTTTCCACAAATTGACGATTAGCCCCAAGAGAATTTACAGGGAAATACATAAGAAATTGGCGCTCATAGCACTAGCCCTAACACTACTTAGGTTCTTGCTGCTAAAAACCTATTATTAAGTGTTTACGAGTCTAACCTATATCATCTACTCAAGGCATCAGATAAAAATCAATTGGTACTTATCGTTTCTACAATTTCATTTAAAGCAAATAAATTCATCATTAGACTATGCTTTACTATTAAGGAATAAATTTATATATATATATATATAACAGGTAATATCACTACATGCACACATCTCCAAACTTAAAACTTACATTGTATTCAATGTAAGATAAACATAAAGAAGCAAAAGTAAGGAACAATACTACTGTGCATGGAGTTGAACAGGCTCCTGCTGGTCAGAAATTGGTTGCGTGGGTTTTGTGTGTTTCGTGCTACCTACATAAATAACATGCAAACTAATTAAATAGATAAATAACACACAATAAAATAAAATAAAATAACGAAAATAAAAATAAAAATAAATAAATGCAAGGGTTGTCTCCCCACTAGCGCTAAGTTTAACGTCTTCAGCCAGTCACAACAACCCAAATGGTCATGGTGGCTTCTCCTTTTATATCCACCGGCTGTTGTGACATGAAAATGATGGCATGATGGGCTGTGGCAATTTCCCTATTGAAGGTTGACATTTGGGGCTGCACATGTGGCAAAATTGACTTGACTACTGTTTGAGCTTCCCATGGATCATCTTCAAGCGAGCATTGACTCTGGATTTCCTCTTTTTGTGAAACTTTGGGAGGGATGTTAGTTCTAATTGTGGAAGATCTTCTTTGCATCGCTTCACTATGCTCATTGGTTGCTTAACTGCCAGTTCACCTTGCGTGTTTGCAACTCCTTGTTGGGTTTATAGGTTTAATCCCAAGATCAAGATAAGCATAAAATAATGAATGAATAATGAAGAAGAGTGACGGAAACACACTTACAATGATCGGCTTTGGATGTGTTGATCAACGAAATTTGCTCCTCCAAGGACCTTCAAGATTCGGCCAAGGGACTCCACAATGCTCCAAGCTTTGTTTTGATTTTCCAAGCTCTCAAGTTGGTTTCCCTAACACCTTGTATGAATCTTTGATGAGTGCTAGCTCTATGAAAGATTTTGCAACAAAATCCTTTGTATATTTTCTCATGAACCTCACGGCAAAAGAAGAAAATTGGGGAGAGTTTTGGCTTCTCAAATTCGGCCAAGAGAGAGAAGATGCAAGACTTGTGTAATTGTTTCAAAAACAATTAATAATAGATATACCAAACGTTGTATTTCCTTTTCCAAAAAGTCAACACAATTTTGGAGCCAAAATTGCATTAAATGGCCACACATAACTCTATCATGAATAGTGACTGCATGTCACTCACCAAAACGGTGACAAGACATTCATCACTAAAGTGACAAGTGATGTGACTCGCGATGTGACTTGTGGGCCCCACTTGATTCAAAATGCGAGTGGGCCCGCAAATATTTCCGGGCTCGGTTTCGCTAATTCCGAATTAACGAACTTCCATCGCGACGTAATTAAATAATTATTCATAGCGAAATTACTATTCACGTCGCTAACGAATTAATTCTAAATTAACTCATTTGCCCGAATTAAAATCTAATTTTAATTCCGCGTCGAAATCCAATTTCGAATAATATATCGAATATATTATTTTAACGATTAATTCCAAATTAATCTTTCTCGCTCTTCAAATAGTACCTTATCAAAGATAAAGTCTCTCCGTAATTAATCTCAGATTAATTAAGTTCGAATCATACGTCATCGGTGAATCTTCGGGAAGCGACCCAAGAGATCCTTGGATATGTTGGCAGTAAATACGGTCGTCGGACTATCCGAACACGTACGTACCTCGTACTACATTTTTACCGATTTACGAGACAATGTTGGCTTCTAGCAAAGCGCCATGCCTTCCCAATTCTCCAGAAACATGCTTACAAGAATAAACGATCTATATCAGGCGTAGTATACGTAGTATTGCGTATTTCGATCCAGTATCGGATGATCACATGCAAGGCCTGGGGCTGGTACAATGTCTGCACCGTACGAAGCATATATCGGATTACTAGCAACTAGTCTCTTTATTATCGGATAATCATGACCAAGTCATATTATCCCGATGGTTGCAACCCTTTAGAGAACCAGTTCTGTATCCCTGCGCGATCATCAACTCCATATGACTAGAGTGACACTTTCGTCATGACATCACACCCAACACACTACGATTCTCAATATACCCAGAAGAGGCCTACACAGAACCGGTTAAAGCCCTGGACGACCAAAACCAAAGCATATTGATTGTCGCAAGTATTAGCGGTGCAAGTCTCAGGTTAAGACTAAATACACCTACCCTGATTTCGGACTTCCATAGACACATAGTCATACTACCAATGGAATTCTAAGGGGTCTATCTAGAGCGAAGCTGTTTCCCGTACCATCGGTAAAACACAACCTCCTATTACACTTGCATGAGTATCATATACCCAAATATATGAGAACTATGCCGTTGTGCCCTCACAAACGCGCACAGGTGTAATACTAGTCTTTTACACATTTATCGATGTCTAATCTCGATAATACTCTGACTAGGGATATTTAATGATTTATCATTCGTGGAATGATACTGTCTCATATCATTCTCAATCCAGGAATAAATCATAAGGACCTCATATCATTTATACATCTTGGTGATCTAATCACAAATGATAAAAGATCAATCTCCTTTGTCACATAGTTAATTTGTACAACAACACCATGATCTGTACAAATAGTGACGCTATGAGTCATAATTGTCCAACAATCTCCCACTTGGCCTATAGCCAGTCACTCGAGTTTTTGACACCCGAACTATGTACGGTTGGCTCAAACTGCTGAGAAATGTTTTCGTCAGCGGATTTGCATGATTATCATCTGATGTGATTTATTCGATCATTACATCGCCACGATGTATGATCCGAACAAATCAGATGAATATCGAAGTATGTATCTGGATCGTTGATGAGACCATTAATTCTTTAGTCTGCGCTAAAGCCTAGCTCAGCTGCTAACAGAACTATATCTAATCTAATTAGATTTATATCGACCCATAAGGCTTCTATTGTTGCCTCAGCTGTAGCAATAACCCGCATTTGTTGTTTATTTGGTAACAGTATCTTGCTTGGAAGATTTCTAGCTCACTGTTCCGTTATTCAAACTGTATAGTACCGTTGTTTCGACTTATAGTCGTTAATCGGTTTAGGAAACTTGCAGTAGTGATCCCAGTCACTTCAAGTTTTCCTTCTCCATAATGTAAGACAGCATCCTTAGATCTCTAAGATATTAATGGATGTTCTTAACATCAATCCAGTGACTATCACTTGGATTGGCCCGTTTGTGAATCCATATGCTCAAAGCGTATGAGACATCAGGTCACGTATATTTTTCAATATACGAGTTCTCGGAGAGTTTTTATGAAAGCCAAGCTTTCGCCGATTATTTTTATGGGAATATCATTTCCAAGAAATGATGTATGTTATCATTATTTATAGGACAGCCACTGTCAGTGCGCTCCCACTAACCCTCTTATATACACAAGAATCATTTCGTTTTTGAATTAAATCATAAACCATTATGATTGCATCAAAACAATAATTCCAAGAACCTAATGCTTGCTTCAATCCAAACATGGATCGAATAACTTGCAAACTTTGTTTGCTAGTTTTGGGTACGACAAAACCGACAGGATGTTGTAAACATCCTAAAAAAGGTCTCCTTTTCAGGAAAGCGATTTTCCCGTTCAGCTGTCATATTTCATAAATGAAACATGCAGCTTTAGCAAGCATTATCCAAATGGATTCACCGTGGCAACAGGTAAAAGGTTTCGTCGTAATCAACACAATGTTGATAACGATACCTTTCCGCTAAAAGCCTAGCTTTATACGTTGGTATGTTGCCATCCATGTACGTCTTCCTTGAAGTCTTATAAAGTACCAATAGGCACAATGCCTTGCGGTACATCAACTAGTATCCAAACTTGTTGATTTACATGGAATCCATTTTGGATATCATGGCACTTTTCCATAATATGGAGTCGATACCTTGTATCACTTCCTCATACGTAGTCAGTTGGTGTTCCTCAATAAGATTGACATCTTTATCAGGTGAGATCAGAAACCCATACCCCAGGTTGTCTTCTGACTCTCTCTGACATACGCGGTTCTTGTGTATTCGAAGATTATTGGTATAGTTTCATCCCTGATGAACTATTTGTGTTCCATTAGGATTCGGTGCCTGGAACAATATCACTCTGATTTTCATCGAGTTATACTATCATCCCATTTACCACTGCATATAGATATTCCTCTTAGGAAAACCGCATGGTGAGCAACAATTAAATTGTTCTCGATTGAGATGTATAAGTACTATACTTTGGTATCCCTAGGATAACCTACAACTTAACACTTATCCAAATTGGGTTCTAGTTTGGTATCATCCAAACATATGCCTAGCATTCCCAAATATTCAAGATTGAGGAACCTGGTTTCTTTCCTGTTCATATCTAATATGAAATCTGTCAAAAAGATTTTTATGGAACCTTATTCAAAATAAGTTCTGCACTGTTAATGCGTATCCGTTGAAGGAAATGGTAGCCCAGAGCGACTCAGGATTAACCTAATTATGTCCAATAAAATTTGGTTTCTCCGTTCAGACACACCGTCAAACTGACGTGTTCTGGGAGGAGCCCTCAATGAAAGAATATTATACTCTTTCAAGTATTTTAGAAACTTATTGCTTAAGTATTTTTCATTACGGTCTTACCATGACAGTTTAATACTTCAGCCGATCTGTTTATCTATTTCGCGTCGAAAATTATAAAAATTTCCGATTTGTGTTTCAAAAGAAACATATAACCATAACGCGATGCCACATCCGTAAGGTCACGAAATATTCATATCCACCTCTAGCCTAGCTAGACATGGGCCCATTTGTTTCACTATGAATTAGGGCTAACAGATCAGTGGCATTTCCACTTTTAACAAGTAAAGGTGTTATAGGTACTTTGCCTAATAAACTAGATTCATATACTTTATTTGAGTGGAATCAAATCAGTCCGAGTACCCATTCTTCGAAAGTGTGGATATACATGTCTTGTTTAATTGTGTCCCAGACAACAATGCCATAAATTAGTTTCTTCTGATCAAATCACTTTGAGCTGTTTGTTTGTCATGTTATATGTTTGAGATTTTATTTATTCAAAATATAAATGCTGTTATTCACATCTAATGTGTATATCTCAATATCATCTTTATAAAATAAAATATTTTAGTGTTATAGAATATAAAGGTAAATCCGCAGCGGATTAAACACTGATATAGAGATAATGTTTCTAGTCAAACTAGTTACATTATAACAGTTTCCATATTTAGGTACACACCCGAAGGGTAGTTCCTAAATTAGGTTTCTACGGTTAAAACAGCGATGGTCGTCCCGTTTCCAATTCGCAGATTAATCTCAATTGATGTCAGTATCCTGCTCATAGCAGATTCTGAACATCAGTATATATTTATGTACCACACTAAGTATCTAAAATCCAATTTTAATACTAGTAGTGAACATAATAATGACAAACATATTTGAAGTCAGAGCCTTGCCCGTTCTTCAATTCCTTCATGTACGCCTTGTCCAAACGGAAGTCACGCTTCCGCGATCCCGTTTGCCACAATTTAGGCAGACATTTTGGGATATGTCATTTATCTTCCTAGAAGATTATAATGATTTTGCCTTTGCCATTTTCCACACTCCAGAAGCCTTTCTACCTAGCCTTGGGTTTCTGGAATGTCGAAGTAAAGTGCGCATTGCGCTACTTGCCTAATTGCAAAGTTTGACTTTGTCTCTTTGAGAATAGTCATTAACTCTCCAAGATTTATTATTGCAATTTAGTACTTCTTAGATCTAATGATAGATCTTTGAAGATCCTTCAATTTCATTATCATACTTTAAGGATCTAATCCTTAGTTCTGATTAAGAAATTAAGGAGTCTAATGCGACAAGTATAATGGATTTAAGCACTAAAGTTATCATCACATAAATCTTCCAAAGATTATGCTCTACTATTCGCTTAACTCCGGGCTTAGGCCTAATATGTTATTTTATCAAATAAAGTAACTTATTATTTTCCAAGACCATCATGAAACTATATTCCCAATTTGAAAAATTAAACCATTTAAATACATTTTCCCTAGAATTATGTTTTAAATGTCAATCTTTCAATTTTATCTCGATTCTAATAGTCCAACTATTTAATCAATGATTTAGGTACTATTTATAATAATGATTATTATAGTCCAACTATATTAATCAACTATACTTTTAATTTGTTTGAATACAGTCTAACTGTTTATTAAAACAACGATTAAATATTAGTCCAACTAACATTTAATTTATTTGACGAATGATATTTGATTTGAGCGCGTATGGCAAGTAATTAAACGAATATTGCAAATTTAATTCTTGCCTCCCACTATTTTTCGGCGAGCCTCTAACCCTCTGTCGAGTACTCGGGAAACCGTGTTTCCTAGTGGGCTAGTATCCCGTTAAATATCACACAATATTGACTTTGGCCAACAAATTGTATGCTAATTAACTAGGTAGATCTCTAAGATCAATTGGATCCAATCCAATTCCTAGAACCAGTAGGGGGACATCCAAGTCCGAAATATATATCTTATATATGCCAATATATCCAATATATTGCCTAACCTTTTTCCTCTGAACCAACTAAGTCTTGGCTTTGGCACAACAAACTTAGTAATCCTAGTTAAGCGGAACCCATTGACCATGGAAAGCTTCGTAATCAATGTCGATGGACAAGAAGTGGTCTTGACTTTGGCCAACAAACCACAACTTGGACAAGACACCAATATAGAACAAAGTTCTCGTGATTCAAACACATCCGCGACGGACAAAGGCCTTGACTTTGGCCAACAAGCCAATGTCAGTCTTGGATCTTGAGTAAGAATCACTCAATGGAAGGAAAAACGCTTAATATTTTGTGAGGGTTTTTCGCGTGCAAATTGGCAACCAATTTATTATCTTTGTTAAGGTATCATCATCATACACCCTTAAACATGCATTCTAAACACATAATAAGGCGCGTAAAGTTAAAATTAATAACGATATGCGGATGGATATTTAACAGATTGTTCCTAAAACAAATCACTCATTTTCCTCTCCCCGGCTAGCACTATTCTACTTCTACCCAATTACATAATACAATAATAGAAACCTCATTAACATTGAGGGGAATTAGGTGAGAAGAGAATACAAAGAATCAATAAAGAGAGAAGGCTGGACACGTGTAGGCATTGTATTTTTACACATTAGCCCAATGATGAGTCTCGTATGGAGGCAACTACTTCTTTAGTCATGAAAGTCGCGGGAAACGGACGTTGGAAGGGTAAAGTTGGAAAATAGAATTTTTGATGGATTTAATCTCGTTGTTTTCGCTTCGGTTGCTTGTTATACCTCCGTTTCTAAGCTCACCTTAGGCCCAAAACTCCCATAGACCACATACCTAACCCAAACCAAGCCCAAATACCCAAGCAACCCAAGTCAAACCAAGTCAAACCAAACCTATGCCCATTGGACATGATTCACGCCCATTGCCCTTTATTTAGGTAATTGCACATTAATCACATGTTTAAATCTTGTTAAATCCTTACCTAAATAAAAGAAATCATTACCAAATAAAATCCAATCCCAAATCCTAATTAGGAGATGAAATCCTTATTAGAAATCAATTAGGAGATTCCTTCCTAATCTAATTAGGAAAGTCTTCTCTCTTTGCCTATAAAACGAGGCCTTCACTCCCATTCAAAACCTAGCTCATACACCTCTCTCATACGCCTAAAGCACTCTCTTAAGCCTCCATTGCACGCCCAAGCATCCCCCTGAAGCCTCCATTGCCGCACCTTCCCTCCATCATCAACACCCATCACGCCCAAGCCCTAAACTTAACCCTCCATTGCCGAGTTCCAGCCCCCATTCACAGCCCTAAAACACCCTCAAATAAACCTTATTCACAGCCCTAAAGTCGCACTAAACACCCTCCAAAGACAGCCCCATTCGCAGCCCCAAAACAGTCCCTGAAAACACCCCACTGCACCTGTGAACTGCCGCAGTTCACCTTCTGTTCTGGTCAGTTTTTGTTGCGTCCTTAGCCCACAAAACAGTCCTAAAATCACCTAAACACCATCCCAAAAACCTCCATAAAGTTTCTCTAAAAAATTCTTACAAACGCACCCCCCTAAGCCTTCAAAATCACCCAAAACAGTCCACTAAACGCCTGAAACAGCGACCTGAAATAGAACAGCGAAACAGACTTAAAACAGCAGCCCAAGCATCAAAACAACGAGGGAAAACGTTGAGTAGATGAATTGGAAAAGCATCGGATCAATCTCCCTTCCAACGGACGTGTAACGCCCTTTCTTAGACGACAAAAGAGGTTAGACCTGAGGGCACCCTTTTTACTTATCTTCTTTATCTTTGTTTTATTTATTTTGATATATAATTGCATGAGAGTCGTTTGAAGCATGATGTGATTGTTGGATGAGCGGGATATGTGTCCCCTTTTGTGGTATATCGGATGGAAACCCGGACGTAAATTCCATAGCCGATTCCGAATGGACGGTAGTATGGTCTGCTCGGGATACAATGCCACGTACCACTTAAGATACACGTATCTCATCTCATCCTAACTTGTATTTGAGCATGTTATAGTCTTTAGGTTATTTGTTTATTATTTAAAGCATGGTTTAATTTAGTTTGTTATTTATTTGTTAAAGCATGTTTAGGTTGTTCATTATGCATGTTCTTAGTTTATGATGCGTTTGGGTAATGATTATACATGTTGATTTAATGGTTCAATATGCTTGTTGTGTTACATTGCGTGGAATTATTTGGATGAAAGCATGTTAGATCTAAGTACCCTTGAGCATGATTATTGAGTAGACTTGGTTAATTAATTGCACAAATTATATCATCACAAGTGACATAAGTAAGGGACCATTCCGAACCCAACGGTTTGAGGTCTTCCCTTGCGAGGGGTGAGTGCGGCCTTAAATCTTTGTTCCGGTTCACACCGGGTGGCGACTCCATGTTATTTCGTACTTTCCAACTAGGTCGTGAGCCTAGAACAGTGTCGCCCATGTTCTGTTGTCTACTGTCTGGCGACTCCACTGGGGATTTAGAGAATCGGCCTCGAAATCATGTCTTGTGATGTGTATAATTTGTGCATTAGTTGACCATTTCTATAGTGGGTTAGGGGGTTAATCAAAGGCTTTGTTGAAGCTATGTGATGGTTGGGTGTCTTCCTTCACTCACTACCCTTCGGGGAAAAGCTGTGAAGGCACCTAGATAAATCATTACTTGTAGCTCGTTGTGACATACTATTTTGGAGGACTCGTTGTTTATTCCTGACACCAAGCGATAAGAGCCTAAGGGGCTTGGGTACTTAAGAGAGCCTCGCTCCACCTTCCCTCTTGGGAATCTACAACGGAAATCCATTCGACAGTTAGTCACACACCGTAACTCGTTGGCACGTACCGTAAGGTATAAAAAAGGTGCACTCACTTGGTCGCTTGAACCCTTGAGTGGGGAGTCTTAGTTGTGGGTAATCCTTTGTCAAACAAGAGCCTTTGTCCGCGCCCCGTGAACCCACTTGTGAAACATAGCCTTGAAAGAACCGGTAGTTATTTATTTTATGTTTTTGTGTTGGACCACCGTCATTTGGATCCAGTTGGACCTTTTGTCAAAAGATGTGAACTTGTTGGGCCATTTAAACTGGGGCAAGTTTGTGTCCTTTGACAGTTGGGCCAAAAGCTTCTAAAATGCCGGTGGGCCACTTTGTGAATGGGCCTTTTATCATTTGAAGTCATTTAGCCATATCATTGTAAAATGTAAACCTGTTGGGCCTTTTCAACTGGGACAAGTTTGCACCGCGCAATGGTGCGATTGAATGCTTTAAAATGATAATGGGCCAACTTATATATTCCATCATCGCATACATCTCATGCATCTCATGCATACATGCATCATGTTGACCCTTGTGTCTTAAAAGCCATCATGGATACCCGTTGGGTTAGAAAAAAAGAAGTCAGAGCATTCCTTGGGAAAATCCAGTATATCGGTCGGTTCATTGCCAAGCTGACGTCAGTATGTGAGCCCATATTCAAGTTGTTGAGGAAAGATCAGCCGGTAAAGTGGAACGAACAGTGTCAGGAAGCATTTGACAGAATAAGGGAATATTTGGTGAAACCTCCCGTCCTGAGACCTCCGAAACAAGGCAGACCTTTGGTGCTTTATTTGGCTATTGAACCCGAAGCGCTGGGGGCGATGATGGTACAAGCCGATGAGACAGGAGTAGAGCACGCCATCTACTACCTCAGTAAGAAGCTGCTTCCGTACGAAGCCCGCTATCAGGAAGTAGAGAAGATTTGTCTAGTAGTAGTATGGGTGTCCAGGAAATTACGCCACTATTTCCAGTCTTACAAGATCCAAGTGGTCGCAAAGGAGAATCCTTTGAAGTATCTACATTCGGTGCCTTCACTAGTTGGAAAGCTGGGCAGATGGTTAGTACTATTGACTGAATTTGACATCGAGTACCTCACTTCAAAGGTAATCAAAGGGCGAGCCGTGGCAGAATTCCTAGCCTTACAACCTGTTGAAGGGAATCAGTACAAGTTTGAATTCCCCGACGAAGAAATCCAAGCTATAGCAGTCCAAGGATGGAAGATGTATTTTGACGGAGCAGTGAACTGCAAAGGAGCCGGAATCGGTATTGTAATAGTAACCCCTGGGGGAGAGACTTTGCCTATGGCCAAGAGGTTGACGTTCAGGGTAACTAACAATATGGCTGAGTATGAAGCATGTGCATTCGGCTTGACTGCATTAATAGCCTTGAGAGCTACGAACGTGGACGTTTACGGAGATTCAATGTTGGTGATCCGACAGATGCAAGGAGAATGGGAGTTAAAAGAAGAACGGTTGAAGCCGTACTTATTCCACCTCAGAAACCTAGCACATGCTATCCCTAATTGCAAATTTTAGCACTTCCCTCGGGAGGAAAATCAGATGGCAGATGCATTGGCAACGCTAGCCGCAACCTGGGAGAATCCAGAGAAATTGGTGATGAGACCACTTGTGTTGACGACGGTAAGTAAGCCTGTTTATGAGATAGAACGGGTATCGGAAATAGAGGTCAACGATGGAAAACCTTGGTATCATGATATTCAAAAGTATCTGGAACATAGGGAATTCCCAGAGGAAGGGAGCAGAAAAGACAGAATCGCCATTCATAATTTGGCTGCTCAATATGTGAGTCTGAAGGGAGAACTCTACAAGAGGCAAGCGAACGGTGTTCAGCTGAAATGCTTGAGAAAGTAAAAAGCTCAGAAGATAATGGATGAAGTGCATGCTGGCGTCTGTGGACCGCATATGAACGGATTGAACTTGTCCCGCAAGATTGTGAGACAAGGCTTTTACTGGTCAACCATGGAAGCCGACTGCGCGAAGCTGGTAAGGCACTGTCATGATTGTCAAGCGCACGGAAATTTGAATCATTTGCCGCATACAGAATTGCACGGGTTGTCAGAACCGTGGCCTTTCTCAGCATGGGGAATTGATATGATCGGAGAGATTCGACCGAATACGTCAAATGGACATCGCTTTATAGTGGTAGCAGTGGACTAATTCTCGAAATGGGTAGAAGCCGAGTCATTCCGTAATGTCACGGCAAAACAAATGGCTAAGTTCGTAGCCCGGAATCTCATATGCCGGTACGGTATGCCGCATCACGTGGTTACAGACAATGGAGTCCAGTTTCAGGGAGAGACCAAGGCAATGTTACAGAGGTATGGGATAGGTCATCATAAGTCTTCACCATACAGACCGCAGGCTAATGGAGCAGTTGAGGCAGCCAACAAGACAATAAAGACGATTCTGGCGAAGATGACGGAGAATTACAAAGACTGGGCTGATAAGCTGTCGTATGTCTTGTGGGGGTACAAAACTTCTGTAAGGACAGCAACTGGAGCTACGCCTTACTCTTTAGTCTATGGAATGGAAGCGGTACTGCCGGTGGAAGTTGAGATACAGTCCATTGGGTGTTAGCAGAAGCAGAATTGCCTGAACGAGAGTGGACCTCGCAGAGGTTTGAGCAGTTAGCATTAATGGATGAGAAGAGGATGAAGTCCTTGCATCACATGTAGATATATCAGAAGAGGTTGGCCCGAGCATTTAATAAGAAGGTGCGTCCTACCAAGATCAAGAAAGGTGATCTGGTACTTAAGTAGTCGAAGCCGTCGACGACAGACCCCAGAGGGAAGTTCAGACCAAATTGGGAAGGACCATACATTTTTCAGAAGGTAATGGGAAATGGAGCAGTGAGACTATCGGACTTGGAAGGGAATAAGTTCACCGAGCCGATCAATGTTGACAGATTGAAGTTGTATTTTGCCTGAGGGACAGAAGACTGAATAGTCATCCGCAGAAGACCTAACCCAGTGGGATGAAGAGAACTCATGCATGCATTCACACATATAACCCATTATTGCATTCCTTCTTGTGTGTTTGTGTTTTTGTTTTATATTCACAGGTATCGAAGAATAAAAGAGAAAGCGGCAAAGATAAGCCAATCAGAAACAGCGAAAGCACTGTATTGAATTTGGGAAGAAATCATAGGGCTGAGGTCCACATCGATGTTAAGATTCAGATGGTAATCTGAGGGTTAAAGCCCATTTCGAGTTTGAATTTCGGGTATGGATCCCGGGGGTGAAGCCCACATGGTCAGCAGTAAAGAGGAAGAATTCCTTTGAGTGAGTGAGTAAAAAAAAATGAGTGAGAGAGAAGTCTTTGATGGTTAAACATATGTCCGGTGATGACATTGTGTGCTGTAGGGAGAAGTCTTAGAAGCAGAAGAAGTGCGAGACGCGCTCTTATCCAGTATTATGAATGGATTGATCTCGGTTGGACTCATGAAGCACTTGATAAAGGTATCTCAACAGTAGAAGCCGGAGCGGTTGATAAGATGACTAGTTGAAGAGATGGTGGATCGGTGAATGACCGTTTGCCTGGATGTCCACACTGATTTGCCTTTGCTACGATACATGATATGGTTGGAAAATAAAGAAAGAAAAGTCTCTACAATGAAAAGAAAAGAAATAGACCGCCTATAACCGATAAGCGTGAAGCTACCCATGGGCGAGTATTAGGACCACCATGAGGAGAAATGCTACCTTAAAGGGTGGTGGTGAGTCAGAAAAAGAAAAAGAGAAAAGAAAAAAAAATGAAGGAAAATAATGAAAAGAAAGAGACGATGCAATAAAAGAAGACCATATCATGTTAAGTATGCTACAGTAATCACAGAATGTGACCCAGACATCCAGGTTGGTTAGACCCACTGATCCGATTCTCCGAAGCGAAATCATCGAGTTGGCTGACTTAAGGAATAAGCTGCGAAGGAGCCTTAGCACACACACACACTAGGAGTCTGGTTCAGATCACCCATTCAGAGGATTAGGTTTGAGTATGTCGAATACTTTGAAGATTCTTTGGCTTTGACGCGAAGCATCCGTTGAGGACGAAAATATGTTTAGCTATCAAGATTATCTCAAAGAGAGGCACTACAGTGTGCAAAATAAAGAATCGGCATCAGTAGTAGACTTTCCGGGTATGGCATTCAGGAGGCGAGGCCCACATTAGGTTCAACATCAGATCTGCCGGGTATGGCATTCCATGGGTGAGGCCCACATTGGTTCAAATCAATTTCAGCCAGGTACGGCACTCCGGGTATGGAGATATCAGATCAGCCAGGTACAACACTCTGGGTATGGAGATATCAGATCAGCCAGGTACGGCACTCCGGGTATGGAGATATCAGATCAGCTAGGTACGGCACTCCGGGTATGGAGATATCAGATCAGCCAGGTACGACACTCCAGGTATGGAGATATCAGATCAGTTTCAGCCAGGTACGGCACTCCGGGTATGGAGATATCAGATCAGCCAGGTACGGCACTCCGGGCATGGAGATATCACAGCTGCGACACCCTAGGTACGGGGTTAGCATTCAGACATTTGTGGCTCTCTAGGTACAGAGACGTCACCGCGACACCCTAGGTACGGGGTTAGCACTCAGACATTTGTGGCACTCTAGGTACGGAGGCGTCACTGCGACACCCTAGGTACGGGGTTAGCATTCAGACCACAGTGATGCCTTAGGTACGGGGTTAGCACGCCAGGTACGACATGTGGACTATTCAGACATGTGTGGCACTCTAGGTACGGAGGCGTCACTGCGACACCCTAGGTACGGGGTTAGCACTCAGACATTTATGGCTCTCTAGGTACGGAGACGTCACCGCGACACCCTAGGTACGGGATTAGCACTCAGACATTTGTGGCACTCTAGGTACGGAGGCGTCACTGCGACACCCTAGGTACGGGGTTAGCACTCAGACATTTGTGGCTCTCTAGGTACGGAGACGTCACCGCGACACCCTAGGTACGGGGTTAGCACTCAGACATTTGTGGCACTCTAGGTACGGAGGCGTCACTGCGACACCCTAGGTACGAGGTTAGCATTCAGACCACAACGACGCCCTAGGTATGGGGTTAGCACGCCAGGTACGACATGTGGACTATTCAGACATATGTGGCACTCTAGGTACGGAGGCGTCACTCTGCGACACCCTAGGTACGGGGTTAGCACTCAGACATTTGTGGCTCTCTAGGTACGGAGACGTCACCGCGCGACACCCTAGGTACGGGGTTAGCACTCAGAAATATGTGGCACTCTAGGTACGGAGGCGTCACTGCGACACCCTAGGTACGGGGTTAGCACTCAGACATTTGTGGCTCTCTAGGTACGGAGACGTCACCGCGACACCCTAGGTACGGGGTTAGCACTCAGACATTTGTGGCACTCTAGGTACGGAGGCGTCACTGCGACACCCTAGGTACGAGGTTAGCATTCAGACCACAACGACGCCCTAGGTATGGGGTTAGCACGCCAGGTACGGCATGTGGACTATTCAGACATATGTGGCACTCTAGGTACGGAGGCGTCACTGCGACACCCTAGGTACGGGGTTAGCACTCAGACATTTGTGGCTCTCTAGGTACGGAGACGTCACCGCGACACCCTAGGTACGGGGTTAGCACTCAGAAATTTGTGGCACTCTAGGTACGGAGGCGTCACTGCGACACCCTAGGTACGGGGTTAGCACTCAGACATTTGTGGCTCTCTAGGTACGGAGACGTCACTGCGACACCCTAGGTACGGGGTTAGCATTCAGACCACAGCGACGCCCTAGGTACGGGGTTAGCACGCCAGGTACGACATGTGGACTATTCAGACATTTGTGGCTCTCTAGGTACGGAGAAGTCACCGCGACACCCTAGGTACGGGGTTAGCATTCAGACCACAGTGACGTCCTAGGTACAGGGTTAGCACGCCAGGTACGGCATGTGGACTATTCAGACATTTGTGGCACTCTAGGTATGGAGGCGTCACTGCGACACCCTAGGTATGGGCTTAGCACTCATACAACCAACATCATCACTGCGGCACTCTAGGTATGGAGACGCAACCGCGACGCCCTAGGTACGGGGTTTAGCATTATCAACTCAGCACAGCAGGCAGACCAGGTGACAGCTGGCGAGCCAGTTAAGTAAAAATGCATTGCACGTACTTTGATAGGATTGTCATTGTCACACACTGCACAAGTCCCATCAAAGTGGGGGCGACTGTAGGCATTGTATTTTTACACATTAGCCCAATGATGAGTCTCGTATGGAGGCAACTACTTCTTTAGTCATGAAAGTCGCGGGAAACGGACGTTGGAAGGGTAAAGTTGGAAAATAGAATTTTTGATGGATTTAATCTCGTTGTTTTCGCTTCGGTTGCTTGTTATACCTCCGTTTCTAAGCTCACCTTAGGCCCAAAACTCCCATAGACCACATACCTAACCCAAACCAAGCCCAAATACCCAAGTCAACCCAAGTCACACCAAGTCAAACCAAACCTATACCCATTAGACATGATTCACGCCCATTGCCCTTTATTTAGGTAATTGCACATTAATCACATGTTTAAATCTTGTTAAATCCTTACCTAAATAAAAGAAATCATTACCAAATAAAATCCAATCCCAAATCCTAATTAGGAGATGCATTCCTTATTAGAAATCAATTAGGAGATTCCTTCCTAATCTAATTAGGAAAGTCTTCTCTCTTTGCCTATAAAAAGAGGCCTTCACCCCCCATTCAAAACCTAGCTCATACACCTCTCTCATACGCCTAAAGCACTCTCTTAAGCCTCCATTGCACGCCCAAGCATCCCCCTGAAGCCTCCATTGCCGCACCTTCAAGATCCAATAGCCTCCATTGCCGCACCTTCCCTCCATCATCAACACCCATCACGCCCAAGCCCTAAACTTAACCCTCCATTGCCGAGTTCCAGCCCCCATTCACAGCCCTAAAACACCCTCAAATAAACCTTATTCACAGCCCTAAAGTCGCACTAAACACCCTCCAAAGACAGCCCCATTCGCAGCCCCAAAACAGTCCCTGAAAACACCCCACTGCACCTGTGAACTGCCGCAGTTCACCTTCTGTTCTGGTCAGTTTTTGTTGCGTCCTTAGCCCACAAAACAGTCCTAAAATCACCTAAACACCATCCCAAAAACCTCCATAAAGTTTCTCTAAAAAAATCCTTACAAACGCACCCCCCTAAGCCTTCAAAATCACCCAAAACAGTCCACTAAACGCCTGAAACAGCGACCTGAAATAGAACAGCGAAACAGCAGCGAAACGGACTTAAAACAGCAGCCCAAGCATCAAAACAACGAGGGAAAACGTTGAGTAGACGAATTGGAAAAGCATCGGATCAATCTCCCTTCCAACGGACGTGTAACGCCCTTTCTTAGACGACAAAAGAGGCTAGACCTGAGGGCACCCTTTTTACTTATCTTCTTTATCTTTGTTTTATTTATTTTGATATATAATTGCATGAGAGTCGTTTGAAGCATGATGTGATTGTTGGATGAGCGGGATATGTGTCCCCTTTTGTGGTATATCGGATGGAAACCCGGACGTAAATTCCATAGCCGATTACAAATGGACGGTAGTATGGTCTGCACTCCGGATACAATGCCACGTACCACTTAAGATACACGTATCTCGTCTCATCCTAACTTGTATTTGAGCATGTTATAGTCTTTAGGTTATTTGTTTATTATTTAAAGCATGGTTTAATTTAGTTTGTTATTTATTTGTTAAAGCATGTTTAGGTTGTTCATTATGCATGTTCTTAGTTTATGATGCGTTTGGGTAATGATTTATACATGTTGATTTAATGGTTCAATATGCTTGTTGTGTTACATTGCGTGGAATTATTTGGATGAAAGCATGTTAGATCTAAGTACCCTTGAGCATGATTATTGAGTAGACTTGGTTAATTAATTGCACAAATTATATCATCACAAGTGACATAAGTAAGGGACCATTCTGAACCCAACGGTTTGAGGTCTTCCCTTGCGAGGGGTGAGTGCGGCCTTAAATCTTTGTCCCGGTTCACACTGGGTGGCGACTCCATGTTATTTCGTACTTTCCAACTAGGCCGCGAGCCTAGAACAGTGTCGCCCAGGTTCTGTTGTCTACAACACGCAGGTCCAATTTAATAAATTCTAAATTTATAATAATTTCCAAAATTGCCCTTTCCTTTCTAATATCCATACGATATACGCTATTCATTCAACACATCCATGTATTCATTCATAGCATGTAATTCAATCAATCTAATCCAATTAATTAATCTTTGAATTAAATGATCATCCAATGTTTAAACAACGATTTGATTTTGCGCGAGTCCAACTCGTTTGAGAATAAGTACTCAAAGTACGAATTCTTGAATTATATCGAACTACTCATTAAATCTAATTTAATTCGTATTCAATACTAATTCGTTTATTTAATTCCAAATTAAATATCTACACTTTTTAATGCGCTTTAATGATTTAGATTCTAAATCTAATCTAATCGGGTCTCAAAGCCCAACTAACATCCAATGTCCGTTTAATTAAAGTCTGATGGGCTTTCAATTGATTTCATAAGGCATAGGCTTTGGTCAATATGGGTCAAACCCAATTACCAAGCCCAATTAAGGAATCAGCCTCATATGCCAAGAAAACAATTTTAGCCCATAAGGCCCAATTAAACTATTAAAGCCCATTTATTACATTTGCACTTAATGGAATGATTTAGGCCCAATTTGGATCCAATCCAATTTGCCTAAACTAACTTGGCCCAACCAAGCCCATTATGCCCAAATATAACAATTTCAAGCCCAATTCAAAATCAAGCCCATTAATCAAATTTTAAAATTCCAAATTTTATAATTCAATTAACTTAAGTGTAATACATAAATTAATTACCCAAATTAATATTTCCAAAGTACAATTTACTAATTAATTATGTATCCTATTGTTCAATTAATGTCCAACATTTTTGAATCCAAAATCAACTTGTCCCATGCCATAAGGCTCTCGGCATTTGTTAGGATTATTGTCCGATTTCGTTTTTCAATCCGATCGAATTACAAATCGACATTTCCAATTCGTTTCAAGTCATCCAATGATCATCAAAACAAAAAATACCAAGACCCTAGGGTAAGATCAACATTCGGCCAAGCCTAATGGTGGGCTAAAATTTGATCCAATCAATATTGCAAGAAATTGATCATATACAACTTCATAAAATCATCATTTAAGCATACTCAATCCATCAATTTAATCAAATCATGCTCAAATAGATTTTACCCAAATTTTACCCTAATTCATTTCATGCTCATTTTGGCTCTGATACCATTGTTGGGTTTCTAGGTTTAATCCCAAGATCAAGATAAGCATAAAATAATGAATGAATAACAAAGAAGAGTGGCGGAAACACACTTACAATGATCGGCTTTGGATGTGTTGATCAACGAAATTTGCTCCTCCAAGGACCTTCAAGATTCGGCCAAGGGACTCCACAATGCTCCAAGCTTTGTTTTGATTTTCCAAGCTCTCAAGTTGGTTTCCCTAACACCATGTATGAATCCTTGATGAGTGCTAGCTCTATGAAAGATTTTGCAACAAAATCCTTTGTATATTTTCCTCATGAACCTCACGGCAAAAGAAGAAAATTGGGGAGAGTTTTGGCTCCTCAAATTCGGCCAAGAGAGAAAAGATGAAAGACTTGTGTAATTGTTTCAAAAACAATTAATAATATATATACAAAAAGTTGTATTTCCTTTTCCAAAAAGTCAACACAATTTTGGAGCCAAAAATTTTCATTAAATGCCCACACCTAACTCCATCATGAATAGTGACTGCATGTCACTCACCATAAAGGTGACAAGACATCCATCACTAAAGTGACAAGTGATGTGACTCGCGATGTGACTTGTGGGCCCCACTTGATTCAAAATGCGAGTGGACCCGCAAATATTTCCAGGCTCGGTTTCGCTAATTTCGAATTAATGAACTTCCGTCAGGACGTAATTAAATAATTATGCCTAGTGAAATTACTATTCACGTCGCTAATGAATTAATTCTAAATTAACTCGTTTGCCCGAATTAAAATCTAATCTTAATTCCTCGTCGAAATCCAATTTCGAATAATATATCGAATATAATATTTTAACGATTAATTCCAAATTAATCTTTCTCTCTCTTCAAATAGTACTTTATCCAAGATAAAGTCTCTCCGCAATTAATCCCAGATTAATTAAGTTTGAATCATACGTCATCGGTGAATCTTCGGGAAGTGACCCAAGAGATCCCTGGATATGTTGACAGTAAATACGATCGTCGGACTATCCGAACACATACGTACCTCGTACTACATTTTTTACTGATTTACGAGACAATGTTGGCTTCTAGCAAAACGCCATGCCTTCCGAATTCTCAAAAAACATGCTTACAGGAATAAGCAATCTATATCAGGCGTAGTATACGTAGTATTGCATATTTCGATCCAGTATTGGATGATCACATGCAAGGCCTGGGGCTGGTACAGTGTCTGCCCCGTACGAAGCATATATCGGATTACTAGCAACTAGTCTCTTTATTATCGGATAATCATGACCAAGTCATATTATCCCGATGGTTACAATCCTTTAGAGAACTAGTTCTGTATCCCTGTGTGATCATCAACTCCATATGACTAGAGTGACACTTTCGTCTTGACATCACACCCAACGCACTACGATTCTCAATATACCTAGAAGATGCGTACACAGAACCGGTTAAAGCCCTGGACGAACAAAACCAAAGCATATTGATTGTCTCAAGTATTAGCGGTGCAAGTCTCAGGTTAAGACCAAATACACCTACCCTGATTTCAGACTTCCATAGACACATAATCATACTACCAATGGAATTCCGAGGGGGTCTGTCCAGAGCGAAGCTGTTTCCCATACCATCGGTAAAACACAACCACCTATTACACTTGCATGAGTATCCTATACCCAAATATATGAGAACTATGTTGTTGTGCCCTCACAAACGTGCACAAGTGTAATACTAGTCTTTTACGCATTTATCGATGTCCAATCTCGATAATACTCTGAATAGGGATATTTAATGATTTATCCTTCGTGGACTGATACTGTCTCATATCATTCTCAATCCAGGAACAAATCATGAGGACCTCCTATCATTTATACATCTTGGTGATCTAATCACAAATGATAAGAGAGCAATCTCCTTTGTCACATTGTTAATTTGTACAACAACACCATGATCTGTACAAATAGTGATGATATGGGTCATAATTTTCCAACACTCTTATTACTGTAATGTCTAACCTGTGACATTCTTCATCTTCTTGAGGACACGGCGTGGCGTTGAAAATACTGAAGGTGAATTCTTCATCTTGAACTCTCATTGTCAGCTCACCTTTCTGTACATCAATGATTGTTCTACTAGTTGCCAAGAAAGGCCTCCCAAGAATGATTGGAATGCCACGGTCTTGTTCTATATAATGCACAAGAAAGTCTGCAGGAAAGTAAAACTTATCCATCTTCACAAAGACATCCTCTATTATTCCTCTCGGGTAGGTGGGGGATCTATCTGCTAGCAGCAATGTCACTGTGGTTGGCTTTGCCTCACCTTTGCCCAACTGTTTGTAGATGGATAACGACATGAAATTTATACTTGCCCCCAAATAACATAGTGTCTTACCAAAATATCGATTTCTAATAGTCCATAGAATGGTAAAGCTGCCAGGATCATTCAATTTTGGAGGAAGCTTCTTTTGTATAATGGCACTGCACTCCTCTGTAAGTGCTACTGTTTCATAATTTCCCAACTTCCTCTTTTTTGACACCATCTCCTTTATAAACTTCACATAATTAAGCATTTGTTCCCATGCATCTGCAAAATGGATGTTGATATGGATCTTCTTGAAAATGTCAAGAAACTTAGCAAACTGAGCATCTAACTTCTTCTTTTGAAAGTGTTGAGGGTATGGCAAATGTGTCTTCGGGATAGGTGGAGGCTCATATGGAGGAGTTTTTGTACTGTTCTCTGTTTCTATTACTGTTTCCTCTTGAATTACTGCTTATTTGCCTTGAATGTCTTGGTCTTGAGAAGTATCTTTAGTCTCTTTTCCGCTCTTGAGGGTTACTTCTTCTTAGGGTTGATTTCAGTATTACTAGGAAATATCCATTTATGTAGATTAGTCATGGAAGAAACAATCTGCCCAATCTGCATTTCTAAAGACTTCATCGTTGCCCCTATGTTGCCCATATATGTTTCAATGTCATTCAGCCTTGACTCATTCTTCTCAAACCTCGTTGAAGTTTTAGCAACAAATGTGCTCACGAGGTCTTCCAAGGAAGGTTTCTGTTCAGCTCTTTGATTATTGTAGCCAGTAGGAGGTTGCAAGACATTCTCTGTATTGGCACATGACAAGTTCAGATGATAATAGTTTGGCACATGATTTCCTCTATAGTTGTTGAAGTTCTGATTGTTCCCATACTGGACTTGCTCATATCCTCCGTAAGGTAAAATCATTCTATTAGCAGCAACAGCTTCAATATATGGTTGGCCATAATGGTTGGTAAATGTTGCTAGATGAGTTATGACGGATGACATTTGAGCTGCAAGTGCAACAATATGATCCACCTCATATATACCTGCCACCTTAGGCATAGTAGTTCGTTCATTTGGCCATTGGAAGTGGTTAATGGACATTTCTTCTAACAAATGATAGGCATCCTCAGCTGACTTCTTGAATAGAGCTCCCCCAGCTACTGCATCAACCACCGTCTGATTCGAACCATTCAACCCATTATAGAACAACTGAATCTAGACCCAGTCTGCATAATTGTGTTGTGGGCATCTTCAGAGTAGATCCTTAAATTTCTCTCATGCTTCATACATAGTCTCTGTCTCTAGCTGCTTAAATATACTAATTTCTGCCCTCAGTTGAGCTGATTTAGCTGGTGGAAAGAACCTCTTAAGAAATTTCATGGTCATATCCTTCTATGTCATGACACTCCCCATCTGTATTGATTGATGCCAATCCCATGCTTTATCCCATAAAAAGAATGAGAATAAGCGTAGCCTGGTGGCCTCTTTAGTCACGCCATTCATCTTTATGGTGTCTACGATCTCCAGGAACATCCTTAAATGCATGTTGGAATCCTCTACAGCTGAACCCCCAAACTGATTCTTTTGCACCATGTTGATCAATGAAGGTTGTAGCTCAAAGTTGTTAGCACTGATTGGCGGATGCGCAATCCTATAGTAATTATCATCTTTGATCATCTTGAAGTGATCTCTGATTGCCACCTGGCATGGATTATTCTCTCTGTTTTCAACCGCCATTTCTTCATTTTCAATTTTTCTTTCTTTCCTAAGTCTCCTCGCTGTTCTTTCTATTTCAGGATCAAACAAGAGTGAGTCGAGACTTGTGGATATTCATATTCACTAAGCACAAAAAAAAGATAGTCAACTAAAAAACATAACGAAAATAAATAAAATAAAATAAAAATCTAAATAAAAGCTAAGGTTATTTAGTAATAGTATTAATGTGAATTAAATTAACAATCCCCGGCAATGGTGCCAAAATCTTGTTGTGATATTTTATATTATACCACAAGTGTACAGTCTCAAGTTTTAGTATAAATCAGTGAAAAAGTGTCGAACCCACAGAGATTGTGTTCAACTCACACCAAGTACTATAATTAATAATCATAACTTTATTTAGACAACAATTAAATAAGATGAAACTAATATTAAACAGTAAACTAAAGAAACAAGATATCAAAACTTTAAATCAAGATAATCCAAGATGATAGAGATTCTAAAGTCTGATTTCACCTAGTTATCCCATATGTATTTGTTATGCCAATCAGTCATTATTTCATTGCATTGTTTATAAGTCAAGAATCCTACAATATTCAACTCTCTCTCCCGAGTAATAGTGAAAGTATTATCAATTACAGACTTCGATATCACTATAAAAATCTAGTAATTAACAAATCATTATGGTATGTGATTCTATATTAATAACTTCAAAGGAACTATAGATTCTCCCAAACTCTATAAAACTCCTAAGTTATATTCTCTAGATCCTATTCAAAATCTCTCTATCCCGAGCGATATATTCTAAACATTCACCATCTTCAATTATGGTCAACAATCAAGAAGCATTAAACGCAAAAGAATATAAATAAACTGAATTATAATTTCAATAAACTCAACTTGGCAATCAATACATAGGTTCAAACATTGGCTACATAATCCTCTAGAATTATAAATTTAGTTCATGACTAAAGATAAAAATAAGGAAAACATGGTTATGAATCTAATAGACATCACGAGAGTTAAAGATAAAAACTAGAAGATTAAACCCGAATTGTATCCCTTTGTCTTCGGACGTCACCATTTTCGTCTACTCTTGTCGCTCTTCAATCTTTCTTCTTGGATCTCTCTCTAAAATATGTATTTTTATGTTTTGTGCTGTGTATTAGCCTCTCCTTAATTCTTGGACGACTTATGTATTTATAATAGAGCCTTGGGGTCCTTGTACAAGATAAAACCCTAAAATAAGTGTTTTTGGTCGCTGCGGGGCGTCGAATCGCCGGAAAGTGGGCACCGCCGTGTCAATCTCTCTTGAATTTCTATACAGCAACACAGAGCAAAGGTATGTCGTGACGCGTGGCAGTGGACAAGATTGTGTGTTTTCCGCGTTTCTACTCTTCCCGCATGCTTCTGATGCGTTCGTATGGTCCAAAAATAAGTATAAATTCCCCAAGATCCATATATTAATACCTCATACAGATAAAACATAAAAGAACTACAAAATACATTAAATTATATGGAAACTAACAAAATAGTAAGCTAAAAATGCAGAAATAAGTGGGAATAAACCACAGTTATCACACGTGGACCAAATGGACCTACAATTCCGGGCTCCAATAATTCTGGAATATTAATTAAACTCTTTAATTAAATATTATGTTTTATTAACTTTAGGTTATTCCACTAAAAATGCAAAGTTGTATTCTCATTGCCGTATATAAATAATATAAGCTGAACTACGTCGGTGTCCATCGATATAGTCATTATATACAGATTGGCCATTCACGAGTATCTCATAATTAGAATCGCGTCATAATGTATTTTGTATTTTTACTTTAAGTACCGTTGATTCTCTAATAAAAAATTTATTCATAACCATTATGAATATTAATCTTTCTATTCGTAATCGAAAGACTTGAGCACTCTAATCGTTCAAGTACCGAATCAACCATTAAGGATGATACTCATCTACTTCTCGTAAGAAGGAGTGAACTTTATATTTCTGTAAAATGTCATCAGCTACACACTAAATCATGTCCCCAAAGTACATAACTATTGTTCGGGATTGTTACACCAACCTCACCTTTGTAAAATAAAGGACATAGCCTGCCATACAGGAGTTCACAGCTCGGGATTCAGATCAATCCATATGTGACCATCTAGTAGATTGAATTGAATTTTTCTATTTAACGGATATTATAAGAAATTCATTTCTAACTGGGTCCATTCCTATATAATCACATCATATAAGGTGCCTCCATTCTCATGTCACCACATGTACGATACCGGATCAAGGTCGCTATACAATATAGAATTAACGCAGCTATAGATAAACAATAAATAAAGTACACGCTTTGTTTGCTCTCTATGAACTATTTTAGATTACTAACTTCAGACTTGAATCCTCTTATGTATGATACTTATAAACTAAGTCTGAAGACATATAAGTAATCAAGGGTAAACATGATAATTTACAATATGCGATTTAAATCAAAATAATTGATAAAAGAACAATACATATTTTATTGGGGCGATTGTGGGACCCTTACGGTCAGATCGGTGCCCCGTGCAACGATACTATATTCTATTACAAATGTATAGGAAAATGTTGGGGCTGAATCGGGATTCAGAAAAAACAAATCGAGAAAAAATTAGAGTAGGGAAAATTTTCCGAACCGCGCTCATCTAGTGTGGTTGCAGTGCTAACTGCATGCAGCAGCAAAGCTGTAAGGCAATGTTGCAACATTGTCCTCTCGGGAAATTTGAATGAGCAATATTTTTTTTTTAATTTTCTAAAAATCCTTAAACACATTTTAAAATCACCCAAAATAAGTTTAATTTCAAAACCAACCGTAACACATGTTATGCAACAAATATATATATATATATATACTCATTTTTTTGAATCAAAATACGAACCAAAAAAATCCCACAATGAAATGACTCATGAATACTTTTAGGTCACCCAAAGGTGGTCAAGTGATTCTAGAATTGTAGCTATAGCTCCAAGCTATATCTAGAGTTCTAAACTCTAATATTATGTTTATTTCCAACATAAACATTTTTACCCAATATCAAGCATATTGTGTGTATACTTCCAAAGCATTCTTACACAATTAGTTAGCCTAATTTCAACATCAAGTTATGCTATTATATATCCAATACATAAATCATCACTATATGTCTCACTAATGATAACTCACTAATGAAAAACATAGCTTCGAAGAAGATCAAACTTACTTAGTAAGCTTGATACAAAGATCCAATCTTCTTCTCCTTGTTGAAATATTGTGGAGAACCTCCAAGGTTAGCAAACTTGACTCCAAGATCCAATCTTGTTCCAATGCTAGCAAGCTTCACTCCAAGATCCAATCTTAATTTCTCCTTATTGAAATGTTGTAGAGATCTTCCAAAGCTTATCTTACTTAGGGTAATTTCTATAACTCTTGCTTGTTTTAGCTTTCCTAAGCTTTATTAAAACCTTGCTCAAGCTTGCTATTTATAGCAAAACTTATGCAATTTCAAATCAATAAAAGTCTTAATCAAATAATAGGTATGTTTAATTAAATTCATCCAAATATGCATAATTAGGTGTGACTAATCTCATTATCTATCATTTTGATTTTATCCAATTAAATCAAGACAACATTTACTTAATGGATTAGTTCAATGTCTAACTTTAATTCAAATTAAATCAAGACAATATTTACTTAATGGATTAGTTCAATGTCTAACTTTAATTCAATTAAATCAAGATAAATACACCTATTAATACATATTTTTAATTACCAAAATACAATCAAATGGTAGAGATCGTTATGAATTTATAATTAACCCTTTGTGTAATTTTAAATTAATCCAATTAATCCAGTTAGGTCAAAATAAATAATCAATGTTATTCGATATTATAATTATCATTTATTATCAAAAATAATCGTCAAACCAATTACTCAACGAGTACACTTCATATTGTGAGACTCTCTAAGTTCATACACGTTCATCATATAAGTCTAGCTAATATATACGCAATTCGGCTACCTCTGAATTCACGAAGAACACAAATGACATTTCGGAACTATACAAGTCGAGGTCATCACATATGTTCATCAATCCCTCCGTCGTAGGCTATCCGAGTTGTGTTTAGGAAACATAGAATACACCGTCAAGTTTCTAAGACACACTTCTCATGTCGACATGTCCCCGATTCTTCACAACTAATGTGATCCACCCAATGTGATCTGCTTTGGCCAAAATCTTTAAGAATCGTGACTTACTCATATGGATACCTAAACCTCTTATGGTACATATACAGGCCGACAGATCATATCTTGATACGCACTTGATTAACGAGTGCATCGGTCCACACCCAAAGAAAATCTAGAGGTCAGACTATGAAAGATTTCTGACATACATGGCATCTAAGTATGGAGGATCTCACACAAAATCAATGATATCTTATAGTCAAAGGATTACATATGCTACTAAATTCAAGGAGATTCCTATTGACGGTGGTGTGTACTTCCAACTATTAGGAATCATATATGAGTCATTCAATATTCGCTCCAATGAATACCCACATGTCTATAGGAGATTCCAAAGCTCATGGTATATCGGGTTAAAACATTGGAACTCAAATTCCAATATACGACATGTGTTAATCTTCTAGATTATAGGAATTCGATCGTATTCCAAAACAAATGAATATGAATATTTACTTTAAGATAGTTTATAATAGTAGTATTATCTCAATGTTGGACCACCTATTGTCCAGTATTATTATAAGACTATTATAAGGTCGATGTCATTCTCAGCATATTTATACATTAATCTAATATACATAATGGCATTATCATTAGTAATGTATGATATGAAATATAGTTATTTTATTAATAAATAATAAAATGTACAATTCATTATTCGGATTGGAATTTCAAACACAAACTCTAACATATTTTATTTTATAATAAATAATTTCATTTATATTACATTAAGCTCTACGACATATATCCTAACACAGTATCTCTGGCCGAACGTACATGATGTCCGGCCAGATATGCACACATATGTGGCCGATGATAGACATATCAGGCCACGTTTACTGCTTTCTTTGGTTTATTACTGCCCTGTATTATCATATTGTTATTTAATTACTCCATTACTACATCTTATTATTTTATTACTGTTTCATTACTGTATTTTATTTTATCTTACGCATGTATTCATTAAACTATCTTTTTACTATTGACATGCATTCTTCGTTATTTCATTACTGATATGCATGTTCTTCATTGTGTTTAGTTTGTCATTATCTTTTTTTTTATCCATGAAGGATGTCCAGCTTGACCAATCATATGTATGGGTCGTCGTACCTATAGTAAATTATATTCGGCCGTATGATCCCCATTGGTATATAGGATGAAAATCCGGATATAAATTCCATAGCCGATTCTGAATGGACTATAATATGGTCTGCACTCCGAAAATAACTCTACGTACCAATGAGATGATTGCCATTTTATTTGTTATATTTTTATTCATTATTGTTGCACTATTTCTGTCTTACATTGAATAATTTATTTATTATTCAATTAAATTTTGTTAATGTTTCTGATCATTTAAATTTCGTAGTTTGCTTATTAGTGCACTGTTTATTATTACATTTGACATTGTATGTTTCTTCATTTCTGACTTGTGTAGAATATCCGATCAGACTTCCAACAAGTTCGGTCGGATGTTAATGTCATAATAAATATCTGGCCACTATAAACAATGCTCAGCCAGGCCTCTCCAAGGCCAGGCCAATGAGATACTCACACTGATCTGTTTCATTATCAATTTACCAATGCTGTAATGATTTATGGACATTATGTTGGGGTTTTCACGCAGGCGCAGCAGAAGCGTGCAATTTGGGTGAAATCGTAACTTTAAAAAATTTTAAACTTACCGAATAAATTATTCAATATCCAATATGAATAATTCATTCATATTTCACCTAAACATATTTATTTGATATCAAATAACGACATAAATGGGTTAGAAACCTCGCGAAACTTTTACAAAAAATATTTTTCCACAAAGTGGAATAAAACACGTTTTTGTCCGAATCAACCAACCAATACACATGGGGGCTGCCCATGTCAGCTCCAATAGTACTTGGGCAGTCCATGGGCTGCCCGAATAGTGACTAATTCACTGTTTAGAGAGCGGACACCCAGTAAGCCCGAAACTAACCCGGTAACGCAGTTTTTCACCGTTTTCGCATATTTCAACTCCTAAATAATTTCCCGCAATTGTTCCAATGCTCAAAACACATCCAATGGATTTATTAAACATAATTTTCATCACCAAAAATACAGAATTTCCAGATCTCATTTGGTAACTGAAAATATCAATTTTCATGCTTTAAATCCAATTTTCTCAACATTAATCATATTAATAGTTACACCAACCAAAGTCACCACAAATGAAGAACTCAAGAAAATTTCTAGGAGTTACAAGAGTGTTCATAATACTCTAGAATCACAACAAGTCATCAAATGAAAACAAAATTGAACTAATATTACACTAAAATTATTCAACCAGACTTCACACATGCATCTAGCCTCCAAATCCATCCTCAAAATCCAAAAAGCCCCAAAATCTAAGAAATGAAGAAACCCTAGAAATTTTCTAGATGCTAAAGAACAAGAAACAAACTTTCTAAGTTTAAGAGTTATGAAGATTACCTCCAAATCTCCGAATTTCTTTAAACTTTCTATTGATTTCTTCATTTTCTTCCTTGATTCTTCAAACAAAATTTGAGAGTTTTCTTTCTTTTTTTAGTGGATTTCAGCTATGGAATCTTATGAATGAGAAAACAAAATTTTCTCACTTTAAATATCATGCCTAACAGACTTTAAAGGTAAAATAAGGGCATTTTGTTTATTTGGTCAATTAGTCTAATTAAATAATAATAATATGCTTTAAGTTAACAAATCCAATTTGTAAACTTCAAGCTTAATAGAATCATTCCACATGTAACCAATAATAATCAAACATATTGCATAACAATTATGTAATATTGAACTAATTTAATTATCTAGATATTTAACATTTAAACATCTAAATAATTAATTAATGCGATTATTATTATATATGTATTTTTATTTACACTAAATAAAAAATACATATATTAATGGCATGTGTCAAAGTCTCATTTGACAATTAATTAATATGTATCAAATCAAATCTTGTATCAAATATAAATACATATTAATTATTAATTTACCAAAATGCCTATAATGCATGTATTTTTGTTTAACCGTTTAAACGACTCAAATTAACATATTTAATCCGGTGAAGTATTATGAATAATCTATATTATTCATAACGTGTTGCCCAAGTTCTCAACGAGTACACTTCATATTGTGAGACTCTCTAAGTTAACGTTTATCAGTTGCGGAATCCAATTTCGTGTCCATAATTCACCCATTTCTGAATTATGACGACCACGAATAATCTCGCTAAACTATGCAAGTCGAGGTCATTGCATACATATAATCCCTCCCTCACAAGCTATCAATATTATACCGGAGATATAGATAAGAACGTCAAATCTCTAAGGTATAATATAGTCGACTTTTAAATTTACGATCTCTAAATAACACTCGGAACTCACTTCCGAAGTATACCACAGCCATGGATTTACTAGATCGCAAATACGTATATGATACCTATGCCCTGTACACAGGACTGACGGATTCTATCTGATACTCACAGGATATCATGAGCATCGGTCCACACCCAATGACCAGACTGAGGTCTGATCTAAATAGATCGGTGACGTGACTGCCATAAAAGTGTGGAAGATATCTCATATATCCACAATGGTATCTCGAGTCGACGGACTACTATGCCACTCGACTCGTGAAAATTCCTATTGACGTTGGTGTACCGTCTATTAGGAAATTTTTGGTGAGTCATTCAGTGTTTATCAAATAAACACCTACACGTCTATACGAGTCTCCCAAGACTCATGGTTCTTTGGGATAAATCATCGGGCCAAGTCTCGATATACGATATGCAATGGTCTCAGCAGATTTTACTAACCGATCCGTGTTAGTAATTCTTGACCAGAAACTTTATTTGATAATATACCTCTAGTAGTGATACTTCCCAATGTCAATGACAAACTACTTTGTAACTGCGCACTATAAAATATATTATCGGGTCTATGTCTAATATATACATATCACTAAATCATATTTAGTTTCAATCTAATCGTAATTAGAACGAATATGTATATAAATAAAAAAAAAAGTA
This sequence comes from Zanthoxylum bungeanum, assembly GCA_019454045.1. Taxonomy (NCBI): domain Eukaryota; kingdom Viridiplantae; phylum Streptophyta; class Magnoliopsida; order Sapindales; family Rutaceae; genus Zanthoxylum; species Zanthoxylum bungeanum. Next base: position 259,138 of record SKCR01023810.1, read on the forward strand.
TTACCATAAATAGGTAATATTATGGAAAAATGAATTGTTCATATTCATGAATTGGATATAAATACGATTCTGATTGGCACTCTGAGCACCAACCCAGATAATTTCTTCCATTTGCTCTAGTGCCAATCCACGATTTTATATACACATCAAAATATGTATTACATACACATGGTCCTGAAGAGCTGACCTATCACTCAAGAGATAGGCAACAACAAGTAAGCCCGCTATAATATATTGAGTTTGTCCAACAAACCCAATCATTTCCCTTAACAGACTCATTCATAGATTATATAACCTAAGTTATATATCAATATGACTCAGATACGACATAAATATTATGCTACAGCTACTGGGTTGTCTATGTATTTAGAAATCAAATCCAAATATTATGAGACAACCGCAAACACACCACTAATATCAAAACTTCTAATCAATAAGGTCACTATACAACTTCATAATTCAATACTTCATAAGTTACAGCTAATTCCACTAATACAACTGAATCAATCGTGACACTTCCATTGCATCTTTTCTGAATCTTTATGACGTAGACCATCTAACGTCATAATTAGACTCAAAACTAATCTGATCATAATGGTTGCAGACTATATTCTCCATGAATAAGAAACTCGTTCTTAATATCTCCAAGATAACAAAGAGCATGTTTCAAGACACATCTTATGGTCTATATCATATCAAAATAGTTCGTAACAATTACGATTAAATTGATATATTTAATCGCACATAATATAGTATTCATTCTATCATCCTATGATACATAAGATTGACTAGATATTCTAATCAATTTCTTTTTCGATAAAGGAATCATTCTTATGAAAAAGAATACTATATACAAGAGACACACGAACTGTCAAACAGTTATACTAACTGTCATACATATAATATTGCTGTGTCCTTTATTAGATCATATCTTATGCATGATTAATGGGAGTGTTGGGTTTCTAAGGTCATCCCAAGATCAAATCAAGCATGAAATAATGTGAATACAAAAAGAAGTATAGCGGAAATATACTCACTTTGATCGGTAGAGAGGATGTGTGTAGAATAAAATTTTTGCTTCCTTGAAAGTCTCCAAGCTTTCTCCAAAGTGATGTATCAAGCTCCAAGCTTTGATCTTTGATTCCAAGCTCAATGGGAGAAGTTTCCCTATCACCTTTGTATGAATCTATGGTGTGCTAGCACTTAGAAAAATTGTAATAATTTTTCCTCTTCTCCTTGGTGAGTTTCGGCCAAGCCTTTCAAAGAGAGAGAGAGAGTGGCGTTTTTTAGAGAGATGAGATGAGAAATGAAAATGTTGACTTGTGTATTTTATTTTTCAAAAAACAAAATATCATATACCAAATCTCAAATATTTGGTAAAAGTCTTTCATCACATCAACTTGAGTGTTTTACAAGTCTTTAACAACCCACCAAATACCATCAACAAAAAGTTGATTAAATGACTAGGTGATGTGACTTGTGGACCCCATTTGATTCAAAATTCGAGTGGGCCCGCAAACACATTCCGGGCTCGGGTTCGTTAATTCCGAATTAACGAATTTTCCGTTGCGACGTAATTAAATCAAATTTAATTAAATAATTATGTCTAGCAAAATTACTATTCACATTGCTAGCGAATTAATTCTAAATTAATTCATTCACCAGAATTAAAATTCAATTTTAATTCCGTTATGAAATCTAATTTCATTTAATATATCGAATATATTATTTTATCTATTAATTCTGAATTAATCGTTCTCTCTCTTCTAATAGTATTTTATCCCAGATAAAATCTCTCCGTAATTAATCCCAAATTAATTTTCTCTCTCTTATAATTAATCTCAGATTAATTATGTGCGAGTCATACGTTATCGGTAAATCTTCGGGAAGCGACCCATGAGATCCCTAGATATGTTGGCAGTAAATCCGGTCGTCGGAATATCCGAACACGTGCGTACCTAGTACCACATTTTTACCGATTTACGAGACATGGTTGGCTTCTAGCAAAGCGTCGTGCCTACCCAATTCTCCAGAAATATTCTTAAAGGAATATATAATCAATAACAGGCGTAGTATATGTAGTATTGCGTATTGCGATCCACTATCAGATGTCACATGCAAGGCCTGGGGGCTGAAATAGTGTATGCCCCGTATGAAGCATATATCAGATCACAAGCAACTGGTCTCTATAATCGGATAATCATGACCTTGTCATATTATCCCGATAGTTGCAACAAAATAGACTGAACCAATTCTGTATCCCTGCGTGATCATCTTCTCCATATGACTGAAGTGATATTTCCGTCTTGACATCACACCCAATACACTACGATTCTCAATAAACCCAGAAGAGGCGTACACAGAACCTGTTAAAGTCCCGGGCGACCAAAACCAAAGCGTATTGATTGTCGCAAGTACTAGCGATGCAAGTTTCAGGTTAAGACCAAATACACCTACCCTGAAGCGGATTCCCATAGACACATAGTCATACTACCAATGGGATTCTGCGGGGTCTATCCAGAGCGAAGCTGTTTCCGTACCATCGGTAAACACAACCTCTTATCACACTTTTATAAGTATCCAATACTTAAATATATGAGAACTATGTTGTTACGCTTCCATATCACGCACAAGTGCAATACTAGTCTATTCCGCATTATCGATGTCCAGTCTCGATAATACTACGACTATGGATATTTAATGATTAAACCTTTGTGGATTGATATTGTCTCATATCTTATAATCTGGAACTATTCATAAGGACTTTTATCATTTATTTATACAAGTAATCTAATTACAAATTGATAAAATACAATTTCCATTGTCACATAATTAATTTGTACAAAAACCACAATGTCTTTTACAAATAGTGACGTTATGGGTCATAATAGTCCAACAATCTCCCACTTGGCCTATAGCCAGTCACTCAAGCATCTAACATCTGAACTATGTACATGTCGCTCAAACTTTTGATGAGGAATAGCTTTCGTCAGCGGATCTGCAATGTTGTCCTCTGATGCGACCTTTTCGATCTTCACATCGCCATGATGTATGATCTCACGAATCAGATGGAAATGTCAAAGAACATGCTTGGATCGTTGATGAGACCGTGGTTCCTTAGCCTGCGCTATAGCCCCGTTATTGTCACAGTACAATGGAATGGTCTCAGCTGCTAACAGAAATACTCCTAATCCAATTAGGAATTTACGGATCTAAAATACCTCTTTTGCTGCTTCACCTGCAGCAATATACTCCGTTTCTGTTGTTGAATCGGCAACAGTCTCTTGTTTGGAAGATTTCCAACTTACTGCTCCGTTGTTCAAACAAAATATGTACCCAGATTGTGACTTACAGTCGTCTTTATCAGTTTTGAAACTTGCATCAGTATACCTAGTTACCTCAAGTTCTCCATCTCCATAGATTAAGAAAGCATCCTTAGTTCGTCTAAGATATTTAAGGATATTCTTAACCATCATCCAGTGACCATCACCTGGATCAGCCTGATAGCGACTACACATGCTCAAAGCATACGAGACATCAGGTTGCGTACATATCATGGCATACATGATCGATCCGACTGCCGAGGCGAACGGGATCTGACTCATGTTATCTCTCTCATCTTGAGTTTTAGGACATATGACCTTAGATAGAGTGATGCCATGTGACACTTGCAACAGTCCCCTCTTAGATTGTTCCATGTTGAATCTCTTCAACACTTTGTCAATGTACGTGCTATGGGAGAGTCCAAGCAGCTTTCTAGATCTATCCCGGTAGATCATTATTCCTAGAATAAATGCTGCTTCTCCCAGATCCTTCATGGAGAATTTAATAAAAGCCAAGCTTTCACCGATTGTAGCATGGGAATGTCATTGCCAATAAGTTCGGTTTCTCCGTTCGGACACACCGTTTAACTGCGGTGTTCTTGGAGGAGTCCACTGTGAAAGAATACCATATTCTTTCAAGTAATCAAGAAACTCATTGCTTAAGTATTCACCACCACGGTCTGACCGTAATGTCTTAATACTTTTACCGGTCTGTTTTTCTACTTCATGTCGAAACTCTTTGAATTTCTCAAAGGTTTCCGACTTGTGTCTCATAAGATACACATAACCATAACGCGATGCATCATCCGTAAAGGTTACGAAGTATTCATATCCACCTCTAGCCTGGCTAGACATGGGCCCACAAACGTCACTATGAACAATGGTTAACAGTTCGGTGGCACGTGCACATTTACCGTTAAAAGGTGTTTTAGGCATTTTGCCTAATAAACAAGATTCGAAGACGCCATATGAATTTGGATCAAATCCTTCCAAGTACCCACTCTTCGAAAGTGTGGATATACGAGTCTTGTTGATGTGTCCCAGACGACAATGCCACATATAAGTTTCATCTTTGTTACTTAGTTTAAGCCTTTTGTTTATTACATTATATGTTTGAGATAGATTTATATTCAAAATATAAATACCATTATCTACATCAGCACTGTATAACTCCATATCATTTTTATACATAAAACACCCAGTGTTTCTAAAAACAAAAGTATAGCCACATTGGGTCAATAAAGATACAGATAAAATATTCTTAGTCAAACTAGGTACATAATAACAGTCTGAAAGATTAAGTACATGCCCCGAGGGCAGTTCCAAAATATAAGTCCCAACGGCCAAAACGGTGACTCGAGTCCCATTTCCAACGCGGAGGTCAATCTCTCCTGAGGCCAGTCTCATGCTAATACGTTGATCCTGCACATCAGTACATATATGAGTACCACAACCAGAATCAAAAATCCAATTTTTAAAACTAGAAGTATACATGTTTATTTCTATAACAAACATACCTGAAGCCGGTGTCTTGCTCGCTTTGATTTCCTTCATGTGTGCCTTGTACTCGCGGCACTGTAGACATATATCTTAGGATTTGTCCTTACCCTTCCCAGAAGGTTTTGACGATTTGGCCTTGCCCTTCTTCTTCTTCTTCTTCTTTACGCCTCTAGTTGCCTTCGGCCAAGCCTTGGGAGACTGAGATGTTGAAGCGAAGTGCGCCTTGCGCTTTTTGCCTTTCATCGGCTCTTTTTTTGCTTCACGCAACATTGCCATCAGCTCTTCAAGAGTATGGTCTTGGTTCATCATATTGTAGTTCATGATGAACCCGATCTAACTATCAGGAAGAGACTGTAGGATCAAATCTATAGAAGTCTCAGCCTCGGCCTCAAATGTTATGGCTAGCTGACCTAGCTGTTCAATGTCGGCAATCATATGTGACACATGATGCTCAACAGATGTACCCTCCAACATTCAGGAGCGAAAGATCTTTTTCTGTAATTCATACCTTTGCGATCTAATGTTAGATCGATGAATATCCTTCAATTTTTCCATCATAGTATATGAATCCAATCCCTTGTTTTGGCGACAAAATTGAAGGATCATCGCAGCAAGCATGACGGACTGAGCAGTTGAGTTATCATCGCTATGAATCTTCCAAAGCTCAAGCTCAAGCAGCTGCTCATTTTCGGGCTTAGGCCCGATGGGTCTCTCTATCGTATAGAGCATCCTCTCAGCCCCAAGGACAATCCCAAGGTTCATATCCCAATCAGGAAAGTTTGCACCATTAAAGACATTTTTTCGCCCATGATAATGTCTCTAACTCTGATTTTTCCAGCCATCTTAATTTCAATAGTCAAACTATTCAATTAACGATATTTGGGTACAGTCCAACTGTTACAAGAAAAATAATAAAATATTAGTCCAACTAATAAATATATAATTGACGAAATAATTTGAAAGCGCGTAAAGCCTAGTATTTGAATGAAATTGCAAATTCAATACTGGCCTCCCACTATTTTTCGATGAGCCTCTAACCCTCTGTTGAGTACTCGGGAAACCTAGTTTCCTAGTGGGCTAGGATCCCGTTAAATAACACACAACCTTGACTTTGGCCAACAAGCTGTATGATATTTAACTAGGTAGATCTCTAAGATCAATTGGATCTCATCCAATTCCTAGATCTGGTAGGTGGACCTCCAAGTCCGAAATATATATATAATATATATGCCAATATATCCAATATATTTTCCTAACCTTTTCCTCTGAATCAACTAAGCCTTGGCTTTGGCATAACAAGCTTAATGATTCCAGTTAAGCGGGACTCATTGACTTTGGAAAGCTTCGTAATCGATGTCGATGGACAAGAAGTGATCTTGACTTTGGAAAACAAATCACAACTTGGACAAGACATATAATATGGAACAAATTTTCGTGATTCAAACACATCCGCGATGGACAAAGGTCTTGACTTTAGCCAACAAACCAGTGCCAATCTTGGATCTTGAGAATGAATCACTCAATGGAAGGAAAACGCTTTATATTTATTGAGGGTTTTCGCGTAATTGGCAACCAATTAATTATCTTTGATTAGGTCTCATCATACACCTTAAGCATGCATTCTAAAAGCATAATAAGGTGCGGTAAATAAATTAATAATGATATACGGATGTATATCTCAAAAAATTTTCCTAGAACAAATCACTCACTTTCCTCTCCCCGGCTAGCACTATTCCAACTTCTACCCAATTACATAATATAATAAAGAAACCTCATTACATTGAGGGAATTGATGAGAAGAGAATTACAAAGAATCGATAGATAAAGGCTGGACACGCAAGTCCAATTTAATAAATTCTAAATTTATTACAACAATTTCCAAAATTGCCATCACCCTTCTAATATCCATCTGATATATATTATTCATACAACACATCCATGTATTCACACAAAGCATGTTATTCAATCAATCTAATCCAATTAATTAATCTTTGAATTAAGTGATCATCCAATGTTCAAACAACAATTTGATTTGCGCGAGTCCAACTCGTTTTAAGAATAAGTACTCAAAGTATGAATTCTTGAATTATATCGAACTACAATTTTAAATCCAATTTAATTTGCATTCAATACTAATTCTATATTTAATTCCAAATTAATAATTACACTTTTAATGCGACTTTACGACTTAGATTCAAATCTAATCTTAATGGGTCTCAGAGCCCAATTAACATCCAATGTCAATTTAATTAAAGTCCAATGGACTTTCAATTAATTTCTTAAGGCATGGGCTTTGGTCAATATGGGTCAAACCCAAATACCAAGGCCCAATTAAGGAATCACCCTATTTGCCAAGAAATCAATTTTGGCCCATTAGGCCCAATTAAATATTAAAGGCCCATATATTATATTTGGACTTAATGGGATGGTTTAGCCCCAATTTGGATCCAATCCAATTGTCCTAAACCAACTTGGCCCAACCAAGCCCATTAGGCCCAAATACAACAATTTTAGCCCAATTCCAAATTAAGTCTAACTAATTAAATTTTTAATAGTCCAAAAATCATAATTTAATTAATTAAAGTGTATTGCACTAATTAATTATTTAAATTAACATTTCCAAAACATCAATTTAATTAATTAATCATGCATTATGATATTCAACACATGTCCAACATTATTGAAACAAAATCAACTCATTTTCATGCTATATTGGTCACGGCAATTAGGGATTTTTTTCATTAATTTTGATTTCAATCCAATTAAATCACAAACTAATATATCCATGTATTTTAAAAACACATCCAATGATTTAAAAAATAAAAAATCGCCATGACCTAGGGTTCATTATCATTCGGCCAACATAATGTATTTGGGGAAAATTAATCCAATTAATTTTTCATCAAATTGATCATGCATAACTCTAAGTTATCAATATATAAGCATACTCAAACAAACAATTTGATCAAATCATGCTCAAATCAAAAATACCCAAATTTTAGATTAAAAACCTTTATCAAATTTCATGCTCAAGTAGGCTTTGATACCATTGTTGGGTTTCTAAGGTCATACCAAGATCAAATCAAGCATGAAATAATGTGAATACAAAAAGAAGTATAGTGGAAATATACTCACTTTGATCGGTAGAGAGGATGTGTGTAGAAAAAAACTTTTGCTTCCTTGAAAGTCTCCAAGCTTTCTCCAAAGTGATGTATCAAGCTCCAAGCTTTGATCTTTGATTCCAAGCTCAATGGGAGAAGTTTCCCTATCACCTTTGTATGAATCTATGGTGTGCTAGCACTTAGAAAAATTGTAATAATTTTTCCTCTTCTCATTGGTGAGTTTCGGCCAAGCCTTTCAAAGAGAGAGAGAGTGGCGTTTTTTAGAGAGATGAGATGAGAAATGAAAATGTTGACTTGTGTATTTTATTTTTCAAAAAACAAAATATCATATACCAAATCTCAAATATTTGGTAAAAGTCTTTCATCACATCAACTGAGTGTTTTACAAGTCTTTAACAACCCATCAAATACCATCAACAAAAAGTTGATTAAATGACTAGGTGATGTGACTTGTGGGCCCCATTTGATTCAAAATTTGAGTGGGCCCGCAAACACATTCTGGGCCCGGGTTCGTTAATTCCGAATTAACAAATTTTCCGTTGCGACGTAATTAAATCAAATTTAATTAAATAATTATGCCTAGCAAAATTACTATTCACGTCACTCGCGAATTAATTCTAAATTAATTCATTCACCAGAATTAAAATACAATTTTAATTCCGTTATGAAATCTAATTTCATTTAATATATCGAATATATTATTTTATCGATTAATTCCGAATTAATTGTTCTATCTTTTCTAATAGTATTTTATCCCAGATAAAATCTCTCCGTAATTAATCCCAGGTTAAATTTTCTCTCTCTTATAATTAATCCCATATTAATATGTGCGAGTCATACGTCATCGGTAAATCTTCGGGAAGCGACCCATGAGATCCATGGATATATTGGCAGTAAATCCGGTCGTCGGACTATCCTAACACATGCGTACCTAGTACCATATTTTTACCGATTTACGAGACATGGTTGGCTTCTAGCAAAGCGTCATGCCTACCCAATTCTCCATAAATATTCTTAAAGGAATTTATAATCTATAACAGGCGTAGTATACGTAGTATTGCGTATTGTGATACAGTATCAGATGTCACATGCAAGGCTTGGGGCGGGAATAATGTCTGCCCCGTACGAAGCATATATCGGATCATAAGCAACTAGTCTCTATAATCGGATAATCATGACCTTGTCATATTATCCCGATAGTTGTAACATAATAGATAATCGGTTCTGTATCCCTGCGTGATCATCATCTCCATATGACTGAAGTGATACTTCCGTCTTGACATCACACCCAATACACTATGATTCTCAATAAACCTAGAAGAGGCGTACACAAAACCTGTTAAAGTCCCGGACGACCAAAACCAAAGCGTATTGATTGTCGCGCAAGTACTAGCGATGTAAGTCTCAGGTTAAGACCAAATACACCTACCCTGAAGCGGATTCCCATAGACACATAGTCATACTACCAATGGGATTCCGCGGGGTCTATCCAGAGCGAAGCTGTTTCCGTACCATCGGTAAACACAACCTCTTATCACACTTGCATAAGTATCCAATACTTAAATATATGAGAACTATGATGTTACACTTCCATAATACGCACACGTGCAATACTAGTCTATTTCGCATTATCGATGTCCAGTCTCGATAATACTATAACTAGGGATATTTAATGATTAAATCTTTGTGGATTGATATTGTCTCATATCTTATAATCTGGAACTAATCATAAAGACTTTTATCATTTATTTATACAAGTAATCTAATTACAAAATGATAAAATGCAATTTCCATTGTCACATAGTTAATTTATACAAAAACCATAATGTCTTTTATAAATAATGACGCTATGGGTCATAATTGTCCAACAGTGAGTAACTCACAAGTCTTTTGTTTTATATCATATATAAAACTTTATATCAAATATAACATAGACTATTCTCATTGCTTTCACGGATAAAAGAAGACTTAGGTAAACCATTTACCTTATAAACATCTCATTATTACATTAATAATGATAATATCGTTAGGAAATGTAACAATTGTACGTTCCCATTAACCCTACTATCACATATGTATTCTCTATGCTTTGATAAAATCAGATATTCTGACTAATATCAATATTAGAAAACATGGATTTTTGGAAATGCTCATCTGAGTTTACAATAGGCTCTATAAGCTATTATACCAAACTGCGATCTTAGCAGAATACAAACTCCAAGGCCATTCCAGAATGAACTCTTCAAGAAAAGAAAATCACAATAGATCTCTTCTTCGAAGAAACCATTCAGGAACGCCACTTTGTACTCCTAACTAAAATACATAGTTTAATGTGAATGTTAACCAACAGGTCCTTAATTGTTCAATTAGTGTGACTAGAGACAAGTTTTCTCAAAATCTATAATAAATTACTGAGTATGACCTTTCTCACTGTCATACTATAAAGGTCAAACTTTTAATAAGCTCGCTTTGCTTTTGCTGCGTAAATAATTTGCACATTTTATGAACAATTCATAACGAAGGCTTAATCAAGTTCAAAAAACTTGATCGTAGTAAGCTATGAATAATTTTAGATCTATGATTCAATGCTAACTTCCGAAATCGATATCAAATATCGTTTCCACTATAAGTTATAGGATAATTTTCTTCAATAAGAAAACAACAGAACCATTAAGTATCAAATACTTTGTAATGATTCTGACATCCTATTGAACTTATATGGAAGATGTCCAAGGGTCTTTTCATCTTATTAATTATGTAGTTCCATTTATAGTTTATCATTTTCACATTTGACTTTAATAAGTCAAGTCTTTTCTACAATGGTCAAAATCTGATGTTACACACCAAACAATAAACACAATTTATTACTCGGGATCGTAGAGAAGATATTCTATCAAATATAGTAAAATATTCTATTATATAGAACAAATGATAAACTTTTACTTGTACCTCAGAGGCGCAAGTACTTTCAATTATATAACCATCATATAAAAGAAAGATTCAAATCTCAAACTTTTCAAGATTCCCATTTTCGACCTATACATATCATATACGTAACTGTATAAACTAATGAAACCTTAATTAAAAGAATGAATTAGTGTTACTAAAGCATATCCCCAAGAGTATTGAAATTAATTCGGTAACACTCAATATCAAACGAACCATATCATATAAGATCTGATTTCTCCCACTGACCAATTTCATCATGATGGAATCGTAGAAGATTAATATGGAGTAAGAATCTTATTCATTGAAAAATCTTAAAACTAATTGCCAGAAATTCATATGTTTGATCGTATCAAGAATTTTGAACAATTCAATGACTCTTGATGAATTTTAAAGATATAGTTTTCAAGACTTCAAATCAAATATCATTGAACCATTCAAAATATTATATCCGTATTTCATCAGAAACATATTAAAAGTTCTTAAACTATTCAAGACCTTCAATATGTGTTCTTTTAGAAACACGTAACTAAGTCATGACAATTCATTAACTAAGTTATGAAGTAAAGAAAACTATCCAAGGCAATTTCTAATTCATTAAACTACATACATCCAATGTATTAGTTTAATAAATTATGGTCAAATGACGATCATTGGTTAAATGAGATTTAATCACATCCTGAATACAATATTCATTAAATGGATAAGGACATGTGGTGTGATCTCCTATCAGACCATCCATTACCATAAAAAATAAGCATTTAATGCTTATATGATAAATCGCATAAAGCACTGTTCTAAGTTAGTTACTTAACCAAATATTTTTCTTAATTGTTATCTCTATATTAATGACACTACTAGTTATATTAAAATATGTAACAACTGTTTATAAAGAACAACTAACTATCCAATAGTCACAAGTTTTTATATAAAAAACTAGACGGGAGATCTGGTATCCAATACCTATAGTTATCGTATTGTGAGAATCAATATTCTCTGCACATAACTATATACATCTCCTTTTTTAGCTTTATAATTTGCCTTCAACTATTCACAATAATTGCAAATAATTGACTAGCAAACTGTGTCAGACATATTACCTCTAAAGGTTACTAAAGCCAAAAACGTCATTATCAGATAAACAAATACCTAATGAGGTTTTCTTAATGCCAGTTGTATGGGCCAAATTTGGGCCAAAGGAAAAATCATCATTTCACTTCGAACTCAATACCAGGTAAAGCCCAAAGTGATAACCCAGCCCATTAAACTCTAAACCATTTACAAAAATAAAAGGACAAACCCCTTTAATTATTCACCAATTGTTTCTCTCTTTTCCCCAACAAAGAATATATTTCCACATGTAAATTATCCTCCCACTGAAAGCAGAAACAATAAACATATGAGAGGCCTCATTTCCAGAAATCACAGCATGTTGTGGGTCTCATATACAGCTCATCTGACAGCTACAAGGATCGCTAGTGCCCTTTGTTTTGCAGGATCGCTAGTACCCCAACCTATAAATTCTGATTGTGGACCTCGGCCGAAATCCAGTATCCACAATTTGGCGCCCACCGTGGGGCCTTAGCGATTCATAGCAAGCAAAGATCACTCGATCTACAATACTTACAAACATAACTATCTATAACTTCGAGCAACAAACAAATGCCAGACCCTGTGGTGGCACAATTAGCCACTCTACAAAACAGTTACGATCAATGGAAGATGAAAATTGAGCCATGTAAAACTCCAGTACTAATCTTCAATAGTATCTGGAACATAATTCTTTCTTCAGCCACTCAAAGGCGTGAGGCTACAAGTCATTTCAACTATCTTTGTTGGGGTTGGTGCTCAGAGTGCCAATTCCCGGTTGTATTTCTGTTAAATACTTCTGTAAAACTTTATTATTATGAATAATATATGCAGTTTCTATAATATAATATATCTTTCTATATGGTAAAGACGTAATGACCCTAGAATGATTAGTCATGATACAGTTGCAAAAGTGTCGCAACGGACATTGAGAAGTATCATGACGTTGTCATTCTTAGACAGTTCCTGGTCAAGGTTTACACTACTTGGTCAGTATAGTAAACCCGTTGAGACTGGTACATGTCGTATACTGGAATATATGATTCCAATGGTTTCTCAATGAACCATAAGTCTTGGAGACTAGTATAGACGTGTAGGTGTTTATAGCGGATAAACACTGAACGACTCACCGAAGATTCTTAATGGATGGTACACCAGCGTCAATAGGTGTATCAGAGCATAGGTAGTCCATATGATTAGCAATCAGATAAAACCATGGGCCCGTGGTAAAGTTTAGAAGCTAGTTCTAAACATTCTTTTAGAGATTGCTAATAGAATAGTCGACTGGATAATCCCAATAGAGATTTGACGTTTACATCTATATCTCTGGGATTTATCCGGATACCTGTGACGGAGGAATTATACATTTGCCATGACCTCGACATGTATGGTTCTGCGAGATTATCCGTGATTGTCATAATCTACGGGTGGATAGATTATGGACACGAAATTTGATTTCGTGACGGATATACCTGAATCTAGAGAGTCTCAATAATGAAACATACTCGTAGAGCACTAGAGCAACATTAATAAATAATATTGATTATTTATAAAGTCGTTTAAAGGTTAAACGCAAAATACGTGCTAAAGGGACTAGATAGTCATTTGCCTAATTATTGTGTATTTACATTTAATACTTGATTAATTTAAATACACATTAATTAATAGTCAAAATGAGTTATTTGACTTTTATCCTAAATGAATATATGTTTTTAATATTTAATGTAAATATTATACATATATTTAATATATTTGTATTTGATTAATTAATTAATTATTTAATTATTAAATGATTAAATTAATTAAAATAAAAATATATTATGTTAGGATATTTGAAGTAAATGACATTAGTTGCAATTGTTGACTTAAATAAATATCCATAAAGTGTTTTAGATATTTGTCAAGTTGATTAAATGACTTTGAAATGAATTTGAAATGAAAATATTTGGTATATGTTTGTTGTTAGTTTCGGCCAATGCATTTCTTTCACAAGTATATATTGTTTTCATTTGCTTTTCATTTCAATAACCTAATACACTTTACTAAAACATAAAACTCCATTGAAGAAAGACAAAGGAAGCTTGAGAAAAGAAAGACAAAAATCAAAAAGCTTGGATTTTAGTAAGTTTCTTGAACTTGCTATTAGTAAGGAATTTGTTCCTTAGGTTCTAGGCTTTAATATATGACATTCTTAGGATGTTTCTTTCTTTGTTCCTTGTGGTTTTTTTTGATGGAATTTTTGGTGGATATGTAAAGCATGTGTGATGAAGGAAGTGTATGACTATTGTAGTTATAAACATTCTTTTAAGGTTTTGGAAACCATGTTGCTAATCTAGAAATATTGACCCACTCTTAAATGACCTAGATTTGATCTTGAGTTGTTTCATTGTGTTGAGACTTGGATTGGATGGAAGAATGATGATTGAAGTAATTAATTTAATGTATTTGGTCTAATTTGTCAAATTTGTGGAAATTGTAAAATTAGGGTTCATGACCAATTCCAAATTGGGGGGCTTTTCATATATGTTGTGTATTTGTGTGTGTATATAATGCATATAAAGTTTCATGTACATTGGATTACATCTTGATGTGTTTTGATGCATGAAATGACAAAGTGCACCAAATGGCACCCTAATGGTGCTCTCGGCCAAGACTTGAAAAATTGGGGATTTTGGTTGCTTTGGTGTTTTGATGTTTTGAACATGCTAATTTCATCTTAGAAATGATTTAGAATCATTCAAAATTGATTTGATCAATTTCGGACTAAAATGAACAAAAATACAAAGCAAGGGTAATTGGTAAATTCACTTGATATGATTCATTTGAATTTTTTTCATAATTTGATTATTGGAATGTTAAATAAATATGTTTATTTAATTAATCCGAGAAAAAATTTTGAAATCTGAAAATCGGATTTTCACCGCTTCCGTTGCGTTACCGGATTCACCCCCTAAAAACCCCTACAATCTTATCAACCCAATCATTGTTAGCAAGCTGTTCATAACTAAAGCCATATGATGCTTAAAATATTCTCCATTAAGCTTCACACGGTTACAACCACTCGACATCTAGTTCATTCGCTGATTAGTAGATGAAGTCCATCATTTACTCCAAACAATTTAGTTTCACGGGCACATGTGTAGTATCATGCCATATTGAGTAATCGACATATATTTCATTCGACGGAACCCTATACGAAAAGTATGAGTATTCCCCCCTTAACTGCTAACCATATTGGTGATCTTAGCCATGAGCGGTCTCATTCGACGCGAGAATAGCAAGGTTTAGCTCCAGAAGGCGTGGGACATCTTCTGCTAATGGCATATTCTCCATGCACACGAACATGCAAGCAGAAGCCAGCACCCAAGCCTCCAAAGTAGGCCAAAGAAGGATGATTGGCCCACTCACAAGCCCCATGGAGAAGCACGTAATGAAATAACCTTTAAGGCCACTGAATTCTCACATCGCCTGGGAAGCTCCACATGCAGGGTGTAAAAAGAAACCCGACAAGCTAGAAAGTTACAAATTTATATATAAAAAAAAAAAAAAAAATTGTGCAAAGTACAAGAAGAGCATCAGAAAATCCAAGAGCTAAGGCCAATTAATCAAGCACCATCGAACAGGCCCAAAAAAGCACATTTTAAAGCCCAACCGACCAAAACAAAATTCTAAACACACAGCTTTGAGACTTATCAACATCCAATTAAATCAACATCCAATATACATTTCATGCCATCAACACATCCAATTGTCTAATTTTCAAAAAATAACAATGAGCTACCTATGGGTTATTTTCGGATAAGGTGGGAAATTGGGGATTTTTTATCTAATCAAATTTTCTTAATTCCTAAGATATAAAAATCTAATTCAACGTCATCCAACCATAACCAAACAACCAATTTAGGCAAATCATGATCCAAACACAAAAATCCTAAATTATAGTCATGAACCCTAGATTTTCAAATCAAAATTAGGATTGCTCTGATACCATTGTTAATGTTCCTAGAACATGCCAAGGATCTCTAAGAGTGATTTGTGTGTGAATAAACAAGAGGAGTTGCGGAAATACTCATAATGCTTGGTAGAGAAAATTCAAAACTTTCATGGATGTGTAGAAGCTCCGAGCCTTCAACTTGAATTCCAAACTCATGGATTAGTTTCCCTATCACCTCATTTGTCTCTTTAAAGTGCTAGCTATGTAGAATTTTTAACAAAATTCCATGGGAGAGAGCTTGAAGTCCATGATTATTTCAAGTTGGGAGAGAATGAATAGTGTCTTGTCTTACTTCCAAAGTTTGACTTGCTTTTATATATAAAGTTTGTGTGTTGAATTGGTTTGAGTGTAGAAAAAGCAATCTCAAGCTTTCACTCAACCAATTACCAAATTCCATCAAGTGTCAAACACATTGATGTAAGTTGGTGGGCCCCATTTCAAATTCCAAATTTAAGTCGGACAATCAAACACGCAACTTCTCTCGGGCCGGGGGTTCGTTTAATTCTGAATTAAACGAATTTTCCGTTGTGACTTAATTAAATCCAATTTAAGTAAATAATAATCCCTCGCAATATTATTACATAAGTCGTTTACGAATTAATTCTAAATTAATTCGTTTGCACGAATTAAAATCCAATTTTAATTCCGTATTGAAATTTAATTTCAACCAATATATCTAATATATTATTTTAGCCCAATTAAATAAATTAAATAGTAAAATCCAATTTCACTATTAAATTTATTTTACCGATTAATTCCAAATTAATCGCGTTCTATCCTCTCGACAAATGTAATCCCATATAAATTCTCGACGTAATTAATCTCAGATTAATTCTTTCTCTGATGATTAATCCCAGATTAATTTTCTCTCTCATAATTAATCAAGATTACTTCTTTGTTCGAGTCAAATCTCATCGGTAAATCTTCGAGAAGCGACCCAAGAGATCCCTGGATATGTTGGCAGTAAATATGGTCATCGAACTATCTGAATATGTGCGTACCCCATACCACGTTCTTTCCGATTTACAAGACATGGTTGGCTTCTAGCAAAGCATCATGCCTAGCCAATTCTCCATAAATATTCTTTAAAGGAATATATAATCTTTATCATGCGTAGTATACAGTGTATTGCGTATTACGATCTAGTATCGGATGTCACATGCTAGGCCTAGGGCTGGAATTGTGTCTACCACGTACGAAACATATATCGGATCACAGGCAACTAGTCTCTTTGATCGGAAAGTCATGACCCAATCATACCTTCCCGATGATTGCAGTACTTTAGAGTACTAGTTCTGTATCCATGCGTGATCATCATCTCCATATGACTGAAGTGATACTTTCATCTTGACATCACACCCAATACACTAAGATTCTCAGTATACCCAGAAGAGGCGTACACAAAACCCGTTAAGGCCCCAGACGACCAAAACTAAAGTATATTGATTGTCGAAGTATTAGCGATGCAAGTCTCAAGTTAAGACTAAATACACCTACCCTGATTCGGATTCCCATAGACACATAGTCATACAACCAATGAGATTCTGATGGGTCTATCCAGAGCGAAGCTGTTCCCGTACCATCGGCAAACAAAACCTCTTATCACACTTGCATAAGTATCAATACTTAAATATATAAAAATTATGTCGTTAAGCTTGCATAACGCGCATAAGTGCAATACTAGTCTATTCCGCATTATCGATGTCCAGTCTCGATAATACTACGACTAGGGATGTTTAACGATTAAACCCTTCGTGGATTAATATTGTCTCATATCTTATTAATCTGGTACTAATCATAAGGACTTTTATCATTTATATATCCAAGTAATCTAATTACAAAATGATAAAAGAGTAATTTCCTTTGTCACATAGTTAATTTTGTACAAGAACACCATGTTCTTTACAAAATAGTGATGCTATGGGTCATAATTGTCCAACAAAAATTCCCAATATCAATTACAAACTCTTTGTAACTGCGCACTGCAAAATATATTATCGAGTCTTTGTCTAATATATACATATCACTAAATCATATTTAGTTTCAATCTAATCATAATTAGATCGAATATGTATATAAAATCAAGAAATATTACCATAAATAAGTAATATTATGGAAAAAGAAATTGTTCGTATTCATGAATCATACATAAATACGATCCGGATCTACAAGCACCAACCCTAACACATTATTCACTTTATTTCCTTTATTATTCATGTGTTCGCAATTGTATGTTATATATACTATTATTGCATGATTACTGCCTTATAAGATGTGGCGATACCTTTCTTCAAACCTAAATATTATACTTGCATCAGTAAGGAACCATTCCGAACCCAAATAGGTTTAAGGTCGGACTTTACGAGGGGTGTTGTGCAACCTTAAATCATTCCTAATATTTCATACTGGGTGAAGACTCCTTTATTCTCTAGTTAGTCTCCATATGGGGCTATTCGTACTCTCTACAGACTGCGAGTCCAACAATGCCATGATTGATGGAGTTGGTGCTTGGAATACCAATCTGAATTGAACATTTTATTATTTATTAATAAAAAACTACCTTTTTTATTTCATACCTTATTAATGGATTTTCATTATGCGTATTAGATTGATTTATAGATATGCTAAGAATGATATAGACCTTAGAATAATTTTGACACTAGGTGTAAACTATTCTTAAAGTAAATATCCATAGTCGTTGGTTTTGGAATACGGTCGAATTCCTATACCTAGAAGACTAGCACATATCGTATATTGGAATTGAAGTTCCAATGGTTTAACCCGATGCACCATTTGTTTTGGAAACTCGTATAGACATGTGGGTATTCGTTGAAGCGAATACCGAATGACTCACATGTGATTCCTAATAGTTGGAAGTACACACCACTTTCAATAGGAATCTCCTCGAGTTGAGTAGCATATGTAATCCTTTGACTATAGAATATCATTGATTTTGTGTGAGATCCTCCACACTTTGATGCCATGTATGTCAGAAACCTTTCATGGTCTGGCTTCGAGATGTTCGTTGGGTGTGGACCAATGCACTCGGTAATCAAGTGCGAAGTAAGATATGATCTTTCAGCCTATATGTGTACCATAAAGGGTTAAGGTATCCATGTGAGGAAAGTCATTATTCTTAAATCTTTAGCCAAAGTCGATCATCTAAGGTGGATCGCATCAGTTATGAAGAATCGTGGACATGTCGACATGAGATGTGCGCCTCGGAAACTTGACGGTGTATTCTATGTTTCCTAAACACAAGTCTGATAGCCTAGGATGGATGGATTGTTAAACATATGTGATGACCTCGACTTATATAGTTCAGAAAGGTCGTTCGTGTTTTCGTGAATTCGGAGGTCGCCAAATTGCTTACATATTAGCTAGGCTTATATGACGAATGTGTCTGAACTTAGAGAGTCCCAATATGAAGTGTACTCGTTGAGCAATTGGGTAGCCGATTATTTTTTATAAAAGATAATATTCGATATTATAATTATCAACTAAGATAATCAAGTGTTAATGAATAACATTGATTATTTACTTTGACCTAATTAGATTAATTTAATAATTACAAAAGTACTTAATTGTAAAATCATAATTATCTCTACCATTTAAGGATATTATGATAATTGTAAGTATGTAATAATAGGCTGTTTGGTTGATTTAATTGGATTAAATCAAGGTGGCAAACATTTAACTAATCCATTTCCTAATCATTAGCTTGATTAATTGGATTAAATTAAAGTGGGAGACAATGGAGATTAGTCTCACCTAATTATATATATCTGGATAAATTAGATTAAGCCCACTTAAAAGTTGATTACAACTTTATAATTAAATAGTGCCTAAGTTTTGCTATAAATAGCATGCTTTAGGAAAGTTTTAAATACAAGTACAAGTATAAGTAAATTCTTAGAGAATTAGTCTAAGTTAGAGAAGTGTTTAAAGAAGCTTGTGAGGTCTCTAATACATTTAATTTAGGAGAAATCAAGACTGCATCTTGAAGAAGCTTGGAATCATTGTAAACAAGACTGGATCCTGAAGTCAAGCTTGCATACCTTAAAGGTTCTCCAACAATTTCAACAAATGAGAAGTAGATTGGATCTTGTGTTGGGTTTTCTAGGTCAAACCAAGATCTAATTAAGCGATGAAAAGTGAGAATACATCAAAGAAAGTTGTGGAAATACTCACTTTGATCGGCTTTGCGATGCGAAGAACACAAAAAATTTCTTGCTCTTGAAGCTCTCGGCCAAGGTCCCATTTTGTGATCCTTGTATTGTCTTCAAGCTCCAAGCTTTGATTTGAGATTCCATGCTCATGAATGGGTTTCCCTATCACCTTCATAAGACTCCTTTGGTGTGCTGCACTCTTGAAAAATTGCCACAAGTTTTATTCTGTTCCTTATAACTCTCGGCCATGAGAGAAAATGGAGAATGAGAGAAAGGCGTCCAAGCCGTGAGGGAGAGAGAGGGAGAAGATGAAGATGTGTTGTGTATTTGTTTTTCAAAAACTAATACCAATTACCAAATTCAAAATTTGGTACAAGAATTTAAAGTCTTCAACCACTTCCATCAATCACAAAAGTGACATGCATCACTTCACTCAAAGTTGATGTGACTTACATAACAAGAATGACTAATGATGTGACGCGTGATGTGACTTGTGGGCCCCACTTGATTCGAAATCCGAGTGGGCCCGCAACACTCCCTGGCTCGGGTTCGCTAATTCCGAATTAACGAATTTTCTGTTGTGACGTAATTAAATCAAATTTAATTAAATAATTATGCCTAGCAAAATTACTATTCACGTCGCTAACGAATTAATTCTAAATTAACTCGTTTGCCCAAATTAAAATCTAATTTTTATTCCACGTCGAAATCTAATTTCGTATAATATATCGAATATATTATTTTATCGATTAATTCCAAATTAATCGTTTTCTCTCTTTAATACGAATTTTATCCCAGATAAAATTCTCTGTTATTAATCCTAGATTAATTTTCTCTCTCTTATAATTAATCTCAGATTAATTATGTGCGAGTCATATGTCATTGGTGAATATTCGGGAAGCGACCCATGAGATCCTCGGATATGTTGGCAGTAAATCTGGTCGTCTGACTATCCGAACACTTACGTACCTAGTACTACATTTTTACCGATTTACAAGACATGGTTGGCTTCTAGCAAAGCATCGTGTCTACCCAATTCTCCAGAAATATTCTTAAAGGAATATGTAATATGTATCAGGCGTAGTATACCTCGTATTGCGTATTACGATCCAGTATAAGATGTCATGTGCTAGGCTTGGGGTTGGAACTGTGTATGCCCCGTACGAAGCACATATCGGATCTCTGGTAACTAGTCTCTATAATCGGATAAACATGACCTAATCATATTTCCCAATAGCTGCAGTATACAAGAGCACCAGTTTTGTATCCTACGTTATCATCATCTCCATATGACTGGAGTGATACTTCCATCTTGACATCACACCTAATACACTACGATTCTCAATATACCCATAAGAGGCGTACACAGAACCCGTTAAAGCCCTGGACGACCAAAACCAAAGTATATTGATTGTCGTAAGTATTATCGATGTAAGTCTCAGGTTAAGACTAAATACACCTACCCTGATTCGGACTTCCATTTACACATAGTCATACTACCAATGGAATTCTGAGGGGTCTATCCAGAGCGAAGCTGTTTCCGTACCATTGGTAAACACAACCTCCTATTACACTTGCATAAGTATCCAATACTTAAATATATGAGAACTATGCCGTTATGCTCCCACAACGCGCACAAGTGCAATACTAGTCTATTATGCATTATCGATGTCCAATCTCGATAATACTACGATTATGGATGTTTTAATGATTAAACCTTAGTGGATTAATATTGTCTCATGTCTTATTAATCCGGAACTAATCATATGTAATTTTATCATTTATGTATCTTGGTAATCCAATTACAAATGATAAAAGAGCAATTTCCTTTGTCACATAGTTAATTTATACAACAACACCATGTTCTGTACAAATAGTGATGCTATGGGTCATAATTGTCCAATAATCTCCCACTTGACCTATATCCAATCACTCAAGTGTCTTACCCTTGAACTATGTATGGTTCGCTCAATCTTCTACTGAGAAAATGCTTTCTTCAGGGGATTTATAATGTTATCATCTGATGCGATTTATATGATCATCACATCGCCACAATGTATGATCCGACAAATCAGATGAAATAATTGAAGTATTTATTTGGATCGTTGATGAGACCATTAATTCTTTAGCCTGTGATATAGCCTAGATCAGCTGCTAACAGAACTACACTTAATCTGATTAGGATTATTATATATCCAAAAGGATTCTATTGCTGCCTCAGCTGTAGCAATATTCCACTTTTGTTGTTTATTCGACAACAGTATCTTGCTTGGAAGATCTCCAACTCACTGTTCCGTTATTCAAACTATATAGTACCCTTATTACGACTTATAGTCATTTTTATCGGTTTGGAAACTTGCAGCAGTGAACTCGGTCACTTCAAGTTCTCATTCTCCATAGTTTAAGAAAGCATCCTTAGTCCATCTTAGATACTGAAGGACGTTCTTAACATCAATCTAGTGACTATCACTTGGATTGGCCCGATTGTGGATCCATATGCTCAAAGCATATGAGACACCAGGTCACGTACATTTATTTCAATGTACGAGTTCTCGGAGAGTGCTGACAACTTTTAGATCTATCCTAGTAGATCTTTATTCCTAGAATAAAAGGTTGTCTCTCCCAAGTAGTCTACGGAGAATTTTCATGAAAGCCAAGCTTTCACTTATTATATTATGGGAATGTTATTTCCAAGAAATGATATATCATCATTATTTAGGACAATCACTGTCAGTGCGCTCCCACTAACCTCTTTATATACACAAGAATCATTTTCGTTTTGAATTAAATCATATACTATTATGATTACATCAATACGATAGTTCCAAGAACGCAATGCTTGCTTCAATCCATGAATGGATTGAATTAACTTGCAAACCTTGTTTGCTCGTTTTGGTACAACAAAACCGTCAGGATGTTGTAAACATCCTCCAAAAGGTTACCGTTTATGGAAAGCGATTTTGCCATTCGACTGCCATATTTCATAAATGAAACATGCAGCATTAGCAAGCATTATCCAAATGGATTTAACCATGGCAACGAGTAAAAGGTTTCGTTGTAATCGACAGAATGTTGATAACGATATATTTTCGCTGCAAGCCTAGCTTTATACGTTGGTATGTTGCCATCCATGTATGTCTTCCTTGAAGACTCATATAGTACCAATAGGCACAATGCCTTCCGGTACAACAACTAGTGTCCAAACTTAGTTGGTATACATGGAATCCATTTCGGACATCATGGCACTTTGCCATAATAGGGAGTCGATACCTTGTATCACTTCCTCATACGTAGTCAGTTCATATTCCTCAATAAGATTGACATCTTTACGAGGTGAGATCAGAAACCCATACCTCTAGGTTGTTTTCTGACTCCCTCTGACTTACGTGGTTCTTGTGTATTCGAAGATTATTGGTACAGTTTCATCCTTGATGAACTGTTTGTGTTCCATTAAGGAATCGGTGCCTGGAACAGTATTACTCCGATTTTTATCGAGTTTTACTTTCCTCTCACTTACCACTGTATATAGGTATTCCTCTCAGGCAAACCGCATGGTGAGCAACAATTACATTGTTCTCTTGTGAGTTGTATAAGTATTATACTATGGTTTCCCTAGGATAACCCACAAATTAGGCACTTATCCGATTTAGGTTCTAGTTTGGTATCATCCAAACATATGTCTAGCATTTCCAAATCTTCAGGAATGAGAAAACTCATTTTCTTTCCTGTTCATATCTAATATGAAGTCTGTCGAACATATTTTTATGGAACCTTATTCAAAATAAGTCTTGCACTGTATAATGTGTATCCCTAGAAGGAAAATGGTAGCTCTGAGCGACTCATGATTAACCTTATCATGTCCAACAAAATTCGATTTCTCCGTATAGATACACTGCTCAATTGAGGTGTTCCGGGAGGAGTCCACTGTGAAAGAATACTATACTCTTTCAAGTAATTGAGAAACTTATTGCTTAAGTATTTTCCATCACAGTCCAATCGTGATGTTTAATACTTTTGTCGATCTGTTTTTCTTCTTCGTGTCGAAACTCTCTGAATTTAACAAAAGTTTCCGATTTGTGTTTCGTAAAAAACACATAACCATAATGCGATGCCACATCCGTAAAGGTTACGAAGTGTTCATTGTTGGGGTTGGTGCTCAGAGCGCAATCCGGACCGTATTTATGTCTGATTCATGAATACGAACATCCCCTTATTCCATAATATTACTTATTTATGGTTGCACCTCTTGTTTTTATATACGTATTCGATCTGATTACGATTAGATTGAAACTAAATGTGGTTAGTGATATGTATATATTAGACAAAGGCCCGATAATATATAATGCAGTACACAGTTACAAATGGAGTTTGTAATTGACATTGGGAAGTGTCACTGCTAAATGTATATTATCAAATATAGTTCCTGGTCAAGATTCACTAACATGGGTCGGTTAGTCAAATCTGTTGAGACCGGTACATGTCGTATATCGAGACTTGGTCTGATGGTTTATCCCAATGAACCATGAGTCTGGGGAGACTCGTATAGACGTGTAGGTATTTATAGTGGATAAACATTGAACGAATCACCGAAGATTCTTAATGGATGGTACACCAACGTCAATAAGAATCTTCTCGGGTTGAGTAGCATAGTGGTCCTTCGACTTGAGATACCACTGTGGATGTATGAGACATCCTCCATACTTAGATGGTAGTCACGTCACCGATCTATTTAGATCAGACCTCCACCTGTTCGTTGGGTATGGACCGATCCTCAGGATATCCTGTGTATATCAAGATAGGATCCGTCAGTTCTGTGTACATAGCATAGGTAGTCCATATAATTAGCAATCAGTCAGTTAAACTATGGCCATAGTATACTTCGGAAGTGAGTTCCGAATGTTATTTATAGATTGCTAATAGATACGTCGACGGGATAATACCTATAGAGATTTGAAGTTTACATCTATATCTCTGGGATTATCCGGATACCTGTGACGGAGGGATTATACGTATGCAATGACCTCGACCTGTATGATTCAGCTAGTTATCTGTGGTCGTCATAATTTATGGGTAGGTAATTATGGACACGGAATTGGATTTTGTGATGGATATACCTGAATCTAGAGAGTCTCACTAATGAAATATACTCGTAGAGCATTAGGGCAACTTTTATGAATAATTATGATTATTTATAAATCGTTTAAACGTTAAACGAAAAATACAAGCGAACGGGCCGAACCGTCATTTCCTAATTAATGTGTATTTGTATTTAATATATGATAGTATTAAATACACATTAATAAATTGTCAAATAAAGGTATTTGACATATATCATTAATATATGTATT
Organism: Zanthoxylum bungeanum; assembly: GCA_019454045.1. Classification (NCBI taxonomy): domain Eukaryota; kingdom Viridiplantae; phylum Streptophyta; class Magnoliopsida; order Sapindales; family Rutaceae; genus Zanthoxylum; species Zanthoxylum bungeanum. Next base: position 284,629 of record SKCR01023810.1, read on the forward strand.
TGAGAATATTTAAAGTAAATATAATACATATATTGAGATATTTGTATTTAATTAATTATTTAATTATTTAATTGTTAAATGATTAATATATTAAAATATAAATATCTCACCAAATGATAAAGTTAGGAAATGATTATAAGCGTAAATGTTTGACTTTACATTAAAGGAAAAGGTTGTCAAATTGAATTTGAATTCCTTGGATATTTGTTTTAATTGTTAAAATTGAAAATATATATTTTCCTTTTTTTTTTAGTTAAATTCGGCCAAGACCCTAAAATAGATATAATTGTTATATTTTTTGAGTTGCAATTGTTGACTTAATTTATTCATTAAATTGTTTGATGATTAAAGTTGCAAGTTGACAAGTTGATAAAGCAAAATAAAATGAAATAAAAATATCATGATATTTTGTATATACTCCACCATTTCGGCCAAGGCTCCTTTTGGGTGAGGTATTTATATTTTCATTTCATTTTAGGGTTTAATGAGTTCATTTGATACCAAAATAAACATAAAAGAAGTTGAGAGAAAAGCTTGAAGCCTAAAGGAAGATGGCTTGGAAAATCATGATTTTGTAAGTTATCTTTCAAAGTCTTCAACATGAAAATTGTTTCTAACATGCTTACCATCATTTTGTGTTGCTTTGTTGTTGTCTCTCTTCTTATAGTTTGTGTTTTATTTGGTTGTGAACTTTGATGAAGATTGAAGCATGTAAGTAAGCTTGAAATTGTTTCAAAGCTTTACTTTTGTTTTTAGAAAATCAAGTTGCCATTCTAGAGTTGGTAAGCCACTCCTTGGTGACCTAGAATTGTTCTAGAGTTGTTTCAAAGTGGTGAGGCTAGATTGGTGAAGTATTGAATGGATTAAAGTGTTGGATTTTGAAGATTTGGTGAAATTGGACAATTTGATGAAATTGGAAAATTAGGGCTCATAACCCACTCCAAATTTGGGGCTTTCATATATGTGATGTATTATGGTATGAATATGATGCATGTAAATTTTTGGGTTGATTGGATTTGATCTCGGCATGTTTTGAACAAAAGGGAACAAAATGCAATTACTTGAAAGTTTAGGGTGTTCTCGGCAATTAGCTCAAAATTTGGAGATTTTGTGAAATCTGATTTTGATGCATTATATGTGTTGAAAAAAATTTTAGAAATGATTTAGAATCATCCAAAATTGTATTTGACAACTTTTGGACTAAAATGATCAATTTACAAAGTTTTGGGGCAATTCGGTAATTACCAAGAAATTTGTTCTCTTGTGTAATTTTTCAGAATTTGATAATTGGATAATTAAATAAATAAGTTTATTTGATTAATCCAAGAAAAAGTTTTGAAATCGGAAAATTTTGATTTTCCGCGATTCCGCCGCTGCTTATTGATATTCCCCCTTTAAAACCCCAACAAAATGTATCAGAGCGAGTCTGATCCTAGGCCCCTGATATGATTAGCCCTTTAAATCTAATGTTAATTTTATTCTTTACTTGTTGCATGCATATATTTATTTAATTTGATTAAATAAAGTAAAAGAATCTTTTATGGAATATCCCCGCTTAATAAGGTTTTAAAGTAACTGGTATTTGAAATACTTGTTTCTTGGTCCGCCTTGTCAATACAGTTTATGAATACTTTTCCATGACTACATCCAAGACCGTGCCTCTGCTGTGAGGGTGTAGCCAATAGAGATTTATTTATGTCGGATGTATATTAGATACTAGATAAATTCAAGCGAAAGCGGAATCCTGAACGTGCCATAGCTGTCAGGTTACGCAAGTAACTTGAGTTTATCATTGACGAGTTTAACCTTGGTACGTCTCCTTGTGGGCCTGCCTTAGTAGCGACAATGAGAAACGGCCAGGACCGGAAACCCATGAGTCACAACGAGTGTGATTGACAATGAGTTATCTACCTGTGAATATACGTAGGCGAGACCATGCCTCTGCTGTGAGTCGAAATATATTCATGGGGTCCTCTTCCCATTATGGAATTCGATTTAATTATTGAATTCTCGTTTTTGCGTTGGGGATTACGGTATTACGTAAAATAGTTGGAGGCACTGCTAAGTTTAAAAATTCCTTAACTTGGGCAGTGTGTATTATTATGGAAATAGTCGTTTGTTTGTTTTCCTTAATCTATATTAGATAGAATTAAACTTTTATTCACTGCACACATATTTTGATATGTTATCTGACTTGACTCTTGGTTGCAGTTATTCTAGAATATGTTCTAGATACTACTAGACTAGGATATTATTAGATTGGTCTAAACCATCGGGAACTGTTGTTATCGATTTTTCACAAAATCAAGATGTTAATGACTTAGTTTTTTAAGCCATGATAGATAATCTAGATAGATATCCCTTTTAAGATATAATACTTTAGAGAGAATAGTTTCTTATGCAGTAGGAATTGACTTGAATTAGTTCATGTCTCGAGATTCTTGACTGGCATTAAGAAAGCCCCATTAGGTATTTGTTTATCTAGTAATGATGTTTCTTAGCTTTAATTACCTTTAGAGGCAATGTGTCTGACACAATTTGCTGATCAGTTATTTGCAATTGTTGTGAATAATTGAATGCAAATATTAAAGCTAAATAAATGAGATGTGTATAGTTGTGTATAGAAAATATCGATTTTCATAATACTACAACTATAGGTATTGGATACTAGATCTCCCGTCTAGTTATTTAAAAATATTAGTTAACAATTGTTTTGATATTTTTGATATCGGAACTTGCGACTATTGGATAGTTACTTGTTCTTAATAAATAATAGTTATATATTTTAAATACAACTAGTAGTGTCATAAACATATAGATAAACATTAAGAAAAATTATTCGGTAAAAGTAAATAATTTAGAACGGTGTTTTATGAGTTTAATCACTTAAGCATTGGATGTTTATTCTGTATGGTAAATGATGGTTTGATACTAGATCACACCACATATCCTTATCCATTTAATGAATATTGTATTCGGGAAGGTGATTAAGATCTCGTTTAACCAATGATTGTCATTGGACCACCAGATTTATTTAACTGATACATTGGATGTATGTAGTTTAATAAATTATAATTGTTTAAGATAGTTTTCTTTACTTCGTAACTTAGTTTATGAACTGTCATAACTTAGTTACGTGTTTCTGAAGGAACACATATTGAATGTCTTGAAAGTATCAAGAACTTTCAATCTGTTCTGATGAAACATAGATTGAACATTTTTGACTTGTTCAAATATATTCAATCTGAAGTTTTTTTTAAGAGAACTCTATCCTCAAAATTCATTACACGTAGGTAATGCCCAGCTAACCTAGCTGATCGATGTCAGCAATCATCTGTGACACCAAGTGCTCGACAGATGTACCCTCTGACATACACGAGCGAAAGAACTTCTTTTGTAATTTATACTTCTAAGATCTAAGAATAGATCTATGAAGATCTTTAATTTCATCATCATGGTATAAAGATATAATCCTTAATTCTGACGATGGAATTAAAGTGTCATTGCATCAAGTATAAAGGATTGAGGACTAAAGTTATCATCACATGAATATTCCAAATACCATGTTCTACTATTTGCTCAACTTCGGGCTTAGGCTCAAGAGATTGCTCTATCAAATAGATTAACTTCTTAGTTCCCAGGAATATCCTGAGGTTTTATTCCCAATTTGAAAATTAAAGCCGTTTAAAAAATATTTTCACCCAGGATTATGTTTTAAACACTAATCTTTCAGTTACTTGATTGCTATAGTCCAACTATTCAATCAACGATTTCGGGTACTATTGAATATAATGATTACTATAGTCTAACTATATAATAAACTATAATTTGATTGGGTAAATTCAAATATATTAATTACTATAATCCAATTACATAATCAACTATAATTGAAATAGTTTGAATACAGTCCAACTGTTTAATTTAAAACAACGATTAAATATTAGTCCATTAATATATTTATTTAAGTTAATGACGAAAAATTGAAATGAGCGCATATTGGCAAGTATCTAAACGAAATTACAAATTTAATACCTGCCTCCCACTATTTTCGGCGAGCCTCTAACCCTCTGTTGAGTACTCGGGAAACTTAGTTTCCTAGTAGGCTAGGATCCCGTTAAATAACACACAACCTTGACTTTGGCCAACAAGCTGTATGATATTTAACTAGGTATATCTCTAAGATCAATTGGATCTCATCCAATTCCTAGATCCAGTAGGTGGACATCCAAGTCCGAAATATATATCTAATATATGCCAATATATCTGATATATTCCCTAACCTTTTTTCCTCTGAATCAACTAAGCATTGGCTTTGGCACAACAAGCTTAATGATTCCAGTTAAGCGGGACCCATTGACCTTGGAAAGCTTCGTAATCGATGTCGATGGACAAGAAGTGATCTTGACTTTGGCCAACAAATCACAACTTGTACAAGATATGCAATATGGAACAAAGCCTTCATGATTCAAACACATCCGCGATGGACAAAGGTCTTGACTTTGGCCAACAAACCAGTGACAATCTTGGATCTTGAGAATGAACCATTCAATGGAAGGAAAACGCTTAATAAATTTTGAGGGTTTTCGCGTAATTGGCAACCAATTAATTATCTTTGATTAGGTCTCATCATATACCCTTAAGCATGCATTCTAAAAGCATAATAAGGCGCGATAAATAAATTTAATAATGATATGCGGATGGATATTTAAAACGCTTTGTTCATAGAATAAATCTCTCTCTTTCATCTCTCCCGCTAGCACAATTCTTACTTCTACCCAATTACATAACAATTCTAAAGAAACCTTATTTACATTGAGAGGAATAGGTGAGAAGAGAAATACAAAGAGTCAAGAGGTAATAGGCTGGACACGCAGGTCCAATTTAATAAATTCTAAATTTATTACAATAATTTCCAATATTACTCTCACCCATCTAATATCCTTCTGATATACATTATTCATATATCACATCCATGTATTCACACAAAGCATGTTATCACTCAATCTAATCCAATTAATTAATCTAAAAATTAATTACCATCCAATGTTCAAACAACGATTGATTTGCGCGAGTCCAACTCGTTTTAAGAATAAGTACTCAAAGTACGAATTCTTGAATTATATCAAACTAAAATATTAAATCCAATTTAATTTGTATTCAATACTAATTCTTTATTTAATTCTAAATTAAATAATTACACTTTATTAATGAGCATTTTGCGACTTAGATTATAAATCCAATCTTTACGGGTCTCAAAGCCCAATTAATATCCAATGTCAATTTAATTAAAGTCCAATGTGCTTTCAATTAATTTATAAGGCATAGACTTTGGCAACCAAAGCCCAATAAGGAAACACCCTTTGCCAAAAATCAATTTAGCCCCATTAGGCCCAATTAAAATTTTAAAGGTCCATTTTATTATATTTGGATTTTATGGAAATGGTTTTAGGCCCAATTGGATCCAACCAATTAACCCAAACCAAACTTGGCCCAACCAAGCTCATTAAGCCCAAATACAACTTTATTAGCCCAATTCCAAATTTAGCCCAACTAATTAAATTTCAATATTCCCAATATCACAATTTAATTAATTTAAAGTGTATAGCCATAATTAATTATTCAAATTAATATTTCCAAAACACCAATTTACATAATTAATCATGCTAATCATCATCAACACATGTCCAACATTATTGAATCAAAATCATCTCATTTCATGCTTTTTTGTTCACGGCAATATAGGGATTTTAAATCCGATTTCGATTTTAATCCAATCAAATCCTAAATCAATTTATCCCAAGTCTTTCAATTCATCCAATGATCAAAAAGAAAAAATCACCATGACTTTAGGGGGCACTCACAACTTTCGGCTAAGCCAAAATATTAGGGAAAAATTAATCCAATTCAATTTTCATCAAATTGATCACAAATAACTCTAAGTTATCATCATTCAAGCATACTCAATCAAATAATTTCATCAAATCATGCTCAAATCAATTTTATCCAAATTAAATTTAAGAACCCTAATTTTCAATTTCATGCTTAAAATGGCTCTGATACCATTGTTGGGTTTTCTAGGTCAAACCAAGATCTAATTAAGCGATGAAAAGTGCGAATACATCAAAGTAAAATTGCGGAAATACTCACTTTGATCGGCTTTGCGAAGCGCAGAACACAAAAATTTCTTGCTCCTTAAAGCTCTCGGCCAAGGTCCCCTTTTGTGCTCCTTGTATTGTCTTCAAGCTCCAAGCTTTGATTTGAGATTCCATGCTCATGAATGGGTTTCCCTATCACCTTCATAAGACTCCTTTAGTGTGCTAGCACTCTTGAAAAATTGCCACAATTTTTCTTCTTTGTTCCTTATAACTCTCGGCCATGAGAGAAAATGGAGAATGAGAGAAAGGTTTCCAAGCCGTGAGGGAGAGAGAGGGAGAAGATGAAGATGTGTTGTGTATTTGTTTTTCAAAAACTAATACCAATTACCAAATTCAAAAGTTGGTACAAGACTTTAAAGTCTTCAACCACTTCCATCAATCACAAAAGTGACATGCATCACTTCACTCAAAGTTGATGTGACTTACATCACAAGAATGACTAATGATGTGACGCGTGATGTGACTTGTAGGCCACACTTGATTCAAAATTCGAGTGGGCCCGCAAACACTCATGGGCTCGGGTTCCCTAATTCCGAATTAACGAATTTTCCATTACGACGTAATTAAAATAAATTTAATTAAATAATTATGCCTAGAAAAATTATTATTCACGTCGCTAACGAATTAATTCTAAATTAACTTGTTTGCCCGAATTAAAATCTAATTTTAATTCCGCGTCGAAATCTAATTTCGTATAATATATCGAATATATTATTTTATCGATTAATTCCAAATTAATCGTTCTCTCTCTTTAATACGAATTTTATCCCAGATAAAATTCTCCGTTATTAATCCTAGATTAATTTTCTCTCTCTTATAATTAATCCCAGTATGTGAGTCATACGTCATTGGTGAATCTTAGGGAAGCGACCCATGAGATCCTCGGATATGTTGGCAGTAAATCCAGTCGTCGGATTATCCGAACACGTACGTACCTAGTACTACGTTTTTACCGATTTACAAGACATGGTTGGCTTGTAGCAAAGCATCGTGCCTACCCAATTCTCCAGAAATATTCTTAAAGGAATATGTAATCTGTATCAGGCGTAGTATTTCTCGTATTACGTATTGTGATCCAGTATCGGATGTCACGTGCTAGGCCTGGGGTTGGAATTGTGTCTGACCCGTACGAAGAACATATCGGATCTCTGGTAACTAGTCTCTATAATCGGATAAACATGACCTAGTCATATTATCCCGATAGCTACAGCATACAAGAGCACCGGTTTCGTATCCTACGTGACCATCATCTCCATATGACTGGAGTGATACTTCCATCTTGACATCACACCCAATACACTAGGATTCTCAATATACCCAGAAGAGGCGTACACAGAACCTGTTAAAGCCCTAGACGACCAAAACCAAAGTATATTGATTGTCGTAAGTATTAGCGATGTAAGTCTCAGGTTAAGACCAAATACACCTACCCTGATTCGGATTTCCATAGACACATAGTCATACTACCAATGGAATTCCGAGGGGTCTATCCAGAGCGAAGATGTTTCCGTACCATTGGTAAACACAACCTCCTATTATACTTGCATAAGTATCCAATACTTAAATATATGAGAACTATGTCATTATGCTCTCACAACGCGCACAAGTGCAATACTAGTCTATTCTGCATTATTGATGTCCAGTCTCGATAATACTACGACTATGGATGTTTTAATGATTAAACTTTAGTGGATTAATATTGTCTCATGTCTTATTACTCCGGAACTAAACATATGGACTTTTATCATTTATGTATCTTGGTAATCCAATTACAAATGATAAAAGAACAACTTCCTTTGTCACATAGTAATTTGTACAACAACACCATGTTCTGTACAAATAATGATGTTATGGGTCATAATTGTCCAACATCTTACATCAAGCTTACTAGGTAATGTTTGATCTTCTTCTAAGCTATGTTCATTTGTGTATTAGATGCATGATCACATAGCTTAATGTTGAAATAAAGCAAATTAATTGAGTTAGGATATTTTAGAAGTATAAAAATAACATGCTTATGTATTATGTCAAAATTATTCATGTTGGACATGGAACAATTAATAAGAGTCTGGAACTCTAGATTAAAGATTAGAGCTATGGTTACCATTCTAGAATCACTTGACCACATTTGGGTGATCTAGAATTATTCAATAGACATTTATTATTGGGATTCTAATTTGGTTTGTGTATTGAATTCAAAATTTACGCAAGTGCGTATTTAGAATATATTTATATTTTTGTAAAAATATTTGACATTTAAACAAACTTAATTTTTATTCTATAACATGTGTTAATGTTGGTTTTGAAATTAAAAATTAATTTTGGGTGTTTTTTGAATTGTTTAAGGAAGACCAGAAAGAATTAGGGTCAAAGACCCTAATTCCTTCAGCTCACTGGAATGTGAGCTGAAAGAAATTAAAAGAGAAAGTGAAATGAAATTAAAAAAATTAAATAAAGGTTTCTGTTGCGCGCTACAGTGCGCGTACGCTCTGCGCACGGTAATTTTGTTTTGCTTCGTTTTTAAGTCTCCGGACCCCGATTCAGTCCCGATTTTTTCCAATACTCTCGTAATGGAATATAGTATTTCATTAAATAATTTAAAATTATAGCCATACTTTATTTCCATGGGTTATACCCATTTCCATTTCCCAGGGCACCGATCCGACCATAGGGGTTCCACAACTGCCCCAACAATGATCACCGACGACATAGGCATAGCGGTAAACCTCATTTCACTCTTAAAGATGATGACTCTACTAGGGATAGAGAATCGGGCCCGAAAAAATATCTTGGGTATTTATGGAAAAATCGTGGTTAATAACGTCTTCATCTTTTGCATACCTTTTTTAACCCCGATGGTATTACATATCGATAAATCATTTTTAGTCAAGGCGGTGGATTGGTATGTGATGATAACCATAAATATTTGGCACATACACTTGAGTATAAAAAAAATATGTTCATTGATCGATTGAACTCCTAGGTATGGAGACCTAGTTATGAACAAAACTTTACCGATGAGAGACTAAACCTAAACCCTTGATAAGCCCACATATGAGGCCATAGATGTTTTCCTTAGGAAAAGCCTCCTTAATGCTTGTGATTGGGCCATAACCATTTGAAGTCATTTGATCTTTTTATCGTGAGGTGTAAACTTCTTGGGCCTTTTTCAATTGGGACAAAGTTTGTATTTCATGATAATTGGGCCAACTACTTTGAAATGTCTATGGGCCAACTTGTATGGAAAATTATATTAGTTCTAGAATGTTTAGTTATAATCCAAAAGTACTAATCGCATTCCTGAATTGGCTTTCATGCAGAAAAGTACGCCTTGTTTTGGTCTATTTGGATATTCCTACTATTGATCCTTCATCTCTCGTTCCGCTTGCAGATGCATTGTCGAACAAGTCTTCAAAATCATTGGGGACACATGTTGTTGCTTCTAAGGTGTTTGGATGTATTAAAGACCGTTTCACTTCCAAAATATTACCTCTTAAGCTGAAGGCTTGTTCAACAGCAACGGTGGAATCATGTGTTGTTAACACCTCTTTAGCAATTATCAATAAAACAAGATAGATATTTTGATGTCAGTTCCACCAGTCAAGTACTTGAAAATTTTTACCTACAAAACTTTCAGTAGAAAACTCAAAATTTTTTGATAAATAATTATCTAGTTCTAGGTTGTTAGTCGTGGTTCCCTTTTGTTTTCTATTTCGTTGTAGTAACCAACGATCATTTATGTTAAGTCTTGAATATGGTACGAATTTGCTACTAGATTGTTCAACTGATTGCAAGTTGTATCTACTGACATAATCATTAAATAAATCTATTAAATCATTTTTTACTCCATTTATTATTTTTCTAACATTAATTTCATCCTCTATTCCTAAAAATTCATAGTAAATTTGTAAGTCACAAATTCAAACTTTTTAATTTAAATCTAGGATAAAAAATTATAGCAATAGGATAAAGTAATGAAATGTCTTTCGAATAAGCCAATTATTTTCTCTTCATTATAGTAATAGCTTCAAATAAAACAAAATCATTCACATTTTCACTTTCAATGTGCTCACATAGAATACCAATAATATTCAAATATTCCACAAGAAATGAATTTGATGTTGGATAAAAACAACACTAAAAATATTTGTTGCATCATTAAAAATTTTCAAAATTTCTAAAATTCTTTCACAAACATCCTATTGACTAGAAAAAATATTATATGTTGACTACAAAAAAACTATATAATATATCTTGGTAAGTAAAAGCTTAAGTTAAAAGAAAATAAGTTGAATTCCAACGAGTTGGAACATCTCGTGAAAATTTAATTGGTTTAACACTATTTAATTTACAAAACTTAGTTCATTCTTTCATAACATTAAAATATGACCAAATACAATTAAGTACATTCTTAATATGATCAATGTGACATTGTAAATAATTAAAACCATAAATTAAAGACATGACATGTGCAACGATCATGAAAAAATCGGCTCCCCAAATTGGTTGGCATATTTCTTTTAATTCTCTAATTGATGCAATACTTGTAGATGCATTGCCAAAACCAATTGTTAAAATTTTACCTAATAAATCATATTCATCAAAAACTATTTTAATCATTCTATAAATATTATGTGCAATATGTTACTCATCAAAAACTCTAAATGCAATAAGTCATTTTTGTATGGATCATGATGCATCAATCTAATGACATGTCACACTCATTTATGAGTGTGTTTACCAATGTTCACTCCAAATATTAGAACAAATACAAAGATAACCTTTAATATCTTTAAATAATTCATTTAAAATAATTTGTTAAAGTAATTTTTCACCAAAACTTGAAGAAAAATGTGTCGCGTAAGTAATTTTAGCAAATTCTTCTCTATTTTTAGCATCAGAATATTTAAATAAATCTAAAGAACTTGTACCTCTACTAGATGAAGCGTACTTGGATATTTGAGTTTGTGATGAATCAATTGTTGTAGTTCGTACTTGGAGCGCTAATCTGAAAAATATATTATACATTGTGTTTATTATTTATTTATAAAATAACTACATTTTCATTTCAACATTGTCAATGATAATTATTATGCCATAATGCATATTAGTTTGATATATAAATATGCTGAAAATGACATCGATATTGGAATAGTCATGTAGTAATACTGGACACTGAGTGGTCCGATATTGGGATAATAATACTATTATAAATTATTCTTAAAGTAAATATTTTGAGTCGTTGAATTTGGAATACAGTCGAATTCCTATAACCTAGAAGACTAACACATGTCGTATATTGGAATTGGAGTTCCAATGATCTAACCTAATGGACCATAAGTAAGAGAAGCTCGTATAGATATGTGAGTATTTGTTGGAGCAAATACTGAATGACTCACAGATAAATTTATAATAGTTGGAAGTACACACCACCGTCAATAGGAATCTCCTCGAGTTGAGTAGCATATGTGATCATTTGACTATATGATAACATTGATTTTGTGTGTGATCCTTCACCCTTTGATGCCATGTGTATCAGAGACCTTTCATGGTCTGACCGCTAGATGTTCGTTGGGTGTGGATCGATGCACTTGTTATTCAAGTGTGTATCAAGATTGGATCCGTCGTCCTATATATGTACTATAAGGAGTTAAGGTATCCATGTTAGTAAGTCATGATTCTTAAGACTTTAGCCAAAGCTGATCACCTAGGGTTGATCGTATATATATAGAAAATGATATTCTAATCAGTTGTAAGGAATCGTGGACATGTCGACTGATAAGTGCATGAAAATATGCTTTGAACATCACTAATTCACCTATATTATCAAGTATTTAATCTTAATTGTAGTTTATTTTATTTTTATTATGAGGAAGTAATGGAACATGGATCTCGGAGCAATTGTACGTGTTTTGGGACCTTATAGACACATCGGAAGCACGCAGGAAGAGCGAAGAATACGTAAAACAGCAACCATAATTTATGTCGCGCGTCGCAACACCCACCTTCCTGGCGTCGCGACGCGCCTTCAGCATTGCTTCATAGTGAATTTTCGAGAATTGGGCACCGCAACGCCACTTTCTGGTGCTACGGCGCCCCGGTAAAGTTCCAGAAACTTAATTTGGTCATGTTTTACATGCATAAGGACTCCGAGATTTCCCTCTATATAACCAAGCTCATCCAAAACCCTAAAAAAAAGGAGAAATACACAACAAAGAATTCAAAAAATACATATTTGAGAGAAGAACGAGGAAGCTTCAGGCCAGACAGGATGTTTCTTCGTTCTTTCCAGGCTATGTTTCCTTCTTCTATGGAGAACTAATCTCCTAGGCAAAGTTAGAGATGAACTCTTGAAATTGATTTCTTATATTCATGATGTTGATTCCTGAATGATCTTTATTGTTTAATACAGTTGATATCTCGTTATTCTCTACTATCATTTGATTATAATGAATCCAGAGATTGTGTTTTACTAATATTCATATAGGAATAGTCATGTTATTTCTATATATTGGGGAACCTAATTGTAACTGGTAGTGTTATTTTATGAGTTAATCTTCTGCTGCAGTATTGCCCGTGGGTATATTGTCGATGTTAGATAGGTCATAACGATAACATAGTATGTTGTTAACATAGTGAAAGTATTCATCAATTACCTTAAAATATAATATGTTTTGAATTGAAATATCTTCCGATTGTTGGTTTGGGATGTGAAATGCTCAATTGAGTAATAAAAGGAATCAACTACTGAATATATGACTTGATACAAGAGGGATTCCCGACGCTTTGCTGCTTTTCTCTATTGATAGCTCTTACATATTTTTCCATAGTTTTTATTTTACATTACAAATTAAATCTTTTTTTTTAATTAAGTTATTGCTAATGTTTTATTTAAGTGAATTAATTCTTTGTAACCATCTCTCTGAGGAATCGACACCCCAACTATACTGTGATAACCGTAAATATTTTTTGGACGTAATCATCGACAATATCAGATGTGCGCCTTAGAAACTTGGCGGTGTAATCTATGTTTTCTAAGCACAACTCGGATAGCCTACGACGAATGGATTGTTAAACATATGTGATGACTTCGACTTGTATAGTTCAGAAAGGTCGTTCGTGTTTTTCACATTTTCGAAGGTGGCTGAATTGCGTACATTTGAGATAGGCTTATATGACGAACATGTCTGGATTTAGAGAGTCCCACAATATGAAGTGTACTCGTTGAGCACTTGGGTAACCAATTATCTTTGATAATGAATAATATTTGATATTATAATTATCAATGAAAGTAATTAACCATATTTGTAATTATCAATAAAGTGTTATTGTATGACATTAATTATTTACTTGACCAATTATGATTAATTAGATTAATTCATATTTATAATCACACAAGGGTTTTTATTATAATTTCATAAATATCTCTACAATTGGAGGATGTTTGGTAATTACAAAATATGCAATATATGTGTATTTGTCTTGATTTAATTGTATTAAATCAATGTGATAGATAAGATTTATTAGTTAGATTAATCAAATGAATAAAATTTTGTCTTGATTTAATTGGATTAAATAAAAGTGGTAGACCAAGTTGATTAATCAAATGGATTGTCTACTATTTTGATTTAATTGGATTAAATCAAAATAGTAGACAAAGTTGATTATTTCCACATAATATGCATATCTAGACAAATTGGATTAAGCCCACCAAAAAATTGATTAAAGTTTTTATTAATTAAAAATTCAAAAACTTGATTATTAGAGACAAACTTGTGTAATTTTTATTAAGTTTTCAACAAAAGAAAACAAGTGTGAGAGAAGTTTTGGAAATTCTTTACATTTTTTTACATAGAGGATTTCATTTTTCATCTAAACTTGCTATGTAAGTTTTGATATTATCTAATAAGCTATGTTTTTATTAATGATTTGAGATCATAATGAACATATTGGGATGTATTATATATTTAATGCATAATAACATAGCTTAAAAGGTTGAAAATGGTTAAGAGATTTATGTTTAGATGATTTGGAAATATAAACACAATATGCTTGTGATTATGTGAAATTTTGTGTATATTAGATGTAGAACACAAAACTTAGATAAATAATTTAGAACTATGACTACCATTATAGAATCAATTGATCACCTTTAAGTGACGTATAATTGTTCAAGGGTTACTTCTTTGTATGATTCTTATTTGGTTTGTATTTTGATTCAGATTTTATGTATTGAATAAATTTATGTTTTGGAAAAATATTTGATATTTTTTAAAAATATAATTTTTGTTATTTTGTAAACATGTTGATGCTGTTTTTGATGCTAGAATTATTTTTGGGTGTTTTTGAAAGTGTTTAAGGAAAATTAAATTTAAAAACTGTTGCTGCAGCGCTGTATGCGCAACATCATGTTGCATGTCTTGCGTGCATGCGCGTGCTTGGCCTGGGCAACACGTGTTCTAATATTTGAACCGTAAGGTTTCAGTTTTAATATTGAAACCGTTAGAACTATCCAGTTTCGAAAGGAATTGAATTGGAAGATTCCTTCCGAAAATAATCTATTTAATTTTATTATTTCTTAAAAGGAACGACCCAATAACAAATTCCACTGAAATAAAATAAAAAAGAATAAACGTTTGATGCTTCCAATCCAAGCTGGTACATGATTTGGCGTCAACGAACGTCCCCTAATCAATAATCTCATAAGGTGCACGTTAGCAAGATCAAGATCTTTATGTTTATGCTTTGATACCATCTCGTATCGGATTCCGATAATCGCTCCTTCTCCGTCTCCGATCAATTGGTCAGCTCTCTCCACATCTCAATAGGATTTTAATTCTTGATACTCATATCCAAAAGTTTTAATTTTTTTCCTTTTGCCAAAATTTTTTGATCTTGAAGCTCGTTTCTGAAGATCTTTCAACTTTTTGACATGAATATGGTTTGATAATTGTATATGAGGTTAATTGATAACTGATTGTATTAGCCTTACAGTTACAGGTCTTGGATGATGATCTTTGAAGATAGTGAAATGGGCATCCCCTCGTTTAGTATGGAAGCTCCATCATTAGTTGATCTTTGTGTTACAATGGCCATTGATAATATAAGGTATCTTGGAGATGTTGGGGAAACTGATTTACATCTTCTTGACCAGCTTATGCATATAGAGAATTCTACAATAGTAAGAATAAGATATATATATATATATATATATTTATATATATATATATATAGCTATATCAATCATACGAAATTTCAAACTTGTATGAATGGCATATTTTGGCCACGCTTCGAAGACTGTTTTACATTTTGTGTAAATCTTGTAGGGAAGAGATCTTAGTCCAGTGACTGATGAGCTCTGGATGAAATTCTACAAGAAAGATTTTGGTGAAAATAGTCTGAATCTTGTGGTTGAGAGGATGAACAAGAAGAAAGTTGCTTTTAGATGGAAGCAGTTGTATGAGGTAATTTTCTTTTATAAGATTATTTTTGTTGTTTTCTTCTGATATAGCTATTATTTCACGGGCAATGGATCTGGACCAAGGTGATTTATATAATTAGGCAAAAAGCGAGGATGTGCTAGAGGCTGAGACAGTAGCAGTCAATCGCCTCAAGCAATTGTACCAGAAAGCAGATGCTCGTTTGTTCTTATTCATCCCAAGTGCATTTAACTTGTTTTAACAATTATTGCAGTTAATTCTGTACTACCTCGTAATTTTATATATATATATATATATTGCTATGGTGAGTTCAGTATAGTAATATTTCTATCACAATTCTGATTTTTATTTTGGGCGGCCATTGTAGTGTGCTGTCAAGTGAAGATGTTCATTGATTAGTTGACTGGTAACATTTTTTTTTTTTTTTTTTTTTTTTTTTTTTTTTTTTTGGAAACGATGGAAACCCCGCCACCAAAACCATTCTGGGCCGCGGCGCAGGTAAAACCACCGGCTGTCCCAAGCTCTTACAAGAAGTGCACCCCCTGGATTCGAACCCAGAACCTCCAGGTGAGATCAAGGGAAGATACTTGTTTTCTTATTTGTGCTTATTCAAACTTCTTACCTCATGCATAACTTTTATAGAGAAACAAAGTCGGCAAATTCGCATTTGTGAAAAGGTTCCACCTTCAAGCAACAAAAGAAGCTGGGGTAAAATTCCTAATCTGTTGTGGTTGACTTTCATGTGTTTGTTACTGCTCCCTTTGCCTGTTTATGGATTCCAGGGACCTTATAGGACCTTTTGCATGTATACACAAAGGATTTTGATGGATTTATTCTTCTATTACTTAATTTACCTTTGTTATGTTTTGCAGGCAATGGACCTGGGTGTGGTCTTTCTGGTGGGAAGAGCAGCTTGATGAAGAAGGCAAAAGTAGATTTGCTTAAAAGGAAATACCGTTTCACCCTGTAATGTATAAATGTGGGTCAACCGTGTGAAATGAGATTTTGACGGACTACGAAATTGATACTGGAAATTTTTATTGTGGCAAAAAATTATTTTCATTCTTAAGACTTGGTTGGTGAAAGCTTTTATTCATCTTGATATATGTCATTTTTAATTCTGTGTTAAATCTCATAAACTCTGGATTTGCATCCAAAGTTCATGAGACTGCCAACCAGTCCCGAATTGTTTAACAAATCCTACCTTTTGTTCATAATATTGTGTTCTATAATTGATTTTCTCTTGGGCCTTTGCTGAGTGGTCTCAAGATTTCACTTTGTTCAGATGAACATTTAATGAAATTATATTTGAACTTCCATCCCTTTCTTTTGAACAGTCAATAATTCAAAAATTTCGCAGCCATAAGGAAGAATGCGGTGCAAAGAATCCATAGGTAAAATCATTAGCTGATTAGCTCTCCATATTTTTTAGTTTATGTAAAGAACAGTATGTTGTTCATTCACAAATCATGTTTTTAACATTTTTCTTATTTGCAGCCCTGCTCCCGCGAAGCACAGCGGGTTTTCAGGTAAGGCTTCTGGTTCAACACCACAGCAAGCCATTGGGTAGGAGATTTTAGAAACATGGCCTTCTCACCATTGACATTGCGAAATGGTCTATTTGTGAGCAAATAGTTTCAAATTGTATACAATTTCTCCATAAAATCTCAAATTCCTTTTTTTAAAAAAAAAAAAAAAACCATGTATTGTCATTCTGGTTCCCCATGCATTAGATATAATTCAAATATAATGTTTTCCGTTTTCTCTCAGTGGAGAGTATCATTTCGCTATGAGAAATGGATATGATTTCTGCAATATACTATTTCATTCTGCTATATTAGAAATGGCATCGGTTAGCACAAAGCAAGCCGTTTTCATGACTTCCCCCATTGATTTTAAATCTTTATAATGTCGGGGGTAAAATTCTCTCTTCAAATTAAAAGTAAACTTTTTTCTCAAAAAATACAATTGCTTTTGGATTCCTGAGATCAGTTTAAAATGTTCTTATAATTCTAGGCTTCCTTGGCGAAATGATCTCAGGAATAGAGCTTCCTCTTAACAAAACACACAATCTTAGGAAGCTTAGCATTTTCTTGGCGAGATCAAACTTTTAAGAGAAGCATTCTCAAGTAGGATAATAATGTTTTATGTGCTTAGGTTTAACACAGAGGAAGAAGTTTTCATCAATCCGTTTTTTTCAAGATTTTACGAAACTGTACAATTGAAGTAACCAGCAAGCAATGAACTCCCCCAACTAGAATTTAACTTTTAACCAACAAAATCTTATAATATTATAGTGGTGATGATTATGATTATGCTATTTGCAATTTCCGTTCGGTTCAATATCCAACACTATCAATCTACTTGATCAACTAAAATCTAATTACACACGGGTTGAAGTTTCACTTAAAACCACTAAAAATCCTTACTATTTATTGAAGCCCATCAAATTTAGTTCTTTTTATTTCATTTACCTGCCTGCCACCTATACCCAATTTTAGCGAATCATTAGGAAAATCTGTTTCCTAAATTGGAAACATCAAGAAATTATTTTGTAAGACGGTAAAATAACTTAGTATTCTATTTTAAACTAAAAATAAACATTAAGCACTATAAATATAAAAATAAATATAAATATTTGTAAACTTAGGACTCAATTTCCTCGTCACTCAGGAAACCAAACCACTGCCGCCAAAGAGACCAATTCTTTTCTTTCCTCAAGCTCCATAACCATGGCCGCAGTAAGCAAGCTTCTTAAAGTTTGGTGTGAGAATCTTGATTGTAACATAGTCTTGCTTGACAAGCTTCTAAATCGATTCAACATGCTAGCCATCGACACAGAGTTTCCGGGCTGCCTCCGTAGCATGCCCAGAAATGCTCCGGCTGATCACCGTTACAATGATCTCAAGTTCAACGTTGACTGCACCAACCTTATTCAACTTGGCATTACTCTATTGGATGACAAGGGCAACATTGGCTATACGTTTGAGTTTAATTTTTCGGATTTTGATGTTAAGAAAGACCTTTATGTTGATGATTCTATTCAGCTTTTGAAAAACTGTGGTTTGGATTTTGAAAAGATTCGGACAGATGGGATACCGAAGAGTGTTTTTGTTCCAAGATTCTTGGAGGTTTTGTCTAAACATAAGCAGAATCTCAAGTGGGTTACTTTCCAGGGGTTATATGATATAGCATACATGGTAAAGCTCTTTAATAATGATGCATTGCCAGCAACTTCAGAAGCGTTTTCTGGGGTTGCTGCTATGTTTTTTGAAAGTGTTTTTGATATTAAAGTTGTTGCGGAGTACTGTGAAGGATTGTGGGGTGGGAAGCTGGGGTTAGCGAAGCTTGCTGAGATTCTTAATGTGAAGAGACATGGAATTGCTCATCATGCTGGTTCTGATAGTTTGCTCACGGCTTCTGTGTTTGCAGAGATTAAGAAGCGCTATGAGATTGAAGAAAGTTTTTTTGATGGGTTCTTGTATGGGATGGATTTGAGAATTGAGAGTAAGCCTAGAGATATT
Source organism: Zanthoxylum bungeanum (assembly GCA_019454045.1). Classification (NCBI taxonomy): domain Eukaryota; kingdom Viridiplantae; phylum Streptophyta; class Magnoliopsida; order Sapindales; family Rutaceae; genus Zanthoxylum; species Zanthoxylum bungeanum. The sequence goes on from SKCR01023810.1 coordinate 303,748, forward strand.
ATCATGTTTCAGAATTTGCCAACATTGATTCCTCAGCTAATATTTGTGCATGCACCATTCCATCATCCCCTCGCTCTAAGTTACTATGTTCCCGATGGATTTTGATGTAAGAAAGTTTTACAGACTTAATTGAGAGTTTTCCTCTGTTTATCATAGCAGTGCTGATATTCTATCCGAAAAATCAAAAGGATACTTTCCTTTTCATATTTTTATCTTCAGTTTATGTAACTTTTTGAACTATAAAATATCTTGGCATAGGATAGAAGACGAGAGCTTTCATCAATTTTTTTTGATCTATCGATGAATAATATTGGTATAGTTCTTTGTGTGCATAGGAAATAAGTTCAATGAGATGGGAACAAAAATATTTAGGTTTCCGTAAATTCCAAACTGCAACTAATAATGATAGAATCACCCGACAGTTACCCCTAACACACGGCGTGTGTGTTCTGTTGATGAAAATATTCTAACAGAAAGCTGGAAACAATGATGTAATTATTTCTTTTAATATTAGTTGTTAATTGATATGTAATTAATATTTGTGGATGTGATATTAATGTTAGTTATTAGTATGTAATTAATATTGATAGATATAATATTAATGTTAATTGCTAGTATGTAATTAATATTGGTAGATATGATATTAATGTTAGTTGTTAGTTGATATGTATTAAATCTTTTGTAATGTCTATATAAATGTCATTTGTAATTATATTGAAATCAAGAAAACTAGTATATTTTTCTCCACACTCTCCTATTTTTGATCTAACGTTGTATCAGATGTCTGAATTCTGATCTTGGATATTTCCCTGTTCTATATCCAAACTGGTCTTATCCCCCTTCGAGACACTACCCAATTCTCAATTTCCAAACACCCAATTCTCAATTTCCAAACCCTAGTTCTCACCCTCAAACCCTAGGCACTACAACCACCTCCCGCCGCCTCCTCTTCCAGCTGCTCCAACCACCACTCATGCCACCAACATCATCCCGACGACCAGTATTCTTCCCATGGACAAATCTGATGTTATGCAACTCATTCATATCATCCTCCAAGGTCCAAATTACCGTCTCTAGGTTGAAGGAATGTGTAGTTTTCTAAAAGGTCGAAAGTTATAGAGCTATGTTACTGGCGATGTTAAACCTCCCCACAGAAACCTGATGAGTCTGATGACAAGTTTGTTGATCGTCTAGAGAATTGGGACAATAAGAATCACCAGATCCTAGAATATCTTGGTTCATTCCATTCACCATCGGTTTGGCCACTATGAAACTACTAAAGAGGTATAAGATCTGCTTGCCACGAGTACACTACTTCTGCTCTCTGTAACCAGTATCAATTGTGGGAAGAGCAATATAACTTGAAACAAAAACGTGGTCAGTCTATTATTAGTTTTTGGCTACAATGAAATCTGTTTGGGACCTACTTGCTCTTTTCAAACCATCGATAGATTATGCTATTGATATGCTAAATATACCACCCACTATGATAGTATGAAGTTAATTCAGTTTCTTATAACCTTTACTAATGATTTTGAATCTTACAGAGCCTCTTTATTACATCAATCTCATCTCCCACATTGGAAGGTGTTATCTCTCGGTTATTGTCTGATGAAACTTGCATCGGCTTACTTAAGCTATCTCACGATGATGTTGTGCTTGCCACCACAGATAAACATTCTCAAAAGGCGGAAGCAAATTATGTCACACCTAAAACAAATCTGGTCATACTATGAAAGAATGCGGTCTTACTCAATGGTACAAATCTAAGAAAATAGGACATATTGTCTCTCATTGTCCCACTAGGGTGGATTGCCGCTACTACAAGCTGTCTGGCCATTCCATTTAGCAGTGACCCACTCGTTCCCCAAAGCCTGGTCAGCATTCCAAGATAGAAATTCCAATTGTTGTTTCTATCTATGAGGTCACTGTCTCTCCTACATCCAGTGGTAACTTAGAAATACTCTTTATACAGATACTCTCCACACCTCCCGGTACTTTTATTGCATTCTCTCTCACTTCAGGTAATTCTCTTTGGTACTTTAATTCTAGTTGTTGTAACCACATGACTTCTCAATCTCCTTTATTTTCCTCAATCTATCCCACCACGACTGTCTGTCCGATTTTTAATGCAGTTGACTCACAAATATCTGTAAGCCAGTCTGGACAAATATCTACCTCTACTCCTTACATTACCTAACACATTTTTTCATTCTGAAACTTACTTAAAATCTTATATATGTTGGTCAACCATATGAACTTGGGTTTGAACTGATATTTTCTTCCACTGGTTATCGTTTGAAGGATATATAGACGAGACAGATTCTTAGGACAAGCCGTAGAGTTGGAAGTCAATTTGAGCTTACATCCCCGCATCTTCCTTCCAATTGTGTCTCCTAGTTATGTGCGGTGTCAACACTATCATCTCTTCAGTTGTGGCATCTACGTCTTGGCCACGCCTCTTTAAGTAAGCTTTGTCCTTTAATTTCTAATGGGTTCTTAGGTCCTGTTATCGTACAATCTTCTTTACATTGTGTCTTTTATCAATTTGGCAAAAAACCAGCTTTATCTTTTAATAATAATAATATTAATGTCACTTCTTTTGACTTAATTCACTCTGACATACCATTGTTGGACAGTTATGACCCATAGCGTCACTGTTTGTAAAAGACATTGTGGTTTTTGTACAAAATTAACTATGTAGCAATGAAATTTCCTTTTACCGTTTTGTAATTTATTTACTTTGATATATAAATGGTAAAAGTCCTTATGATTAGTTCCGGATTGAGATGATATGAGACAGTATCAATCCATAAGGTGTAATCATTTAACATCCCTAGTCGTAGTATTATCGAGACTGGACATCGATAATGCGAAATAGACTAGTATTGCACTTGTGCACATTGTGAGGGCATAACGGCATAATTCTCATATATTTAAGTATTGGATACTTATGCAAGTGCGATAGGAGGTTGTATTTTACCGATGGTATGAAAAACAGCTTCGCTCTGGATAGACCCCGCGAAATCCCATTGTAGTATGTCTATGTGTCTATGGGAGTCCGCTTCAGGGTAGGTGTATTTGGTCTTAACCTGAGACTTGAATCGCTAGTACTTGCGACAATTGATAAGCTTTGGTTTTGGTCGTACAGGACTTTAACAGGTTCTGTGTACGCCTCTTATGGGTTTGTTGAGAATCGTAGTGTATTGGGTGTGATGTCAAGATGGAAGTATCACTTCAGACATATGGAGATGATGATCACACAGGGATTCAGAACTGGTTCTCTATTGTGTTGCAACCATCGGGATAATATGACAAGGTCAGGATTATCCGATTAAAAGAGACTAGTTGTTTGATATCTGATATGTGCTTCCTACGGGACAGATACTATTCCAACCCCAGGCCTTGCACGTGACATCTGATACTGGATCGCTATACATAATACTAATGTATACTACGTCTGATAAAGATCTTATATTCCATTAAGAATATTTCTGGAGAATTGGGTAGGCATGGCGCTTTGCTAGAAGCCAATTTTATCTCGTAAATCAGTAAAAACGTAGTACGAGGTACGTACGTGTTCGGATAGTCCGACGACCGGATTTACTGTCAACATATCCAGGGATCTCTTGGGTCGCTTCCCGAAGATTCACCGATGATGTATGATTCGAACTTAATTAATCTGGGATTAATTGCGGAGAGATTTTATCTGGGATAAAATACTATTTGAAGAGAAAGAACGATTAATTTGGAATTAATCTATAAAATAATATATTTGATATATTAAACGAAATTAGATTTCGACGCGGAATTAAAATTAGATTTTAATTCGGGCAAACGAGTTAATTTAGAATTAATTCGTTAGCGACGTGAATAGTAATTTTGCTAGGCATAATTATTTAATTAAATTCGATTAAATTACGACGCGACGAAAGTTCGTTAATTCGGAATTAGTGAACTCTAGCCTGAGTGTGTTTGCGGGCCCACTCGCATTTTGAATCGAGTGGGGCCCACATGTCACATCACTTGTCACTTTAAAGTTGCTTTTTGGTGATGGGTTTTGGTGAGTTGGTGAAGCTTGCTTGTATTTCACACAAGTTGAAAAGGTTGATGGCATGAAAGACATATACCAATGTTTGGTATGTCATTTAAATTGATTTTTGAAATCAAAATCACAAGTCTTCACTTTCTCTCTCTTTGCCGAAATTGAAGCAAGAAAATCATTGTCTCCCACTTTTCTTTCTTTGGCCAAATCTAAGGAAGGAGAAAAGAAAATTTGTTTCAAATTTTCTAAGGCTAGCACCTACAATGAATCAATACAAGGTGATAGGGAAACCTATTCTAAGAGCTTGGAATCACAAAACAAAGCTTGGAGCTTGGAGCACCACCTTGGCTGAATTCTTAAAGCTTCTTGGAGAAAATTTTGTTGATCATCACATCCAAAGCCGTTCAATGTAAGTGTGTTTCCGCCACTCTTCTTTGCGTATTCATTCAATTTCTATGCTTAATATGATCTTGGGATTAACCTAGAAACCCAACAATCGGGTCCTTCTCCTACACCCACTATGAGAGGGTCCAAATATTTTTTCATTTTTATTTATGATTATTCTCAGTTTACTTGGATTTTTCTCATGAAATAGTGATCTAAACTACCTCAGATTTTTATTGATTTTGCATCTATGGTCAAAACATAATTTTCTAAAACCATCAAAATATTACGCACTGATAATTCCAAAGAATACCGTGTCTCTACATTTCAAAGGTTTTTGAAAGAACAAGGTATCATATCACAAAGATCTTACCCATACACATTTCAACAAAATGGGCAAGTAGAATGCAAACATCGTCGTATTTTGGATTTTTTTGATCCATGTTTATATCATCTTCTTGTCCAAAATGTTTTTGGGATGAAGTCACTTTCACCGCAGTATATGTTATTAATCGTATTCATTCTTCAATCATTTTAAATCACATGTCTCCTATGAGTGCTATATAGTATTTCTTGCTCCTATGATCTTCTTAAAATTTTTGGGAATGTTTGTTTTTTCATTATTCCTCGACTCTATTGTTTCTTAGGTTATGGAATTGAACACAAAATGTATCATTGTTGGGATCCCATGTTACAAAACCTTCACATCTCATTTCATAATGTCTTCTAGGAGCACATTATGTTCTCTTCTCTCTCTGATTTCAAAGTGTCTTCTAACCACCCTCCATTTTCACTAATCTCTCTATCGAGTTGTTTCCACATGTTCATGATGTAGTTACCTCCAGTGAGCCTATAAACGTCCAACCCTCATTACTACATGTCCCCGAATATGCTTCTTCTACATATATTTTCTCTAACACCATTTCGATTGAACACTCCAGTGATATTGATATTTTCTCTTTTTTTTATCCTCATCGAGTAAGATACCATCCTACTTATCTTCATAATTATCATTGTTTTTCCACTATTGTTTCTTTGCATGAACCTTAGTCCTATAGGAAGGCATCATCTAATCCTCATTGGCAGTAACTTATGGAAGATGAATTACATGTTTTGGCAAAAATTGACACTTGGGACCTATTGAGTGTTATAAAGCACGTTTTGTAGTTAAGGACTCCATTCAAGAATATGTGGTTGATTATGAGGAGACATTTACTTCGGTTACTTTTCTTACCTTAGTATGCAGCTTACTTGCCATTATTGCTGCTCGACAATGGAATTTATTTAAGATGGATGTCAATAATGCTTTTCTAAATGGTGATCTAGTTGAAGAAGTTTACGTGAAACTATCTCATAGTCTTGATAATCCACCAAATAAGGTATGTCACCTCTGACGCGCTCTATATGATCTAAAATAAGTTCATCGTGCATGGTTTGCTAAGTTTAGTATGACTATTTATCAGCTTGGATTCACCTCCATTTCACATGACTCTGCCATATTCCTTCTCAAATCTGATACACACATTGTGATGCTATTTCTTTATATTGATGACATGATTATTATTGGTGATAAACGGTAAATATAATAATATTTACCACCTTTTTACTTAATATTTTGTATGGTTTATCGAGTTTTGTAAATATTTTGATGTGTTTTTGGTTTTTTTATAGATATAAATAACATCGGGGCTTATGGAATCAATTCGGGACTAAAACGATGCCATTTGGAATAAATAAAGGTAAAATAGGAACTTCACATCACGTCACGTCACGACACAATACCTCGCTTGTCATAACTCATAGCAAAACAAAATATGGCATCAGCGTATAATATGGGCATCACGAAGTAGAAGACTTGGCACGTCGCGAAGTTGGGTCAATCATGCACAAAAAATTTACAACAGTGAATGACTCGTGGCCAGCTAGCACGTCGCGATGCTGGAGCACCTGCGCGTCGCGATGCCAGCCAGTTTTGTTGCCTATAAATAGTAAGCTAAATTTGATGAAATTTTCATGCTTTCTTCTGGAAATTCTCTGGAAAATTTAGAAGAGAGTATCTTACATGTTTATTTAAACTTTCTTGTATCTTTTTTTTTATTTTAGTAATAAAATTTTGTGAGTTTCTATTCAAAGCATAAGTAGGTAATTTTGTTTTGCTGGAGTAAAAAGTGAAGCTTTTAATAAGATAAGGTAGATTAATATATCTTTTTATTATATATAGAAATTATAATCTAATAATCAGGATTAATTATTGACAAATATTAATACCGCCTATATGGCTGGTTTTATATATTTGATATAATTGATTACCCTCTATATGGCCGGTTTTTATGGACAGATGAATACCGCATATACGGCTGGTTTTAAGAACAAATGATTTCACTGCCTTTATAGCTGATTTTATATGTTTGACGTAATTAATTCTTAAAATAAATTATTAGATAACATTGATAATTTTTATATTATAATAAAGTGAGATTTCTAAATTTGAAATATTAAAATTGAATCCCTTAACTCCATCATTTTTAATTCATTATTGTAGTTTAACTTATTAGTTTCCAAACAGTTGTATGATGTTTTGTTTAATTAATTATTTAGTAATTTTTGGTATGTGTTGTAACTAAATACATTATCTATGATTGTGATGAAAACCAATATTTATAATTTTATAAGTTGATTTATCTTATGTTTTGTGTAATGTTTTGGCTTATTTATTGAGTGTAGGTCTTAATTCTTCTTGTTGTCTGATCACCAATAAGATTTATTTGGTAAACTTAAAATGAACGTGAAAAAGGGATTTTAGGTTTAGCCGTAAATTCAATAACACATGATCTCACTTTAGGGATTTCCTTACAGGAAAGAAATATACCTATAGAGTGGGTGTAACAACAATTGGAACTTGAACTTAACGAAATTGGGGTTTCTTAATTAACATGGACATATAGTTAGTTAAGTAACTTTGAATATTTGCATTTGACCATCGAAAGAGGCCAGTAGATACATTTGTGTTCCAGGTTAGTAAGTCAGCATATTACACAAGTACAATGTAATCAATTCATCCTTAGAAAAATATTGGGAGGATTCACAACCCTGAATATTTTCATATCATTAGTTAACTTTGAAATCTACCTTAGTTTTATTTATTTATTTTTAGATTAAATCACCATTAAATCAATAATCAACTTAAATTAGATACTTGTAGAAATTTAGCCTCATTTAATTAATAGCAAAGTAATAAGTCCTCGAGAGATTGATACATTTATACTACTTGAGCAATATGTGTGCTTGCGTAACATATTTACCTCCGATCAAGTTTTTGGCGTCGTTGCAGCAGACTTATTTATCTTTTATTATTAATTTTGAGGCTGGATACTTTACTTGTGTCTAAGAATTTTACTTTTTTTTTATTTCTTGTGTTTCAGGTTTTCATACACTATGTGAGAAGAAATAGAAGCTTCGCATTTCGTCCGCTTGACCATAAATTGAAAGAACTATTAGACAATTAAGAAGGGAAAGGCAAGAATGCCAAAAATTCTACAATAGTAAGAATAAGATATATATAGCATAAGAAATTTCAAACTTGTATGAATTTTATATTATGGCCATGCTTAAAAGATAGTCTTACATTTTGTGTAAATCTTGTAGGGAAGAGATCTTAGCCCAGTGACTGATTAGCTCTAGATGAATTCTACAAGAAAGATTTTGGTGAAAAGTGTCTTAATCTTGTGGTTGAGAGGATGAACAAGAAGAAAGTTGCTTTTAAATGCATGAAATATTTTTTCCTGGATTTAATTTGCTTTGCCTCTTATAATTGCAATTTTGATTTTTTTTTTTCCTCTATAGTGTTTACTGCCATTTCCTATCTATTTATAATGCATCATTTGTGTGTTTATTTATTTATTTTACTAAAGAATTGATTTTTTAAAAAATATTTTGTTTTTTATTAGGTGAAATTCTTGAAGAAGAAATTTTTAATATAGGAAACTGCAGAATAAAGATGAAGAGTAAATTTTATTTCTTGCATAATTATAAATTATGGAATTTTATTTTTAATAATTTTGTAATATTTTTATTATTTTAAATGTTGAAAGTGTCGAATTGTTGAATGATGAAAAAAATAGGTATATCAAAAATTCAAAATTTAAAATTATTGTATCGTCTGTAAAATAATTCATTCTTTGAAAAATTTTGGGCAAACCCATATGAACTTAAGTCAAATACGACCTTGGTTAAGAAGAATTTAGACTTTTCAGGACTTGGACTTTTAAAAAGAATTAGGGCAAAGACTTGGACTTGACAAATCCATCCCACCCAAATTCCGAACGTAAGCTATATGATGTTGTTATCTGATATATTTTAGTCTATAGAAAATGATGGGAGAGAATGATAACTTATGAAGAGAGAGACAATCTTTGTAATCATTTTAAGATTTTGATTCTTAATCAATATTAAGATCCGTTGACGTAAAAATAATTGTAAAATCAACATTAATCTTTATCCATCACTCAAAAATTTAAATTTTCAATCAAAGTTGAACAAATTTTTCGATGTATTATATATTATTCCAACAATTTACAGCAAATAAAAATGCAAACAAACTAATTAACTAATGGAGAAAAATTGAAAATATGTACAAACAAAGAAATCTTTCAAACCCACAAAGGAGGATTTATTCAATGGCACATATTGCCCCAAAATTGTACATCAATATTTCCTTCTTTTACGGTATAAATTCCCATATCTTTCCCACCACCTTTACGAGTCCTTTGATAAAACAAATAATTATCATCAGTAAATATAATTTGGCTTGCTTTCAATGCTATCAGACGCTTAAGAGAGAAAGAAGAATTATAACCCAAAAAGATGGCTTTATTATCCAAATCTTAACCTCATTGCATGTTTGAGTATTAAACTCTCCACTTTATAAACTCCAAATCCGATTGTTCGATAGGTGATTTCGCTTCTTGAATTGCCATTTTGAGTATTAAACTCCACTTTATAAACTCCAAATCCGATTGTTCGGTAGGTGATTTCGCTTCTTGAATTGCCATATTTCCTTCATCAATTCGTACAATCACCAATAATGATCTATCTGATTCTACTATATAAAACGGATAATATTTTGGGATGTGTTCAGAAATTCTTGCCACCACTGTCACATGACATGGTCACCACCTCTAAAATAGCATGCCACTATTCTACCAACACAATCTATAGCATAAAATTACCCATTATAATAAACAACATCTCTATATGCACATTGCCATTCCTCAATTGTAGTCCAAGATTTATCACCTGCTTTATAATACCCAAGTTTTCGCAAATCTCCATGAATTACCATTAATATATAATTTGACTCGGAAAATGGATTTGCTGATAACACACATTTTGTTATAAAATTAACCATGTCGTTCGGTGTGCTAAGATCAAAACTTCTTTAAATGAGGAAATTTGATTTGGAGACGAGAAAATGGATGCAAAAGACTCATACTTAAATTTTCTACAATAGTTATAAGCCAACCATTTGATGAAAAATATCTTTTTGCATTAACTTCTGGCAAAAAAACTTGACGTATACAGAAAAGAACGAAAATTGTAGTTATCGTTGTTGCATTTTTTTCGTGGAAGCATAAGCCATGGTATCTGAGCATGTGCATATCGAAAATTCTCCATAATGGCAGCCGCTCGCCAGGAACAACAAACCCCACCAAAACAAATAAAGTCACTATACACTCTAATTCGTCTAGCGATTTCCACTAAAAAAATCATCATGACGCTTCGACCAATCAGCCATTACGGTTTAGGTATAGAATCAAAACAAACAATTACAAATTAAAAATATTGAGGTTTGATTTTCTCCAATTTATAGGCAATATCTTCCTAATTCTAAAAGGATTTCAATTTCCCAACCGGTAAGAGAGAGTTCTCCCAGTGCCAAGAAAATTCCTAATCCTAAAAGGAATTTTAGGATAATTTTCAAATAATGAGCTTTGGGTCTGTGACTGCGTGCGATTAGGATTCCAGCCAAACATATGTGACATAACAGTAAGAGGAGCAGAAGAGCGCTGGAAAATTGAGAAAAGTTTGGCAAATGAATCAAATTATCATCAGATCATATCAGACCACCGCGTAACTCGTCGTCGAGGTGTACATTCTTTATCATAGCGGATGCATTTAACATTCTTTAAGCTTGGTCCAGTTATTCACGGCCCTGTACCCTTGGGCTCAGTGAAGACCGTTAATCATGGGCCTACACTTTTGGGTTTGACCCGTTGAATTTGGGTCCATTTGACAAGTTTTCACTTCACAAATTTTTTGTAATTTAGTATGGTGCATCTGTGGTACCCAGGGGTATGACATACCCCTGGGACCCTCACCGTTGGATCACTGTCAAGTGATCCAACGGTGAGTAAAAAAAGAAAAATTGGCAAAACTGGTAATAAAAATTAAAATAGATAAAAAAATTGTTTATCTATCTCAAATCCCTCATTTCTCACGTCTCTCCCTCTTTATCTCTCTCTCTTACAAATCCCCTCATCTCTCACGGTCTCTCTCTCACAAACCAAATTTGTGGCATATAAGCCAAAATTGTGTCATCACTTTCACTCCCAATCTCACTCTCACTCTCACAATCTCTCGCTCTCACACAAGAAGGCAAAATTGTGCCTTAAAATCACAAACGCCGATGCATGCTTCTCCACACTGGTAAAATATGTTGTTGCTCAACTCACGTTGCTGGATTTTTGTTGTCGGTAATCTTGATTACAATACATCCTTTATGATTTTCGTGATTTAGGGTTTTTTTTCCTGTTGTGAATCTTGCATGCAGTGTGTAAATTAATCATGAAATTTGTTATTCTATTTTGGGTTTGTTCTGTTTTGATCACCAAATTTAAAACTTGATGGCTCTGATTTTGTATGAGAACAATAGTTTCCTCTCTAGTCCATCAAGTGTGTCTCAAATTTGTGCCCTAAAATCGCAAACGCCGACACCGACGCCTGCTTCTCCGTCGCTGTTCAACTTTGTTGCTGCTCAACTCTGTCGCACGTTGCTAGATTTTTGTGGTCGGTAATCTTGATTACAGTACATCTTTTATGATTTTCGTGATTTAGGTTTTTTTTCATGTTGCGAATCTTACATGCAGTGTGTAAATTAATCATGAAATTTATTCTTCTATTTTGGGTTTGTTCTGTTTTGATCACCAAATTTGAAACTTGATGGCTCTGATTTTGTTTGAGAATAATAATTTCCTCTCTAGTCCATCGAGGGTGTCTTGCTATCTTACTACTCCTGTCATTAATGCCATCAAGTCCTTATTCTTTGTTAAAACTGCCATTTGCACGCTTGTCATTTGACTCTGACTCCATCATAAATGGCCTCGACTACCATTCAAAAGAACTGCCTTGACTGATCATCATCTACCTGATAGCTAAAGTGGGATGGAGTGGAGAGGCCTATAGGCTTCATTTTAATTAATATGAGAAATATCAATAAGTTTGGGAACATGCATTGGATTAGTTAAATATAATTATATGTGTATGAGTATGAATGTGGTGATCATGTTATGCATGGATAATCTTGGTTTAATTGAATTTTGGCTTCAGTGTAATCTAATCTTTAGTTTTTTAATTTAATTTAAATCACTTATATTCTAACTTAACCTAACCTTTGATCTTCATGATTCCAATAGAAGATATAAAAAATCTTCTATTTAAATTAAATTAACCTTTGATCTTTGTGGTTGTCAATCTTTTTTCCAACTTTATATTAACTTACTTATCATTATTAATGTATTTGTAGTCCATCGTCTCTGTCCTTTGTTGTAAACATCATGGCTAATTAAAAGAGGATTGAAACAAATGAACAACCTCATGGACCGGGCAAGCACGCATGGTGCTATTATTAGTAAGTTACTAGTTAACCAAATGTGTCAATAGTTAAATAAGTTTATTTGATTATGTACATATAAAATTAATTTGACTTGTCTCGACAGCAACTCTGAAGCAAAACGGCTGAAAGAAGAAGGTCTTAAAGTGACCAAAGAGGTATGCAATCTACTATTTAACTTTTCTTTGTTATGTAACTTTATAGTTTGATTTATTAACCTTCTCTATATTTTTTGATTTGACTATATTATTTGGTTATAGATAAAAGGTCACATAGGAACGAATTGGAAGAAAATGACCTTGGAACAGAGTTGCATTTGTGAACAAGTATAATAAGGAATCTGTCAACCACGAAAAGTGGCCTCATGGATTATTACGCGATCTAGTGGATAAGGTAGAAGAGAAAGACCCTAACTATAGAGGAATATCAAGATGCAGTGTCACTCGATTCTCGAAAATGGTTTCCACATTTACTGTTGAACAAGAAAAAGCTGTAAGAGAGCTTGGATTTAGAAGCCTCATGGGTCTCAGATGTGGGAGAGTGCGACAAGAGTTATGTAGATGGTTGGTTAAATAATGTGACGTGGAGAGATGGATAATAACACTTAATGGAAATGAATACAGTATTGTACTAATAAGAAATGCATCCCAATAGCAATTGTGATTGAGGGACTAAGTAGTATTACCACTGCATATGATGATTTCTCTATTCCTTTTTGTTTGTTTGCTATCAGTAATATCCTATGTCCTACTCATGCCGCGTACATCAACCCATATTACCTGCATGCATTGAAAGATGTCAGCTCCATTAGGTTTTAAAATTTGGCAACCTGGTGTTTACAGTTTTTATGGAATGGAGTGAAGGAGGTCAATGAAAACAAAACTTCTTCAATTAGAGGATGTGTTTTATTTTTAATGGTATGAAATGAATAACATTTGATCTCTTTAATTTCGCATGTTTGTGCTACCACTATGCAGTCCATGTTTATGATTATGACATTTATTTATTTCGGAAAATTTTCTATATGTCTTCTTCTACTTACCAGCTCTCTTCACCGATGAATGGTTGACCTATCATGCAGTGGACTGCCACGGAAACAAAAAAAATTTGTTCAATAGGAGAAAAAATTTGGTGGTTTCGGGAGCAATGCGGTATTAAATTAAGTTAATAATTTCCTTTTATGGTATGCTTCAAGTTATCATTAACAAATTACTTATTATTTTTAAATTTTAAATAGGTTCCCATGAGGAGGGAGAGTGGCCACCAAGACAGTTTTGTACGTGCGAAGGATTTCAATCCAGTTATGACAAGCCTACAAAAAATTCTAGAAACTATAGGAGAATATGCCAAAAAAAACCTCACAAGGCATGGAATTGATGGAAAATAAAATTGACCAATTGATAAAAAAGATTGATAAATTAGGAGAATATTTGTTAGAGCTAATTCACAAGTTTGTGGAGAACAAGCACGTCCGACTGATGAACCGACGTCGATCCCTATCTTTGAAGCTGCATGACCAGTCGATGCTAAGGAAGTAAATGACCATGATAAAAAACCAACTACCATTAGTTCGTCATCTCTTGACGACTCCTTCAAGTTGAAGCAGAAGCTTGTAGTAGCATTTAATGAATCAATGGCCAACCCTCAACCATGCTCCACTCTTTTAAGGGATGAGGTATGAATACAAGCAATTATATGTTTTATTTTACTTTCATTGTTATTATTTGAATATAATTTATGACTTATTTTTTGTCACCTAGTCCTCAATGGATATAGTTGGACAGAAGGCAGAGGCTCAAGACTCAGACATGTCTTTAATTCCTAATCGGCCACTGGGAAACAGAAAGTCAGGGAATAATCAATTGTTGCCATATGATATTGTTTCAACAGACGCAATGTCCAAATTTAAAGCTGGTCTTTTTTGGTGAACAAGGCAGTCAATACTGATCATTTGAAGATAATTCAATATTGTTTTAATAAATTCACTGAGAAAAGGTACCAAATCATTTACCACCATAGACTGAGTTATTTTCAATATATATATTCGAATGCAATTTTTTTTAATTCATGTTCTGGTCGCGCAGTGATATTACTGTCCGAACAAGTCATGAACATATCTCACGGGGTAGCTTGTTGTTACTTTTGTCGGGTGAACTAGTTCAAGGCGAGGTTGTATCTATTGATTTTTACTGATTTTTACGTATAAGTTTGTAATAATAACTTACTTATTCCTCAGGTCATTTGCATGAAAGCTAAGTACCTCACCATAGAGGAGGCTTTCAAAAGAACTACTGAACCAATCAATTGGTTTTTACCGACAACCTTTGCTGTTATTATTTTCATTGTACCATTAAACCTGATTATTGTAATTTCATTTCTTTTTTTATCTCATTCCAAGTTGTGAGTTCCATTTTTATTGGCATATATCCGTGACAAAACAAGTTCAATTGAGTTACAATTTTTCATGAAGATCTTTGTGCAATTGGACTGGTTTTTGGCTGCTATGCATCAGACATGCGTTTGTGGTGAGTTCGTTGCAGTGTTCGAATGATTGGCATTGCTGCTGTGTTCGTTATTGGGTTCGAACGTGTGGTGTTAGTGGCACGTTCTCTATTGGGTTCAAACGGGAGCATTCCAGAGAGCAAACGTTCGAGTCACATTCTTGGTGGGTTCGAACGGGACCATTCTAGAGAGCATCCGTTCGTTTTGTGTTCGATTGGCATCCGAACGAGTCTTCACAGAAAGGGCGCATTCGTGTAGCGTACTAGTATACGTTCGAACGCGACTCCGATCTGAACGCGTTTTTGGCTTGTAAAACCCTAGTTTTTCACCCTACCTATAAATATAACATGTAGCCGCCATTCTCATTAGTTGAAACATATTTCCCTTGAGCCAAAACCTCTTAAAGCCTTCAACTCTTCTTGAATCCAACATATAAGACTTCTTCATATTCTTGTCTTCTTCATTAATGGTGTGATTCCTTCTTTTTGATAACCATCAACACAACCAAACCCAAAATTCCCAATCCTTCAGAGTTCTCAAGGTGGAAGTTTGGTAGTCAGAGTTCCGGCTTCATAGGTGATACAATCTGCTCGGAGACTTCAGACATTCTGAAGAAAACCGTGGGTCGCAGGCTTGAGGAGTTTCCTTGAGTTCTTACAGTATTGAGGTACTTGAGTCGGTGGATTTGCCACCATAGGTCTTGACCATCGCTGAAAGTTTTTTCTCTATATAGTGGATTCGGGTGGTAGCCTATACCCGGAGTGATTTTTTACTCGCAAGAGTTTTCCAATTCGTCACCAAAATTATTGTGTTGAATTTTGTGTGATTGATTTTATTTGCTACTTTATTTATTGTTCTTATTTTTATAGTTGCAGCATATTTTAATTTTTGGATTTTGTGGTTACCTTTTATAATTCCCTTCGCAGCAGTAATCAGGATTTGTCCTGCGTATTGATTGAAATTCCACATAGGGTCAGAACGTAGGATAATCCCAAATTTTTAATTGGTATCAGAGCCTGAACTTGATCCTTGACCCGTTAGCTATGGAACGTAGTCAACCCTTGAATTGTCCGCCATTTTTTGATGGCACAGAATATTTACATTGGAAGGTTCGCATGAGAGCGTTCCTTAAGTCCTTAGATGAGAGGGCCTGGATGACTGTTGAATAAGGATGGAAACCTCCCGTTGTTACTGTTGATGGGGTCACTTCCCCTAAAGAAAAATTGACCTGGACCAATGACAAATTTGATGCTAGCAATAGGAACAGCAAGGTTGTTAATGCCATACATGGTGATGTTTATTCTGTTGAGTTTAGGAGAATCTCAATGTGTGAGATAGCCAAGGATGCTGGGACATCCTGCAGACTGTGCATGAGGGCACATTGTCTGTTAAAAATAATAGACTCCAGGATTTAGCTACTAGGTTTGAGGTCGCCATAATGAAAGAAGATGAGACATTTGATGAGTTTTATGCTGAGATTAATGATATCGTTAACTCTAGTTTTAATCTAGGTGAGACTATACCTACCAATAGGATAGTTAGAAAAATCCTTAGATCCATTCCTGATAAATTCCTACCCAAGATTACAGCCATTGAAGGAAGTAATGACCTCGATAAGCTTGATTTAGAATAACTCATAGGAAAACTGCAAGTTTACGAGAAAAAACTTACTGGTTATAGAGAGCCAAAAACGTTTGCGATGAAAATCGATAAGGAAGTTGTGCATGATTCGTCTAGTGATAATGATACCATTACGGATCGTGATTTGGCCTTGTTTGCAAAGAAGTTTAAGAAATTTTTTAAGCTTAAGAAGAGTGGCCATAGCAGTAATAAGGATATGGAGGATGAGCCTAGAGAGATTAGGCATATCAGGATTGAGTCTAGAGAGGATAGGGATAGTAGATCCCATGGTGCCCAATGCTATGAATGTGAAGGATATGGGCACGTTAGATCTGAGTGTCCCACATACCTTAGGGCTAAATACAAGAAAGCCATGGCAGCATCACTTAGTGATTCTGAAGGTGATGACTCTCCTAAAGGCAATTATTTGGCCTTTACTGCTAGTGTGACATATGAAAGAGAGATAGTTGTTAATGATGGTAGCATTAGGATGAGAATCAGATATAGTGAAACTAGAAAAGTCAGAACCTGGTGTCTGATACCATGTTAGATAATGAAAGGAAGTCTTGAATTCACTCTATATGAATTTACAATGGTAAAGGCATCATAGAAACCAAAATAGAAAAGGAATCCTATAGTAATGAGAAATAATAATGAATATATGAAACCTGCATCTAATAGGGAAATATGATAAAATCATCAATCCTAAAGGTACTAGGAATTCTATTTGGGATATTAATTCCATAATATAGATTTCCATAATAATATTCCTTAACATTCCTTAACACCCCCCTCAAACTCAAGCTGCTAACGAAAGAGTAAGCTTGAGGTTGCATCTTGAAATCGGAGAGCGCAGTTCTGAAACTAAAAATATTGAAACTTGGAGGCTGGAAACCTTGAGATAATGGATGAGCTTTAACCTACGAAGCCCGAAGGGGGAGCCGAAGCCCAAGAGAATACCGAAGCCGAAGCCTAAGAGAATGCCGAAGCCGAAAAGGGAGCGAAATCCCAAAAGAGAGCCGAAGCCCGAGAGTGGCGAAGCCGAAAAGGGAGCGAAATCCCAAAAGAGAGCCGAAGCCCGAGAGTAGCGAAGCCGAAAAGGGAGCGAAATCCCGAAAAGAGAGCCAAGCCCGAGAGAACCGAAGCCAAAGAGGGAGCGAAATCCCGAAAAGAGAGTCGAAGCCCGAAAGTGCCGAAGCTAGAAAGGGAGCGAAATCCCGAAAAGAGAGCCGAAGCATGAGAGGGAGATAAATCCCGAAAAGAGAGTTGAAAACATGAAAGAAAATAGAAAAACCAGAAATAAGAGTGATGAATTTTTCCAAAATCAGGAAGAAAATTGGCAAGAAAAAAAAAGACAAAAGAAAATGGTGGCTCATGACAGGTGAAACACTCATGAATAGGTGGCGCATGGGAAAAGCAATGTGGTGGTTGGCAATGAGGGGCGCGTGGGGGTCACGCAATTATGGTAGCCTTGATCCCCCACGCGCCGATGAGAATCAGAGAGAGTGAAATTAGAAAAAGGAGAACCTGGTCTCTTATACCATGTTAGATAATGAAAGAAAGTCTTGAATTCACTCTATATGAATTTACAATGGTAAAGGTCTTTATATAGGCTACATAGAAAACGAAACTAGAAAAAGAATCCTATAGTAATGAGCAATAATAATGACTATAGGAAATATGCATCTAATAGGGAAATATAATAAAACCATAAATCCTAATGGTACTAGGAATTCTATTTTGGATATTGATTCCATATTCCTTAACAATAGAGGTCAATAAGAGGCTGAAACTAGTTGAACTAGAAAAGAATGAAGCTCAAGCCAAATTTGAGTAAAGACTTTTGATGGTTGATGACCTAGAGGAAATGAACAGAGGCCTAGTTAATAGAGTCCAAATATTAGAGACCGAACTTGAAAATGCCAGAACTCAATTGTTCGTATTTTCTAGTGGAAATAAAAAAGTGGACCGTATGTTAGGTATTATTTCTGAGCCTAACTGTAATAAGGCTTCTTCTTCTAAAGTTGTGCTTGTAGCAGCTAAACGTGACTTAGGTAAGAAAGATGTTGTGTGTAGTCATGTTTCTCCTCTAGTTGTTCCTCGTCATGTGCCCCAACCTCAATCTAGAGGTGTTGTGGGTAAACCTCGATCCCATCCGAGGTTTGTGCCTGTTTGCCATCACTGTGGCAAGGCAGGACACATTAGGCCTAAGTGTTTCATGCTTCATAAGAAAAAGAAGAGGCCTAAGAGTGTGTCGCCTAGATTTGACTCTTCAAATCTAGCTTCTCAAGTTTCTGCACTAACTAAACAGACAAAATTTCTTAGTGAGAAACTTAATTTGTTGATTAGGAATTCTCAAGTGGATGAGGTTCCTAGAAAAGTTTGGGTGAGGAAGCAAGATGAATTCCCATCTTCTTATGCGTGCCTTGATGGACATGATGAGAGTGCATTTCGGTGTAACTCTAATTAAAAGATGTATTTTTATTTTCCCATTGCATGTGTGTGTGTGTGTGTTTTGTGTTTCTGCACATTTACTTTGTTTTCACAACATATGGGTGTGTGTGTGTCTTTTTTTTTTTATATGTCCCTTGGTAAATAGGATGGAAACGCGGACATAAATTTCATAGCCGATTTCAAATGGACGGTAATATGATCTGCACTCGGGATACAATTCCACGTACCATTGGATGTTTTACAAGCCTGTTTGTGTCTTTATTTTTATTTGTTAAAATCCGAAAAATACAAAAAAAAAATATAAATTGAAAAAGATAAAAAAAATTATTTTATTTTTACGGCTTGTTAGAGCATGAAAAGCTTATGCATGTGATACTGGTATGTAGGATATATGATTATGCATGTATGATTTGCTTTTATTTTCTTGATGCTCTATATACATGAGTGTGCGTGATAAAAACCTTTGGTATATCCTGTGCTTGCACCTCACATACACGATTTTATTTTATCAAGGCTTGGTCGCATGTATGAGTTTTTGGAATGTCAATCTAATCTCTTTCATGCTTTGTTTGCTCAATACTGTGACATTTGACTAGTTGACCCTGTGCTATCCCCTTTTATAAAAAAAAACAAATTGAAAAAAAAATGAGACTCAAGTGCAAAAGAGCCAAAATGGCCAAATTCAAAAGATAAAGGCAAAAACCCTTCACTCGAAAGAGTTGTTAAATATGAGCTCATGATATTTATGAGGTAAACAATATAGAATGCAACCAATGTTGCTTATTTTCAGGTCCTAGTGGTGCTGGGTTTGAACACCTATTTTGTGGACTTTGTTTGTTTAGAGATGGATTTCTTTGGCCGTGTCCTGCTCATAAAATAAGGTCTTACGCCTTGATTCGTTATGCACTTTATTTTTCCACGCAAGTGCTTTATATGATTTGGTGTTTATGTCATATGCATAATTGTTGTATTTAGCCTCTTTTAAAATGATGCATATTGTTTCATGTCATAAACAACTGAATACTGACTGGGTATCATTGTATCAGCATGAAATGTTATTTCAGTAAGTTTTTGGCAGGATTTTTATTTATCTCAGTATGTGCCTGTGTGTGCTTCATGTTATTGCATACCAATTTTTTTCTTTCATGTGCACCTTTCTGAGTCTTTAGTTTGCTTCCCGTGTGTTATTTTGCTAACTGTATATGCCTGTTAGCGAGGGGGAGTGTCCAGTCTGTTTATGTTTTTGCATGTGTTGTCTCATGTTCTCCTGTTATTTTTCCTGTTTCTTTTACCCTTTGTCATTTCGTGACAAAAAGAGGGAGAGTAATATATTAAGGGAGAGAGCCTTAATATATAGAAGGGAGCCGTAGAATATACTTTAGATAGCCGCCATTTTAAGGGGAGTTAAGATTAAGGGGGAGAGGGATTTCTACTTGTACATGCATGAGATTTTTATCTACTTTATGTTTTACTTGATTATCCCAATGCTTTTCACGATATATTATTGTTTGTGGATGTTTCAGGTAGCAGGTATGTTGCTACGGTGGCATTATTTTTGAAGACTGCTTTGTTAGGTGTTAGATCGAGTCCTAATGTAATAAGTCACTGTTTTGATTGTTGACAGTTGACTATTTTCTTTTTGGGTCTATTACCGTAGTCTGTGTATTAGGTAGTGTTTTGTCACGGAATGCCAAAGGAGGAGATTGTTAATTTCATTTTTATTAGCATATGTCCGTGACAAAACAAGTCCGGAGAATAAGATGGAGTCGCCACCCGGTGTGAACCGGGAAAATGATTTAAGGCCGCACTCACCCCTCGCAAGGGAAGACCTCAAACCGTTGGGTTCGGAATGGTCCCTACTTATGTCACATGTAATGAAATGATTTGTGCAATAAATTAACCGAATATACGCAACATGTATGTCCAAGAATAACCTAGATCTAGTTCGCATTCATAAAGATAAATCTTATGTCTAAGTTGACATGCTTTAAAAGTAAGTCATCATAACGGAAAACATACGATATCACACAAGAATCTCATCAGCATGTTGGATTATCAAACACGAAAAATAAATAACAACCTAAACATAAACGTAGATTAAACTCCTATTGTGAAAGAAAATAACTAAATCATGCATAAAGAGACAATGTACTAACGGCTAAATCATGCTTAAAAATAAATAACCTACTAGACTAAATCATGTTTAAGAAATAAATAACATACTAAACTAAATCGTGCTTAAGAAATAAATAACATACTAAACTAAATCATGCTCGAACACAAGGTTGGATGAAACGAAACACGTGTGTCTCTCAAGTGGTACGTGGCACTGTATCCCGAGTGTAAATCGCAATACCGTCCATTCCAATTCGGCTATAGAATTTACGTCCGGGTTTCCATCCGATATACCACAAGAGAGAACACATATCCCGTTCATCCGGAAATCATATCATACACCAATCCACAATACTCATGCGAAATAAAGTAAGAAAATAAATAAAAATAAAGGCTAATAAATAAAAGGGGTGCCCTCAGGTCCAACCTTTTTAGTTGTCTCTCGGAAGTACGGTACGCGGTTGTTGGAAGGGTCGAGGAGCAACTCATCTGATTCTCTGGTTCAACATTTTGCGGTAATGCGGGGCTGTTTTGACTTGCGTTTTTTTTGGTAATTTGGAAAGATTTCAGGGGCTGATTTGGGCGTGTTCAGGGGATGGTTTCAGGGGCTGACTTGGGAGTGTTCAGGGGCTAGTTTTAGGGGCTGACTTGGGCGTGTTCAGGGGCTGATTTCAGGGGCTGACTTGGGAGTGTTCAGGGGTTGGTTTCAGGGGCTGACTTGGGCGTGTTCAGGGGTTGGTTTCAGGGGCTGATTTCAGGGGCTGACTTGGGCGTGTTCAGGGGCTGGTTTCAGAGGCTGACTTGGGCGTGTTCATGGGCTGATTTCAGGGGCTGACTTGGGCGTGTTCAGGGGCTGATTTCAGGGGCTGACTTGGGCGTGTTCAGGGGCTGGTTTTAGGGGCTGACTTGGGTGTGTTCAAGGGCTGTTTACTCGGTGATTTGAGGCAGTTTGGGTGAAGTCTTTGTGTGCGATTCAGGGCATTTTTTCAAGAGTGATATGCGACAGTGCAAGGGATTTATTTGGTGTGCTTTTTGGGTTGCCGGATGGGTGTTACTTGTGCGGCAATGGAGGGTGTTTTGAGGGCTGTATGATGCGGCAAAGTGAGGGTGTTTTGAGGGCTGTGTGATTCTGTAATGGAGGGGTTCCTTTGGGCGTGAATGAGAGTGTGTTCTTGGTTGTTTGTTTACGGCGAGGAGGGGAAGTTTAGGAGGCTATGGGCGTGAATGAGAGTGTCCAGGCGTGAGTGAATGGCACTGTGTTAGAGTGAAGCGTTTTGTGAAGATGAGAGAGAGGGCCGAGAGTGATGAAAGGATGGGGCTTATTTGTGATATGAGTATGGTGGCTTTAGGGTTCTTGTTACTGCCGTGAGAAATGGGAGTGTCAGGGGGGCATTTGGGTGTGTGTTTCACTTGGA
This sequence comes from Zanthoxylum bungeanum, assembly GCA_019454045.1. Classification (NCBI taxonomy): domain Eukaryota; kingdom Viridiplantae; phylum Streptophyta; class Magnoliopsida; order Sapindales; family Rutaceae; genus Zanthoxylum; species Zanthoxylum bungeanum. The sequence goes on from SKCR01023810.1 coordinate 326,171, forward strand.
GAGGGGATGCTGGCTGTTGAAAGTTTATTGTTGTTTTTGTGTTTCGGTCAAGGCTATTTGTGGGCTGGTTTCTTGCGTGGCTTAGAGCTGTGTTGTTTGTTTTGAGAGAGTTGATGAGGGATGGAAGTGTGTTGATTTGTTAAGGGTTGAGTGGTTTGTGAATGTGTGCTGTGAGGAGTGAATGTGCGTGAGGGGGCTGTGAATGTGTGTGAGTGGCTGTGAGTGGGATGTGAATATGTTTAGTGCTTGTGGAGAATGAGGGCATATTTATGGTGTGTCATTGCGTGAGGCGTGAAGGTGGAAGCCTTATGTAGTTGTTGAGGGATGAGGGATGTGAGGCTGAGAGTTAGGAGTGCTTGGTTATTGTTGAGAGAGAGAGTAATGATGTGTAAAAGAGAAGCCAGTGGGTGCGTGAGTGTATTAGGGTTTATATTGCTTTTTGAAGTGAGAGAGAGAGAGAGAGACCGTATGGGTGGTGTTATGGGTAATACATGGGTGGTTTATTGATTATGTGTTTTTGTTGCTTTGTGTTTGTGTGGGGATGCATAGGTGTTTAGGGGAATAATGGGTAGTTTGTTTCTTTGTGTGTGTTTTGTTTTTGTTGTTGAATGAGAGAGGGTTGTTCACGTGGGGATGCATGGGTGGTTTAAGTGGTTTTATTTGTTTGTGTTTGGGTGAGGCATGGCTTTGGGTGGTTCTTGTTCTTGGTTTGTGTTTTTGTTGGTTTGTGTTTGGATGTTTTGGCTTTGGGTGGTTCTTGTTCTTAGTTTGTGCATGTGGGTGTGAATGTCCTTTGGTTCTTATTTGAGGGAGGGGCGTGAGGGTTGATCCAATAAGAGAGAGGCGAGGCCGTGTATCTATTTAAGGGTTTGGGCCAAGGATAAATTTGAAACAGAGGTCCAACTAGCAAACCCGAGGCTAAACAAGCGAATTAAATCCAACGGGGTATCAATTTCCGACTCTTCCCTTCTGACGTCCATTTCCCGCGACTTCCGCAACTTAAAAGTTAGTGCATCCATACGAGGCTTATCATTGGGACTTATATGCAAAAATGCAGTGCCTATAGTCACACCCACTTTGATGGGACTCGTGAAGTGTGTGACAATGACAATACTATCAAAGTTTATACAATGCATTTTTACTTACCTGGCTCGCCAGCTGTCACCTGACTTGCTTGTTGCTTCGAACTGAGTTGATCTGGTGGTGCCATACCCGGCGTGCTAAACTCCATACCCGAGGCGTCGCGGTTGCATCTCCATACCTGGAGTGTCGCGGTTGTGTCTCCATACCCGGAGTGCCATACTCGGCATGCTAAACCCCATACCTGAGGCCTCGCGATTGCGTCTCCATACCCGGAGTGTCGCGGTTGTGTCTCCATACCCGGAGTGCCATACCCGGCGTACTAAACCCCATACCTGAGGCGTACCGGTTGCGTCTCCATACCTGGAGTGTCGCGGTTGTGTCTCCATACTCGGAGTGCAATATCTGGCGTGCTAAACCCCATACCTGAGGCGTCGCGGTTGCGTCTCCATACCCAGAGTGTCACAGTAGTGTCTCCATACCCAGAGTGTCATACCCGGCATGCTAAACCCCATACCCGAGGCGTCGCGGTTGCGTCTCCATACCCAGAGTGTCGCAGTAATGTCTCCATACCCGGAGTGACATACCCGGCATGCTAAACCACATACCCGAGGTGTCGCGGTTGCGTCTTCATACCCAGAGTGTCGTAGTAGTGTCTCCATACCCGGAGTGCCATACCTGGCATGCTAAACCCCATACCCGAGGCGTCGCGGTTGCGTCTCCATACCTAGAGTGCCATACCCGGTAAAACTGATACTGATTTAGGCCTCGTCCCCGAGAAGCATCCCCAAAACTGATATCGATACTGATGTGGGCCTCACCCCCGGGACTCATCCCCAAAACTGATATTAATACTGATGTGGGCCTCGGCCCCAGGACTCATCCCCAAAACTGATATTGATGCTGATGTGGGCCTCACCCCAAGGACTCATCCCCGCAACTGATACTGATGATGATGTAGGCCTCAGCCCTAGGTCTCATCCCTGAAGCTGATGCTGATGCTGATGGGGGCCTTGACCCTGGGACTCATCCCTACAACTGATATTGATGATGATGTAGGCCTCGGCCTTGGGACTCATCCCTGACACTGATGCTGATGTGATGTGGGCCTCGACCCTGGGACTCATCTCCGTAACTGATATTGATGATGATGTAGGCCTCAGCCTTGGGACTCATCCTTGACACTGATACTGATGTGGGCCTCGACCCTGGGACTCATCCCTGACACTGATGTTGATGTGATGATTGTCCATTTTCGAACTGTGCTCCATTTCGGTGCGCCATTTCCGGCCTGCTAAACCTCATTTTGAAGCGTCGCCGATGTGATGATTATTCATTTTCGAACTGTGCTCCATTTCTGGAGTGTCATTTTCGGCATGCTAAACCTCATTTCCAAGGCGTCGCTGATGTGATGATTGTCCATTTTCGAACTGTGCTTTATTTTCGGAGTGTCATTTTCGGCGTCTGATGTGATAGTGGTCCATTTCCGAACCGTACTCCATTTTCGGAGTGCCATTTGCGGTGTTTGATGTGATAGTGGTCTATTTCCAAACTGTGCTCCATTTCGGAGCGCCATTTCCGGCATCTGATGTGATAGTGGTCCATTTCCGAACCGTGCTCTATTTCCGGAGTGCCATTTTCGGCGTCTGATGTGATAGTGGTCCATTTCCGAACCGTGCTCCATTTCTGGAGTGCCATTTTCGGCGAGTGATAGTGGTCCATTTCTGAACCATGCTCCATTTCTGGACTGCCATTTTCGGTGAGTGATAGAGGTCCATTTCTGAACTGTGCTCCATTTTCAGAGTGCCATTTTCGGCAAGTGATAGTGGTCCATTTCTGAACCGTGCTCCATTTCCGGAGTGCCATTTTCGGCGAGTGATAATGGTCCATTTCCGAACCGTGCTCCATTTCTGGAGTGCCATTTTCGGTATGTGATGATGTTGTGTTGCTGCTCCTGGTTGGCTTGCATTTTTCGTTTTCTCCTTTTTTTATTTGTTGAAACCTGTGAATACAAAACAAAACACAAGAAAGATGCAAGTGCGTTACATGTATTACATGCATGCATGAATGAATTTCCTATTCCATTGGGTTAGGTCTTCTGCCAGTTCCTCGGTGTCCTTTGCCTATAATTGTCTTTGGTCGCCCTCGGGTCTACTTACAGTTTCCTCCTGCTGGTTCTTTTCTGGTGATTGCCCAGTTTTCTTTTGTCTCATGGCTCAAGTTCTCGTTATGTCTCTTATTTGCGAGGTGATAGACTAGTCGCCCCCAGTCTTGGTTTAACTTTCTGCTCTTTATTGTTTACACTAGGCCAATGTGGTATCATACTATTTTGCATGCTCTGAAGCAGTCTTAATAGTTATACATATTATTGCCCTCAATGGATGTCTTGTGTCGAAACCAGAGAACCTTCAAAGTACTCGATGTAACTCAAATCCGAACGTTTGAATGAACGATATGAACCAGACTCAAAGTGTGTGTGTGCCAAGGCTCTTTCGCAGCTTAATCCTTAAGTAAGCCAACTCGATGATTTTGTCTCGGAGAATTGGATCAATGAGTCTAACCAACCTGGATGTCTTGATCATACTCTGTGATTACTTTTGCGTACTCAACATGATATGGTTTTCTTCTTTTTTCTTCTGTCTCTTTTTTTTTTGAACCCTTCTTTTTTTTTTGTTGACACATCAACCCTTTAAGGTAGCATTTCTCCTAATTGTGGTCCTAATACTCACGCATGGGTAGCTTCACGCTTATCGGTTATAGGCGGTCTATTTTTCCTTTTCTTTTCAGAGACTTTTCTTTGTTCCTAACCGTATCATATATCGTAGCATAAGTAAACCAGGATGTACATCTAGGCAAACGGTCATTCACTGATCCGCCATCTCTTCAACTAGTCATCTTGTCGATTGTTCAGGCTTAACTGCTAAGATCCTGTAATTAAGTGCCTGGGAGTCTCGGCCGAGATCAACCACTCAAAATACCGGATGAGAGCACATCTCGCACTTATCGTTTCTAAGGTTTCATCCTAAAGCAAACATTTTCATCATCGGACTTATGCCTAACTATTAGGGACTAAGAACAAACAATTCTTTTTTTATCTTTTTTTTAGGCCCCCCAATGGTCTTTCTATTCTTGCCGTAAAGTTTTATGTTCCTCGATTTCCTTTTTCCCCGATATCCAGGTTTGCTAAACTCTTCTTGACAAGTCTTCTTTTATCCCTAACCCAACGGATATCTATGATGGCTTTTAAGACACAAGGGTTAACATGATGCATGTATGCATGACATGCGCATGATGTATGAGATATAATATGTATGTGGTTATCAAAAGCATAAAGGGTTGGCTTCTATAGGTCATACAACTATGGTTCACATGTAGGTTTAAAGGAATGTAAACAAAGGCTCCCGCTAACGAAGGATTGACCACAACTGGGACTCCCCACTCAAGGGTTCAAGCGACCAAGTGAGCGCACCTTTTTTATACCTTACGGTACGTGCCAACGAGTTATAGTATGTGACTAACTGTCAAATAGATGTCTTATTGTAGATTCCCCAGAGGGAGGGTGGAGCAAGCTCGCTTAAATACCCAAGCCTCTTAGGCTCTTATCGCTTTGGTGACAGGAATAAACAACAAGTCTTCCAAATTAGTCTGTCAGAGTAAGCTACGGGTAATGATTATCTAGGCGCCTTTACAGCTTTTCCTTATAGAAAGTTAGTGAATGAATGAGGACACCAAACCATCACCTAGCCTTAATGATACCTTTGATTAAACTCCCTAAACCCACAGTAGACATGGTTAATTTAAAGCACAAATCACAAACTTTACAAGACATTATTTCATGGCCGATTCTCTATCCCCAGTGGATTCGCCAGACTGTAGGACACAGAAATAGACGATGCATTCTGTTCTAGGCTCGCGGCCCGGTTGGGAGTACGGAGTAGCCCGCAAGGGACTAAACCGGAGAATAAAATGGAGTCGCCACCCAGTGTGAACTGGGAAAATAATTTAAGGTCGCACTCACCCCTCGCAAGGGAAGACCTCAAACCGTTGGGTTCGGAATGGTCCCTTACTTATGTCACTTGTAATGAAATGATTTGTGCAATAACTTAAGCGAATCTACGCAACATGTATGTCCAAGAATAACCTAGATCTAGTTCGCATTTATAAAGATAAATCATATGTCTAAGTTTGCATGCTTTAAAAGTAAGTCATCATAACGTCAAACATACGATATCACAAAAGAATCTCATTGGCATGTTGGATTATCAAACACGAAAAATAAATAACAACCTAAACATAAACGTAGATTAAACTCCTATTGCGAAAGAAAATAACTAAATCATGCATAAAGAGACAATGTACTAACGACTAAATCATACTTAAAAATAAATAACCTATTAGACTAAATCATGCTTAAGAAATAAATAACATACTAAACTAAATCATGCTTAAGAAATAAATAACATACTAAACTAAATCATGCTCGAACACAAGGTTGGATGAAATGAAACATGTGTGTCTCTCAAGTGGTACGTGGCATTGTATCCCGAGTGCAAACCGCAATACCATACATTCGGATTCGGCTACAGAATTTACGTCCGGGTTTCCATCTGATATACCACAAGAGAAAACACATATTTCGTTCATCCGAAAATCATATTATACACCAATCCACAATACTCATGCAAAATAAAGTAAGAAAATAAATAAAAATAAAGGCTAATAAATAAAAGGGCTGCCCTCAGGTCTAACCTCTTTAGTTGTCTCTCAGAAGTACGGTACGCGATTGTCGGAAGGGTCGATGCTCCGCAACTCCTCCGGTTCACTGGTTCAATATTTTCCTTCGTTGTTTCGCTGTTCAGGATGTTGTTTTACTCCGTTTTATGCATGTTTCTAGTCACGGTTTAGGCTTACTGATTTGCGGTAATACGGGGCTGTTTTGGCTTACTGTTTTTCGATAATTTAGACAGATTTCAGGGGCTGATTTGGGCATGTTCAGGGGCTTGTTTCAGGGGCTGACTTGGGCATGTTCAGGGCTGGTTTCATGGGCTGACTTACGCGTGCTCAGGGGCTGATTTGAGGCGCTAACTTGGGCATGTTCAGGGGTTGGTTTCAAGGGCTGATTTCAGGGGCTGACTTGGGTGTGTTCAGGCGTTGGTTTCAGGAGCTGACTTGTGCGTGTTCTGTTATAAAATTATGACTCATAGCATCACTATTTGTACAGATCATGGTGTTGTTGTACAAATTAACTATGTGACAAAGGAAATTGCTCTTTTATCATTTGTAATTAGATTACCAAGATATATAAATGATAAAAGTTCTTATGATTAGTTCCGGATTGAGATGATATGAGATAATATCAATCCATGAAGGTTTAATCATTAAATAATCTCTAGTCGTAGTATTATCGAGACTAGACATCGATAATGCGAAATAGACTAGTATTACATTTGTGCGCGTTGTGGGAGCATAACGGCATAATTCTCATATATTTAAGTATTGGATATTATGCAAGTGTGATAGGAGGTTGTGTTTTACCGATGGTACAGAAACAGCTTCGCTCTGGATAGACCCCGCGGAATCCCATTGGTAGTATGTCTATGTGTCTATGGGAGTCCGCTTCAGGGTAGGTGTATTTGGTCTTAACCTGAGACTTGCATTGCTAATACTTACGACAATCAATATACTTTGGTTTTGGTCGTCCAGGGCTTTAACAGGTTCTGTGTACGCCTCTTCTGGGTATATTGAGAATCGTAGTGTATTGGGTGTGATGTCAAGATGGAAGTATCACTTCGGTCATAGTGGAGATGATGATCACGTATGATTCGGAACTGGTACTCTTTTATGTTGTAGCTATCAGGATAATATGACAAGGTCATAGTTATCCGATTATAGAGACTAGTTACCAGAGATCTGACATGTGCTTTGTACGGGGCAGACACAATTCCAACCTCAGGCCTAGCACGTTGTTGGACAATTATGACCCATAGCGTCGCTATTTGTACAGATCTTGGTGTTGTTGTACAAATTGATTATGTGACAAAGGAGATTGCACTCTTATCATTTGTGATTAGATCACCAAGATATATAAATGATAGGAGGTCCTTATGATTTATTCCTGGATTGAGAATGATATGAGACAATATCAATCCACGAATGATAAATCATTAAATATCCCTAGTCAGAGTATTATCGAGATTGGACATCGATAAATATGTAAAAGACTAGTATTACACTTGTGCGCGTTGTGAGGGCACAACCGGCATAGTTCTCATATATTTTGGTATATAATACTCATGCAAGTGTAATAGGAGGTTGTGTTTACCGATGGTACGAGAAACAGCTTCGCTCTGGATAGACCCCCTCGGAATTCCATTAGTAGTATAACTATGTGTCTATGGAAGTATAAAATCAGGGTAGGTGTATTTAACCTGAGACTTGCATCGCTAATGCTTGCAACAATCAATATACTTTGGTTTTTGTCGTCCAGGGCTTTAACCGGTTTCTGTGTACGCCTCTTCTGGGTATATCGAGAATCGTAGTGTGTTGGGTGTGATGTCAAAACGGAAGTGTCACTCCAGTCATATAGAGATGATGATCGCGTAGGGATACATAACTGGTTCTCTAAAAAGGTTGCAACCTTCGGGATAATATGACTTGGTCATGATTATCTGATATTAAAGAGACTAGTTGCTCGTCATCCGATATATGCTTCGTACGGGGCAGACACTGTACCAGCCCCAGGTCTTGCATTTGATCATCTGATACTGGATCGAAATATGTAATACTACATATACTACCCTTGATATAGATCCTTTATTCTTATAAGGATATTTCTGGAGAATTGGGTAGGCATGACGCTTTGCTAGAAGCCAACCTTGTCTTGTAAATCGGTACAAACGTAATATGAGGTACTTACGTGTTGCCTCGCGCGTCGCTCAACCGATCGATGTGAGTATTCCGCAACTCCGTGATGTATTCACTGTTGGACAATTATGACCCATAGCGTCACTATTTGTACAGTTCATGGTGTTGTTGTACAAATTAACTATGTGACAAAGGAGATTGCACTCTTATCATTTGTGATTAGATCACCAAGATGTATAAATGATAGGAGGTCCCTATGATTAGTTCCTGGATTGAGAATGATATGAGACAGTATCAGTCCACAAAGGATTAATCATTAAATATCCCTAGTTAGAGCATTGTCGAGATTGGACATCGATAAATGCGTAATAGACTAGTATTACACTTGTGCGCGTTGTGAGGGCACAATAGCATAGTTCTCATATATTTGGGTATAGGATACTCATGCAAGTGTAATAGGAGGTTGTGTTTTACCGATGGTACGGGAAACAGCTTCGCTCTGGATAGACCCCCTCAGAATTCCATTGGTAGTATGACTATGTGTCTATGGAAGTCCGAAATCAGGGTAGGTGTATTTGGTCTTAACCTGAGACTTGCACCGCTAATACTTGCGACAATCTATTTTTTTTTTTGTTGCGGTCGTCCAGGGCTTTAACAGGTTATGTGTACGCCTATGCTGGGTATATTGAGAATCATAGTGTGTTGGGTGTGATGTCAAGACGGAAGTATCACTCCAGTCATATGGAGATGATGGTCACGTAGGATACGGTACTAGTACTCTTAAGTACTGCAGTCATCGGGATAAAATGACAAGGTCATGTTTATCCGATTATAGAGACTAGTTACCAGACATCCGACATATGCTTCATACGGGACAGACACAATTCCAGCCCCAGGCCTAGCACGTGATCATCCGATATTGGATCGACATACACAATACTATGTATACTACGCCTGATATAGATCCTTTATTCCTGTAAGGATATTTCTGGAGAATTGGGTAGGCATGGCGCTTTGCTAGAGGCCAACCTTGTCTTGTAAATCGGTAAAACGTAGTACGGGTACTTACTTGTTCGGATAGTCCGATGACCGAATTTACTGCCAACATATCCGGGGATCTCATGGGTCGCTTCCCAAAGATTCACGGATGGCGTATGACCCGCACTCTAAATTAATCTGGGATTAATTAGATGAGAGAGAAAATTAATCTGGGATTAATTGCGGAGATATTTTATCTGGGATAAAATATCAATTAAAGAAAGAGAACGATTAATTTGGAATTAATCGATAAATTAATAGATTCGATATATTAAACGAAATTGGATTTCGATGCGAAATTAAAATTAGATCCTAATTCGGGTGAACGAATTAATTTAGAATTAATTCGTTAAGCGACATGAATAGTGATTTTGCTAGGCGTAATCATTTAATTACGACGTAACGGAAAATTCGTTAATTTGGAATTAGCGAACCCGAGCCCGGGATTATTTGCTAGCGCATTCGCATTTCGTTAGTCGCAAGTCAAATCAAGTGTCAAATCGTTAGTCGCATCAAGCGTCAAATCATTAGTCACTTTGAGTGATGTGACAACTTGTCACTTGATTTGATAGATTGATGGATTGATGGTGGTTGTTTGCATTAATTGTTTTGACTTTTTAAAGCCAAAATTGTGTATATGATTTTAGTAAATCAATTACCAATTTTTACAACACATTTTTATCATCTCTCTCTCTCTCCAAATTCTTCTCCTCTCTCTCGGCATTCACTGTCATTTTCTTCACTCATTTACTGGGCAAAACCGAGAATGAAGGGAAGCTTAGAGTCGTGATTTGTTGGCAAAATCGGGAGTGCTAGCACACTACGATGACATGCGAAGGTGATAGGGAAGTCCACCCATGAGCTTGGAACCATTTCGCGAAGCTTGGAGCTTGATGGAGCTCAACCAATGACCGAAAATGGGACACCAAAACAGAAACTGCCGTGAGCTGTGACAGTGAGCAGAATCAATTTTTGTTCATCGTAGCGTCGCTCAACCGATCGATGTGAGTATTCCGCAACTTCGTTGATTTGTATTCGCACTTTTTTCATGCTTGTTTAATGATCTTGGGACCTTAGCAAACACCAACAATGGTATCTATGAGCAAGGTTGAGCATGAAAATGTTTAGGGCTTAAATTTGGGTAAAATTGATTTTGAGCATGTATAATGAAATTGGATGAATTAGTATGCTTAAATGTGTTTTAATTGATGATTGATTGGATCAATTTGATGAAATGTTGTTTGAACAAATTTCCTCAAATTTTATGGCTTGGCCGAAAATAAGCATGCCCTAAATTGTCTTGGATTTTTTGATTTTGATCATTGGATGTGTTAGAATCATTTGGGGATATGATTTAATGTTGAATTGAATTTAAATGGATTGAATTTGATTTGGGCATAAAATTCCCCTTGGCCGAGACTAATATAGCATGTTATGGGTTTGATTTTTGATGAAATGTGTTGGACATGTTTTGTTGTAATTGAGCATGATTTATTGTGTAAATTAATATTTTAGAAATGTTAATTTGGGTGATTAATTATGTAATACACTTAATGTAATTAAATTGGGAATTTGGAATTTGGTAATTTAATTATATTGGGCCTTAAAATTGAATTTGGGTTTTTAATGTTGTTATTGGGCTTATTGGGTTTGGTTGTACCAAGTTAGGTTTAGGCCAAATGGATTGGATCCGATTGGGCCCAAAACGGCATCTATAAAGCCCAAATGCGACTAATGGACCTTTAAAGTTTAATTGGGCCTAATGGGCCTAATTGATTTCTAGGCTTATGGGGTAACTCCCGGATTGGACTTTGGTTATTGGGTTTGACCCGAGTTGACCAAAAGTCCACGCCTTAAGAAATTATTAAAAGCCCATTGGACTTTATTAAATTGACGTTGGACGTTAATCGGGCTATGAGACCCGTAACGATTAAATTTGGAATTTAAGTCGTAAAAGTTCATTATAAAGTGTAGTATTTATTTGGAATTAAATAGCTAATTAGTATTAAAATACAATTGAATTGGATTTAATTATGTAGTTTAATTTAATTCGAGAATTCGTACTTTGAGTACTTATTCGCAAAACGAGTTTGACTCGCGCAAAATCAAATCGTTGTTTGAATATTGGATGATCACTAATTATCAGATTAATTAATTTGATTAGATTGATTGATAACATGCTTGTGTGAATACATGGTTGCGATGCATTAATAATGTATATCGGATGGATATTAGATGGGTGCGGCAATTTTAGAAATTGTTGTAATAAATTTGATTTATTAATTGGACCTTGCGTGTCCAGTCTTATCACCTCCATACTCTTTGTATTCTCTTCTCACCTATTCCCCTCAATGTAAATGAGGTTTCTTTAGAAGTGTAGTGTAACGGGTAGAAGTAATACATGTGCTAGCGGGAGAGAGAAATTGAGAGATTTAATCTAGGATCATGTGTAAAGTATCCATCTGCATATCATTATTATTTAATCATACGCGCTTTATTATGTGTTTAGAATGCATGTTTAAGGGTGTATGATGATGAGACCTTAACAAGATAATAAATTGGTTGCCAATTTGCACTCGAAAAACCCTCGCAATATTAAGCGTTTTTCCTTTTTCCTTCCATTTAGTGATTCTCACTCAAGATCCGAGACTAGCATTGGCTTGTTGGCCAAAGTCAAGGCCTTTGTCCATCAAGGATGTGTTTGAATCACGAAGTCTTTGTTCCATATTGGTGTCTTGTCCAAGTTGTGGTTTGTTGGCCAAAGTCAAGACCATTTCTTGTCCATCGACATTGATTACGAAGCTTTCCATGGTCAATGGGTCGCGCTTAACTGGGATCACTAAGTTTGTTGTGCCAAAGCCAAGGCTTAGTTGATTCAGAGGAAAAAGGTTAGGCAATACATTGGATGTATTGGCATATATAGATATATGTTTCGGACTTGGATGTCCCCCTACCAGATCTAGGAATTGGATTGGATCCAATTGATCTTAGAGATCTACCTAGTTAATTATCATACAATTTGTTGGCCAAAGTCAAGATTGTGTGATATTTAACGGGATCCTAGCCCGCTAGGAAACACGGTTTCCCGAGTACTCGACAGAGGGTTAGAGGCTCACCGAAAAATAGTGGGAGGCAAGAATTGAATTTTCAATATTCGTTTAATTACTTGCCATACGCGCTCCAACAAATATCATTTCGTCAAATATATTAAATGTTATTTGGACTAATATTTAAATGTTGTTTTAATTAATATTTGGACTATATTCAAACAATTCAATTATAGTTGATTAAATAGTTGGACTATTGTAATCATTATAATAAATAGTACCAAAATCCTTGATTAAATAGTTGGACTATTAGAATCAAGATATAAATTGAAAGATTGACATTTAAAACATAATCATAAGGAAATTTTATTTAAATGGTTTAATTTTCAAAAGGGAATATATTTCAGGATAGTCCTGAAATATAATAAGTTACTTTATTTGATAAAATAACATATTATGCCTAAGCCCGGATTTAAGCAAATAGTAGAGCATAATCTTTGAAAGATTTATGTAATGATAACTTAAGGGCTTAATTCATTAAGCTTGTCGCAGTAGACTCCTTAATTTCTGAATCAGAACTAAGGATTAGATCCTTAAAGTATGATAATGAAATTGAAGGATCTTCAAAGAATCTATCCTTAGAATCTTAGAAGTATTAAATTGTAATACATAACTCTTGGAGAGTTAATGACTATTCTCAAGGAGACAAAGTCAAAGTTTGCAATTAGGCAAATAGCGCAAGGCGCACCTTACTTCGATATTCTAGAAGGCCAAGGCTTGGCCAAAGGCTTCTGGAGTGTTGAAACTGGCAAAGGCAAAATCATTATAATCTTCTGGGAAGATAAAATACATATCCCAAAATGTCTGCCTAAATGTGGCAAATGGGATCGCAGAAGTGTGACTGTCGTTTGAACAAAGCAGACATGAAGGAATTGAAGACGAGCAAGGCTCTGACTTCAAATATGTTTGTCATAATTATGTTCAATACTAGTATTAAAATTGGATTTTAGATACTTAGTGTGATATAAATATATATTGATGTTCAGAATCTGCTATGAGCATGATACTGACCTCATTGAGATTTAATCTACGAATTGAAAACGGGACGAAAGTCGCTGTTTTAACCGTAGATACCTAATTTAGGAACTACCCTCGGGTGTACTTAAATTAGGGAACTGTTATAATGTAACTAGTTTGACTAGAAACATTATCTCTATATCAGTGTTTAACCTCCCGCTGCGGGAACCTTTATATTCTAGAACACTAAAGTGTTTTATTATATAAAGATGATATTGAGATAAACACATTAGATGTGAATAACAAGTTTATATTTTTAATATAAATAAATCTCAAACGTTTACATGACAAACAAATAGCTCAAACTGATTTGATCAGATGAAACTAAGTTGTGGCATTGTTGTCTGGGACACAAATTAAACAAGACTCGTATATCCACACTTTTGAAGAGTGGGTACTCGGACTAATTTGATTCTATTCAAATAAAGTCTACGAATCTAGTTTATTAGGCAATGTGCCTAAAACACATTTACTTGGTAAAAGTGCAAATGCCACCTATCTGTTAGTCCTAGTTCATAGTGAAGCAAGTGGGCCCATGTCTAGCTAGGCTAGAGGTGGATATGAATATTTCGGGACCTTTCGGATGTGGCATCGCGTTATGGTTATATGTTTCTTTTGAAACACAAATCGGAAACTTTTAAAGTTTCGACACGAAATAGACAAACAGATCGGCTAAAGTATTAAACCGTCACGGTAAAACCGTAATGGAAAATACTTAAGCAATAAGTTTCTCATATACTTGAAAGAGTATAGTATTATTTCAATGAGGACTCCTCCCGGAACACGTCAATTTGACGGTGTGTCCGAACTGACTAACCGAATTTTGTTGGACATGATAAGGTTAATCATGAGTCGCTCTAAGCTACTATTTCCTTCAACGGATAAGCTTTAAACAGTGCAAGAACTTATTTTGAATAAGGTTCCATAAAAATCTATTTGACAGGTTTCATATTAGATATGAACGGGAAAAAAATCGGGTTTCACATTCCTGTAAATTTGGGATGCTAGGAATATGTTTGGATGATACCAAACTAAAACCCAAATTGTATAACTGCCAATTATAGGTTATCCTAGGATACCAAAGTATAGTACTTATACTACTCACAAGAGAACAATTTAATTGTTCTCGCCATGCGGTTTTCCTAAAAGGAATACCTATATGCAGTGGTAAGTGGGAGGATAGTAAAGCTCGATGAAAATTGGAGTAATACTGTTCCAGGCACAGATCCTTAATGGAACATAAATAGTTCATCAAGGATGAAACTATACCAATAATCTTCGAATACACAAGAACCGCGTTAGTCGGAGAGAGTCAGAAAACAACCTGGGGTATGGGTTTCTAATCTCACCTCATAAAGATGTCTATCTTATTGAGGTATACCAACTGACTACGTATGAGGAAGTGATACAAGGTATCAACTCCCTAATTATGGCAAAGTGCCATGTGTCCGAAATGGATTCCATGTAAATCAATTATGTTTGGACACTAGTTGATGTACCGCAAGGCATTGTGCCTATTGGTACTTTATAAGTCTTCAAGGAAGACATACATGGAATGCAACATACCAACGTACTAAGCTAGGCTTGTAGCGGAAAGGTATCGTTATCAATATTGTGTTGATTACGATTCAACCTTTTACCTGTTGCCACGGTAAATCGATTTGGATAATGCTTGCTAAAGCTGCATGTTTCATTTTTGAAATATGACAGCTGAACGGGAAAATCACTTTCCTGAAAATGAAACCTTTCGGAGGATGTTTATAACATCCTGTCGGTTTTGTCATACCAAAACTAGCAAATGAGGTTTGCGGGTTATTCGATCCATGTTTGGATTGAAGCAAGCATTAGGTTCTTGGAATTATTGTTTTGATGTAATCATAATAGTTTATGATTTAATTCAAAACGAAATGATTCTTGTGTATATAATAAGGTTAGTGGGAGCGCACTGTCAATCGTTGTCCTATAAATAATGATAATATGTCATTTCTTGGAAATGATATTCCCATAATAATAATCGGTGAAAGCTTGGCTTTCGAGAAAACTCTCCGAGAACTCGTACATTGAAAAATGTACGCGACCTGGTGTCTCATACACTTTGAGCATATGGATTCACAAACAGGCCATCCAAGTGATAGTCACTGGATTGATGTTAAGAACATCTGTTAGTTTCTTAGAGAACTAAGGATACATTCTTAAACTATGGAGAATGAGAACTTGAAGTGACTGGGATCACTACTGCAAGTTTCCTAAACCGATAAAACGACTACAAGTCACAAACGGTACTACACAGTTTGAATAACGGAACAGTGAGCTGGAAATCTTCCAAACAAGATACTGTTATCGAATAAACAACAAATGCGGGTTATTGCTGCAGCTGAGGCGGCAATAGAATCCATTTGGGTCGATAACAAATCTAATTAGATTAGATATAATTCTGTTAGCAGCTGAGCTAGGTGTCAGCACAGGCTAAAGAATTAATGGTCTCATCAACGATTCAGATATATACTTCGATATTCATCTGATTCGTTCGGATCATACATCGTGGCGATGTGATGATAGAATAAATCGCATCAGATGATAATCATGCAAATCCACTGACGAAAACACCTTCTCGGCAGTTTGAGCCAACCGTACATAGTTTGGGTGGTAGACACTCGAGTGACTGGCTATAGGCCAAGTGGGAGATTGTTGGACAATTATGACACATAGCGTCACTATTTGTACATATCATGGTGTTGTTGTACAAATTAACTATGTGACAAAAGAGATTGCACTATTATCATTTGTGATTAGATCACCAAGATGTATAAATGATAGGAGGTCCCTATGATTAGTTCTTGGATTGAGAATGATATGAGACAGTATCAGTCCACGAAGGATTAATCATTAAATATCCCTAGTCAGAGCATTGTTGAGATTGGACATCGATAAATGCGTAAAAGACTAGTATTACACTTGCGCGCGTTGTGAGGGCACAACGGTATAGTTCTCATATATTTGGGTATAGGATACTCATGCAAGTTTAATAGGAGGTTGTGTTTTACCGATGGTATGGGAAACAGCTTCGCTCTGGATAGACCATCTCGGAATTCCATTGGTAGTATGAGTATGTGTCTATGGAAGTCCGAAATCAAGGTAGGTGTATTTGGTCTTAACCTGAGACTTGCACCGCTAATACTTGCGACAATCAATAGACTTTGGTTGCGGTCGTCCAGGGCTTTAACAGGTTCTGTGTACGCCTATTTGGGTATATTGAGAATCGTAGTGTGTTGGGTGTGATGTCAAGACGGAAGTACACTCCAGTCATATGGAGACGATGGTCACGTAGGATACGGTATTGGTCTCTTAAGTACTGCAGTCATCGGGATAAAATAACAAGGTCATGTTTATTCGATTATAGAGACTAGTTATCAGACATCCAACATGTGCTTCGTACGGGGCAGACACAATTCCAGCCCCAGGCCTATGCATGGCAACGGGCCGGGCTCGGGCCGGGCTTGTAAAAGCCCAGCCCGAGCTCGACTGAAAAAAAAATTGGCCCGGCGCCGAGCTCGGGCCCGGGCCAAGCCCGGCCCGATTTATTAAAAAAAAATTGATTTTGGCATTATTGCCAATGCTGCCTCTTTCTTCAGTTTGTTGTGTCAATAATCATACCATTCACCAAGTGTATTTGAAAATGAGGTGTAATATTTTCGGTTTGATAATAACAATGACAGTGCCGTATTTAAAAAAATTCATCATAATAATAAAGATTTACAACTGTACAGACACATGCAATCTTAGCACATTCATCAAACATCACTGCTCTTGGATTTGTGGAGTAAGCCCATTTGATCCTCTCAAGTCTCAAAGCAGTGTGTGTAACAGCAACTCTAATGCCAAATCTTGAAAGATCCACTTAATAACGTTTTATAGTATTTAGTTTTGCATAATACCATCATGAACCAATTCAATACCAAATTTTTTACAAATTTCAACTACTTTGCAGTCAAAGGTAGAAAAAAAAAGAAATCAAAAGGAGATAAAACAATAGAATTGGAAGCATTATTCAAAAAATTAGCTAACAATCCAAATATCAAAAGTTTCAAACAATCACAAATAATACATCAAAAGTTTCAAGAAAATTAACTAACAATCCAAATACCAAAAGTTTCAAACAATCACAAATAAATACATCAAAAGTTTCACAAATAATAGAAGAATTATATTCCAAGAAAATTAAAACAATAGAAGTATTATAATGCATTGAATCAAACAATCACAAATAAATACATCAAAAGTTTCAATGTTTCATCCATAAACTAACAATCCAAATACCAAAAATAAAAACAATTCAAAAGTTTCAATGTTCCATCCATAAAGGCATAAACTAACAATCCAAACCAAAAATAAATACATCAAAAGTTTCAATGTTCCATCCATAAACTAACAATCCAAATACCAAAAATAAATACATCAAAAGTTTCAATTATCCAAATGCCACAAACTAATACATCAATGATCAAACTAATCCAACTCTTGTGGCTCAAAGTCTTCTTCCACTTCACCCATCAGTTCCTCTCCAGAAATTATAAGTTCTTCAAGAATAAGACCTAATGAGCAATAGTGTTAAAACATGTAAATCAAAGAAAATAAATAATTAAGAAACCATCAGTACAGTCTTATACCTCGCTCAGAAGCCCATAACCAATTTTGAGTGCACATTATTGCTTCCATTGTGTCAGGATGTAATTTGGCACGATGTGGACTCAAATGTCTCCCACCGGTACTAAAAGCAGACTCTGATGCCACAGTCGTAATAGGAATGGCTAATATATCTTTAGCTATCTCAGCCAAAATAGGATATTTTCCTTTATTTGTCTTCCACCAATTCAAAATATTGAAGTCTGGAGTTCTAGCAACTAATGGCTCCTCTAAATACCTCTCAAGATCGGACTTTGATCTTGTCATATGATTGCTTTGAGTGGCAAAAGAATCAAAGTCAGATAAATCTAAAAAATAAGACGAATCAACGGTGACAATATTATGGGAATGAACATTGGAAGTAGAAGATTCACCACCACCTACAGACTTAGCTTCATAGTATTTAACTCTCTTCAGAAAGTTGACGTGCTCTCAAAATTTTCCCTGCAACACCCACACCATAAATCTTTGGAAAATAATAATCAATTAACAACATCTTAAACCTTGGGTCAAGAACGACAGTCATAACCAACACCCCATGAATCTCTTGCCAATATTTCTCAAACTTGGCAATCATAATAGAAGCCATTTGTTTAACTTGAGGAATATGAGACATTTGCCACTCCATCAAAGACATCCTCATTTTACAAGCCAATGGAAAAAACATATTGGCTGTAGGATAGCTCGTACCTGAAAACATCTCCGTCAATAAATAAAATGGACGTAAATATTCTAACATTTTTTCAGCCATCTCTCATTCCGCATCAGAAGGCAAACATTTATAATGAGGCTCAATTTGTTGCACTCGAGGAAAAACTTTTTTGTACTGAACTGCAACATCAAGCATGACAAATGTAGAATTCCATCTAGTAGGGCAATCAAGCACCAACTTCCTTTCAGTCTTACTGAATGATTGACGAACAGACATCATAAAAGTTTCAACCCTTTTACGGTGTGCTACTCCAATAAGCAACACTCTCCCTAATCTTTGCAATACCTCCTTCAATCACGGTCAAACCATCCTTTACAATTAGGTTCAAAATATGAGCTGCACACCTCATATGAAATAATTTACTACCCAATACCATAGATTCAGATGAAAGCATTCCCTTCAATCTTTCTACCATTGCGTCATTAGTTGAACAATTATCCAAAGTAAATGTTGACAACTTTCGATCCACATTGCAATCCATCATACATTTAAGTAAAACTTGAGATAGACACTCAGCAGTATGTGGAGATGGTACATATATGAACCTACATATACATAATGTTTGTAATTAAATGTTAGTATATTCAACAAATAAGTTAAACATCATATTTTACAAAAAAAAAAAAAAAAAAATTACCTTAAGGCTCGACTTTGTAAATGCCATGAGTTGTCAATGAAATGTCTTGTAACAACCATATACCCTCTCTTTTGGTTACTAGCAGTCCACATGTCAGTAGTAATGGAAACCTTGCTGTCATTAATATTCACAAAACTCATTGTTTTTCACATTTTCTTATTTATACAACTTGAAAATCTCAGCCTTTAAAGTGTTTCTGGACATCTTCTTCACCAAAGGGTTGCAATAACTCATCAAGTCATTAAAAGCATCATACTCAACAAACTTAAGTGGCAGCCCATGCTTTTTAACCAATGACGTAATTTTTTGACGGACAATATTTACATCAAATGATCTAAGCTCAACAGAAGCTGTTCTATCTTCTTGCTTTATAACATTAAGAGTTTTTTGGACTGTATCTTCAAACTTAGCTTGTTTTTTAGTATAACAATTCTTGATGTGTCTATTTAAGTGACTGGTACCTTTTTCAGACAAACCACTCAATAACTTAGCACAGTGATTACATTTGGCCTTTAATTTTCCACTAACAGTAATCTTCGTAAAATGATCCCAACATTTTGATGTCAGTCGTCTCTTATTATCCATATTTTCTAATGCTACCCCATTTCTTTTGTTACCATCTTCATCTATTTTTCCATCCTCAATATCAAGGATCTCATTTTCTTCATCACTATCCTGGCGTACATCTTCGAGACCGTTAAGAAACATAGGGGAATTTGGCACCCGAATAGTCGTAGATTCTTCTAAGTTAGACATAACAAATTCTGAAGACAAAAAATGAATGAACAATATGGAAGCCCAAGTAGTCCAACCTTAACTAAAATTTGAAAAATGAATAAAAAAATGAATTTTCTGAATAGAAAAGGTTACTTTGCTCATGTGATTATATATTAACAACATTTGTGAATGAGATTCTGGATAGAAGCCACATCTTTTAGATATTATGGGCATTAATATAGCTACTTGGATAATCAAATGCCACTCACCATTCTATTTGTCTTCCCTTGCATGCTTAAAGGTTTTTGAGTTAAGGAACCAAATTTTCCAACTTTGTGTTAAATTGAATATTGATTAAATTGAACATTGATAATGGGATAGAAGAATTCGTATCTATATGTTTCATTACGGATTCAAAAATAAAAAATAAAAAATAAATGGACAATATGAACTGCCACTAAAGCACACGAGGCACCTTCCTATATTCTATATATATGTTAATGTACTGATTTTTTTTAACAACTCACTAATAAAAATTTATTGATGTGTTCAGTGCTTACTGCTTACCAGTTACCATAATACATTTTTTTGTCCAGAACAATATCGTGTTACTCATGTAACTATAAGCTATTGTGATTTGAGTTCAAAATTTCTTAACTTGAATTGGCATACCATAAATTTCAAGTATCCAATGTCATTCTATAGATCAACCTAATGTCAACAGAGAATCGGCAGTCCTTATAAAATAATTTTCAGAATCAAAACCTAGATTTCAAATTTTAACAATCTGATTCAGAAATAATCAGAATCAGTCAATCAGAATACATTCGTATAAAACTAAGAAAATTGGACACACAAAAATAATATAAATATATAATCCACACCTGTGATCGATGAACGATGAGACGAGGAGAAGAAGATTGAAGACGAGCTGTCGAGCTGATGAATGATTGAAATTTCAAAGAAATTGGAAATGTGACCGTCACTGTCCTCTGTGTGAGAAGCAGAGTTGCAGTCTTGCAAAGGAGGCAGAGGCTGAACCGCTGAAGGCTTAGGCGAAAGAGATTAGAGATTAGGGCTTGGTAGAAATAGGTGAACTGGTGAAGGGGGCAAAAATGGGTGAAGGGACAGAGGGCAGAAGGCTGTGTTTCGTCTTTCGTGTGGTGACTAGGTGATAGTTGCAGAGGAGGCAGAGGTTGAAGCCTGAAGGTAGGCAATTCGGCAAAAGAGAAGAGACGATTAGGGCTTGGCAAAAGAAATGGGTGAACGGAAAAATGAAAGGCGAATAGGTAGACAAGTGTTTTTTTTTAATTATTTAAGCCTGGGCCGGGCTAAATTTTTAGGGCCCGGCCCTGGATTTTCGTATCCCGGGCCAAGCCAAAGCCGGCCGAGCCGGGTCGGGCCCGGGCTTTTCTGCCATGCATACCTAGGCCTAGCACGTGATCATCCGATACTGGATCGACATACACAATACTATGTATACTACGCCTGATATAGATCCTTTATTCCTGGAAGGATATTTCTGGAGAATTGTGTAGGCATGGCGCTTTACTAGAAGCCAACCTTGTCTTGTAAATCGGTACAAATGTAGTACTAGGTACTTACGTGTTCGGATAGTCCGACGACCGAATTTACTGCCAACGTATTCGGGGATCTCATGGGTCGCTTCCCGAAGATTCACGGATGGCGTATGACCCGCACTCTAAATTAATCTGGGATTAATTAGATGAGAGAGAAAATTAATATGGGATTAATTACGGAGATATTTTATCTGGGATAAAATATCAATTAAAGAGATAGAACGATTAATTTGGAATTAATCGATAAATTAATATATTTGATATATTAAACGAAATTGGATTTCGACGCGGAATTAAAATTAGATTTTAATTCGAGCGAACGAATTAATTTAGAATTAATTCGTTAAGCGACGTGAATAGTGATTTCACTAGGCGTAATCATTTAATTATGACGCAACAGAAAATTCGTTAATTTGGAATTAGCAAACCCGAGCCCGGGATTGTTTGCGAGCGCATTCGCATTTCGAATTCGAGTGCGGCATGCAAGTCAAATCAAGCGTCAAATCGTTAGTCGCATCAAGCGTCAAATCATTAGTTACTTTGAGTGATGTGACAACTTGTCACTTGATTTGAGAGATTGATGGATTGATGGATTGATGGTGGTTGTTGGCATTAATTGGTTTGACTTTTTAAAGCCAAAATTGTGTATATAAGTTTAGTAAATCAATTACTAATTTTTACAACACATTTTTATCATCTCTCTCTCCAAATTCTTCTCCCCTCTCTCGGTATTCACTGCCATTTTCTTCACTGGTTTGCTGGGTAAAACCGAGAATTAAGGGAAGCTTAGAGTCGCGATTTTGTGGCAAAATCGGGAGTGCTAGCACACAACGAAGACATGCGAATGTGATAGGGAAGTCCACCCATGAGCTTGGAACCATTTCGCGAAGCTTGGAGCTTGATGGAGCTCAACCAATGACCGAAAATGGAGACA
This sequence comes from Zanthoxylum bungeanum, assembly GCA_019454045.1. Taxonomy (NCBI): domain Eukaryota; kingdom Viridiplantae; phylum Streptophyta; class Magnoliopsida; order Sapindales; family Rutaceae; genus Zanthoxylum; species Zanthoxylum bungeanum. The sequence goes on from SKCR01023810.1 coordinate 348,540, forward strand.
CCAAAACAGAAACTGTCGTGAGCTGTGACAGTGAGCAGAATCAAGTTTTGTTCGTCGTAGCGTCGCTCAACCGATCGATGTGAGTATTCCGCAACTTCATTGATTTGTATTCGCACTTTTCTTCATACTTGTTTAATGATCTTAGGACCTTAGCAAACACCAACATTCGCATGTTTATTTCTTGCTTTGTATTCAATCCTTGGGGCCGTAGAAACTCCAACAATGGTATCAGAGCGATTGAAAAGCATGAAATTGATTAAGGCTTAAAATTTGGGTAAAAATGTGTTTGAGCATGATTTATGAAATTTGATGAATGAATATGTTTAAATGTGTTTTAATTGAGGATCGATTGGATCAATTTATTGAAAAATTGTTTGGAATATTTTTCCCCAATAATCTTAGCTTGGCCGAAAGGTAGAAAGCCCTAATTGTCTTGGAATTTTTGATTTTTTGATCATTGGATGAATTGGAATCATGTCGGGTATGTTGATTTATGTCGATTGTGGATTTAATTGGATTGAAACCGAATCGGATATAAATATCCCCAAATTACCGAGAACAATATAAGCATGATTGGGTTTGATTTTTTGATAAATTGTGTTGGACACTATTTAATGTTGATAATCATGATTAGTTATATAAATTGATGATTTGGAAATATTGATTTATGTGATTAATTATGCAATACACTTTAGAATTAATTAGATTGTAAAATTGGACTTTTATGATTTAATTATGTTAGGCCTATTTTGTGAAATTGGGCTTAAGTGTTGTAATTGGGCTTATTGGGCTTGGTTGTACTAAGTTGGGTTTAGGCAAAATTGGTTGGATCCAATTGGGCCCAAAACCGCCTCCATAAAGCCCAAATGCGACTATTGGCCCTTTAAAGTTTAATTGGGCCTAATGGGCCTAAATTGATTTTTGGGCTTATGGGGTAACTCCCGGATTGAACTTTGGTTATTGGGTTCGACCCGAGTTGACCAAAAGTCCATGCCTCAAGAAATTAATTAAAAGCTCATTGGACTTTAATTAAATTAACGTTGGACGTTAATCGGGCTTTGAGACCCGTAACGATTAAATTTGGAATTTAAGTTGTAAAGGTTCGTTAATAAAGTGTAGTATTTAATTTGGAATTAAATAGCGAATTAGAATTAAATACAAATTGAATTGGATTTGATTTTGTAGTTTAATTTAATTTGAGAATTCGTACTTTGAGTACTTATTCGCAAAACGAGTTTGACTCGAGCAAAATCAAATCGTTGTTTAAACATTGGATGGTCACTAATTATCATATTAATTAATTTGATTAGATTGATTGATAGCATGCTTGTGTGAATACATGGTTGCGATGCATGAATAGTGTATATCGGATGGATATTAGATGGGTGGGCAATTTTAGAAATTGTTGTAATAAATTTGGAATTTATTAATTGGACCTGCGTGTCCAGCTTTATTAGCTCCTTATTCTTTGTATTCTCTTCTCACCTATTCCCCTCAATATAAATGAGGTTTCTTTAGAAGTGTAGTGTAACGGGTAGAAGTAATACGAGTGCTAGCAGGAGAGAGAAAGTGAGAGATTTGATCTAGGATCAATTTGTAAAGTATCCATCAGCATATCATTATTATTTTATTCATATGCACTTTATTATGTGTTTAGAATGCATGTTTAAGGGTGTATGATGATGAGACCTTAACAAAGATAATAAATTGGTTGTCAATTTGCACTCGAAAAACCCTCACAAATATTAAGCGTTTTTCCTTCCATTGAGTGATACTACTCAAGATCCAAGACTGGCATTGGCTTGTTGGCCAAAGTCAAGGCCTTTGTCCGTCGAGGATGTGTTTGAATCACGAGAGCTTTGTTCCATATTGGTGTCTTGTCCAAGTTGTGGTTTGTTGGCCAAAGTCAAGACCATTTCTTGTCCATCGACATTGATTACGAAGCTTTCCATGGTCAATGGGTCGTGCTTAACTGGGATCACTAAGTTTGTTGTGCCAAAGCCAAGGCTTAGTTGATTCAGAGGAAAAAGGTTAGGTAATATATTGGATATATTGGCATATATAAGATATATGTTTCGGACTTGGATATCTCCTACTGGATCTAGGAATTGGATTGGATCCAATTGATCTTAGAGATCTACCTAGTTAATTATCATACAATTTGTTGGCCAAAGTCAAGATTGTGTGATATTTAACGGGATCCTAGCCCACTGGGAAATGCGGTTTCCCGAGTACTCGACAGAGGGTTAGAGGCTCGCCGAAAAATAGTGGGAGGTAAGAATTGAATTTGCAATATTCGTTTAATTACTTGCCATACGCGCTCAAACAAATATCATTCATCATATAAATTAAATGTTAGTTGGACTAATATTTAAATTGTTTTTTTAAAACAGTTGGACTGTATTCAAACTAATTCAATAAATAATTGATTTTATAATTGGATTATAGTAATCAATATAATTGAATTAACAAATTAAAAGTATAGTTGATTATATAGTTGGATTATAGTAATCATTATATATAATAGTACCGAAATCGTTGATTATAATAGTTGGACTATTAAAATCAAGATACAATTTAAAGATTGACATTTAAAACATAATCCTAGGGAAAATGTATTTAAATGGTTTAATTTTCAATTGGTAATTAAATTTCAGGATGGTCCTGGAAACTAATAAGTTAATTTATTTGATAAAATAACATATTAGGCCTAAGCCCGGAGTTAAGCAAATAGTAGAGCATAATCTTTGGAAGATTTATGTGATGATAACTTTAGTGCTTAATCCATTAAGCTTGTCGCAGTAGACTCCTTAATTTCTTAATCAGAAATAAGGATTAGATCCTTAAAGTATGATAATGAAATTAAAGGATCTTCAAAGATCCACTTTTGGATCTTGGAAGTACTAAATTACAATAATAACTCTTGGAGAGTTAATGATAATTCTCAAGGAGACAAGGTCAAAATTTGCAATAAGGCAAGTAGCGCAAGGCGCACCTTAATTCGATATTCTAGAAACCCTGGGCTTGGCCAAAGGCTTCTGGAGTGTTGAAAAGGGCAAATGCAAAATCATTATAATCTTCTCGGAAGATAAATGTGTTGGACAATTATGACCCATAGCGTCACTATTTGTACAGATCATGGTGTTGTTGTACAAATTAACTATGTGACTAAGGAGATTGCACTCTTATCATTTGTGATTAGATCACCTAGATGTATAAATGATAGGAGGTCCCTATGATTTGTTCATGGACGGAGAATGATATGAGACAGTATCAGTCCATGAAGGATACATCATTAAATATCCCTAGTCATAGTATTATCGAGATTGGACATCGATAAATACGTAAAAGACTAGTATTACACTTGCGCGCGTTGTGAGGGCACAACGGTATAGTTCTCATATATTTGGGTATAGGATACTCATGCAAGTTTAATAGGAGGTTGTGTTTTACCGATGGTATGGGAAACAGCTTCGCTCTGGATAGACCCCATCGGAATTCCATTGGTAGTATGAATATGTGTCTATGGAAGTCCGAAATCAGGATAGATGTATTTGGTCTTAACCTGAGACTTGCACCGCTAATACTTGCGACAATCAATATACTTTGGTTGTGGTCGTCCAGGGCTTTAACAGGTTCTGTGTACGCCAATGCTGGGTATATTGAGAATCGTAGTGTGTTGGGTGTGATGTCAAAACGGAAGTGTCACTCCAGTCATATGGAGATGATGGTCACGTAGGATACGGGATTGGTTCTCGTAAATGCTGCAGCTATCGGGATAAAATGACAAGGTCAGGTTTATTCGATTATATAGACTAGTCACCAGACATCCGACATGTGCTTCGTACGGGGCAGACACAATTCCAGCCTCAGGCCTAGCACGTGATCATCCGATACTGGACAGAAATACGCAATACTACGTATACTACGCCTGATATAGATCATTTATTCCTGTAAGGATGTTTCCGGAGAATTGGGTAGGCATGGCGTTTTGCTAGAGGCCAACATTGTCTTGTAAATCGGTAAAATATGGTACGAGGTACTTACGTGTTCGGATAGTTCGACGACCGAATTTACTGCCAACATATACGGGGATCTCATGGGTCGCTTCTCAAAGATTCACCGATGACGTATGACTCGCACTCTAAATTAATCTGGGATTAATTAGAAAAGAGAGAAAATTAATCTTGGATTAATAGCGGAGATATTTTATCTATGATAAAATATCAATTAAAGAGAAATGACGATTAATTTGGAATTAATCGAGAAATTAATATATTTGATATATTAAACGAAATTAGATTTCGACGCGGAATTAAAATTAGATTTTAATTCGGGCGAACGAATTAATTTAGAATTAATTCGTTAGCGACGTGAATAGTGATTTCGCTAGGCGTAATCATTTAATTACGACGCAAACAAAAATTCATTAATTTGGAATTAGCAAACCCGAGCCCGGGATTATTTGCTAGCGCATTCGCATTTCGAATTCGAGTGCGGCACGCAAGTCAAATCAAGCGTCAAATCGCTAGTCGCATCAAGCGTCAAATCACTTGTCACTTTGATTGATGTGACTTGACAACTTGATTGATAGATGTGACTTGATGGGAGTTGTTGAAAAGCTTTTTGAAAGCTTGAAAGACATTTATTATTATTATAATAGGTGTTTGACTTTTGATTTTGGTATTAGATACACAAAATTAAAACAACTTCACTTCTTCTCTCCTTCACTCACCCCAAATGGGCATTTTTCTCTCCTCTGGTTTGCTCACTGCCGAGCAGTGAATGGAAGCAAAGAGTGTGATTTTGTGGCAAAATCACAAGTGCTAGCACACTTACGAGACATGCGAAGGTGATAGGGAAGTCCACCCATGAGCCGGGAATCATTTCACGAAGCTTGGAGCTTGACGAAGTTGATCCACGAAGCCAAACCAATGAACAGAAACTGCTCACTGCCGTGACAGTTCAAGGAGGAAGAAAATCAGTTTTGTTGCCTCGCGCGTTGCTTAACCGATCGATTCAAGTATTCTATAACTTCTCGATTGTTATTCACACATGTTTTCATGCTTATTATTGATCTTGGGACCTTAATAGAAACCAATAATGGCATCTAGAGCAAGGTTTGAGCATGAAATGTTTAGGGCTTAAAATTTGGGTAAAATTGATTTTGAGCATGAATTATGAAATTGGATGATTAAGTATGCTTGAATGTTTTTTATATGATGATTGATTGGATCATTTGTTTGTTGAAATTATGATTGGATCATTTTTTCCCCAAATTTTGGTGTTGGCCGAGAGGTTTAGTTGCCCTAATAGTCTTGGAATTTTGTTTTTTGATTAATTGGATGAGTTAGAATCATTCGGGAATGTGATTTAATGTCGATTGTGAAATTAATTGGATTGAATTCGAATCGGACACAAATCCCCCTCCTTTGGCCGAGACATATATGGAGCATGTTTGGGTTTGATTTTAATCAAAATGTGTTGGCATGTTGTGATGATGAAAATGAGCATGATTAATTGTGTATATTGATGTTTTAGAAATGTTAATTTGGGTGATTAATCAAGATATACACTTTAGGTTAATTAAATGTGAAATTGGATTTTTTGTATTTAATTAATTGGGCCTTAAAATTGGATTTGTGCTTTAATGTTGTAAATGGGCTTATTGGGCTTTGTTGTACAAAGTTGGGTTTAGGAAAAATTGGTTGGATCCAATTGGGCCCAAAACCGCATCCATAAAGCTCAAATGCGACTTAATGGACCTTTAAAGTTTAATTGGGCCTAATGGGCCTAAATTGATTTCTGGGCTTATGGGGTAACTCCCGGATTGGATTTTGGTTATTCGGTTTGACCCGAGTTGACCAAAATTCCATGCCTCAAGAAATTAATTTAAAGCCATTGGACTTTAATTAAATTAACATTGGACGTTAATGGGCTTTGAAACCCGTTGCGATTAAATTTGGAATTTAAGTCATAAAAGTTTATTATTAAAGTGTAGTATTTAATTTGGAATTAAATATGCGAATTAGAATTGAATGCATATTAAATTGGATTTAATGATGTAGTTTAATTTAATTCGAGAATTCGTACTTTGAGTACTACTATTCGCAAAACGAGTTTGACTCGAACAAAATCAAATCGTTGTTTGAACATGGATGATCACTAATTATCAGATTAATTAATTTGATTAGATTGATTGATAACATGCTTGTGTGAATACATGGTTGCGATGCATGATAATGAATCGTATATGATGGATATTAGAAATTGTTGTAATAAATTTGATTTATTAATTGGACCCGCGTGTCCAGCCTTATCACCTCCTATTCTTTGTATTCTCTTCTCACTTATTCCCCTCAATGTAAATGAGGTTTCTTTAGAAGTGTAGTGTAACGGGTAGAAGTAAATACTTGTGCTAGCGGGGAGAGAGAAATGGAGAGATTGATCTAGGATCAATGTGTAAAGTATCCATCTGCATATCATTATTATTTTATTATGCGCGCTTTATTATGTGTTTAGAATGCATGTTTAAGGGTGTATGATGATGAGACCTTAACAAAGATAATAAATTGGTTGTCAATTTGCACGCGAAAAACCCTCAAACAATATTAAGCGTCTTTCCTTCCATTGAGTGATTCTCACTCAAGATCCGAGACTGGCATTGGCTTGTTGGCCAAAGTCAAGGCCTTTGTCCGTCGAGGATGTGTTTGAATCACGAAGGCTTTGTTCCATATTGGTGTCTTGTCCAAGTTGTGGTTTGTTGGCCAAAGTCAAGACCACTTCTTGTCCATCGACATTGATTACGAAGCTTTCCATGGGTAATGGGTCGCGCTTAACTGGGATCACTAAGTTTGTTGTGCCAAAGTCAAGTCTTAGTTAATTCAGAGGAAAAAGGTTAGGTAATACATTGGATGTATTGGCATATATAAGATATATGTTTCGGACTTGGATGTCCCCCTACCGGATCTAGGAATTGGATTGGATCCAATCGATCTTAGAGATCTACCTAGTTTATTATCATACAATTTGTTGGCCAAAGTCAAGATGTTGATATTTAACGGGATCCTAGCCCATTAGGAAACGCGGTTTCCCGAGTACTCGACAGAGGGTTAGAGGCTCGCCGAAAAATAGTGGGAGGCAAGAATTGAATTTGCAATATTCGTTTAATTACTTGCCATACGCGCTCATTCAAATATCATTTCGTCAAATAAATTAAATGTTAGTTGGACTAATATTAAAAATGTTGTTTTAATAAATAGTTGGACTATATTCAAACTATTCATTAATAGTTGATTTTATAATGGAATATAGTAATAAATATAATTGATTTTAATCTATTAAAGTATAGTTGATTATATAGTTGGACTATAGTAATCATTATATTAAATAGTACCTAAATCGTTGATTAAATAGTTGGACTATTAAAATCAAGATAAATTGAAAGATTGACATTTAAAACATAATCTTAGGGAAAATGTGTTTAAATGGTTTAATTTTCAAATTGGGAATAAAGTTTCAGGATGATCCTGGAAAATAAATAAGTTTCTTTTTTGATAAAATAACATATTTAGCCTAAAGCCTGGAGTTAAGCAAATAGTAGAGCATAATATTGGAAGATTTATGTAATGATAACTTTAGTGCTTAATCCATTATACTTACCGCAGTAGTAGACTCCTTAATTTCTGAATCAGAACTAAGGATTTGATCCTTAAAGTATGATATGAAAATGAAGGATATTCATAAATCTATAATTAGATTTTAGAAGTACTAATTGCATTTGTTAACTCTTGGAGAGTTAATGACTATTCCCAATGAGACAAAGTCAAACTTTGCAATTAGGCAAGTAGCGCAAGGCGTACCTTATTTCGATATTCTAGAAGGCCAAGGCTTGGCCAAAGGCTTCTGGAGTGTTGAAACTGGCAAAGGCAAAATCATTATAGTCTTCTGGGAAGATAAAGGACATATCCCAAAATGTCTACCTAAATGTGGCAAACGGGATCGCGGAAGCGTGACTGCCGTTTGGACAAAGCAAACATGAAGGAATTGAAGGAATGAAACAAAGCTCTGACTTCAAATATGTTTGTCATAAATATATTCACTACTAGTATTAAAATTGGATTTTAGATACTTAGTGTGATATATATATATATATATATATATATATATATATATATATATATATATATATATTGACGTTCAGAATCTGCTATGAGCAGGATACTGACTTCAGTCGAGATTAATCTGCGAATTGGAAACGGGACGAAAGTCGATGTTTTAATCGTAGATACACTTTTAGGAACTACCCTCGGGTGTGTACCTAAATTAGGAAACTGTTATAATGTAAATAGTTTGACTAGGAACGCTATCTCTATATCCAGTGTTTAATCCGTTGCGGATTGACCTTTATATTCTAGAATACTAAAGTGTTTTATTATATAAGGATGATATTGAGATAAACATATTAGATGTGAATAACAGAATTTATATTTGAATATAAATAATATCTCAAACATACAAAATGACAAAACAAACAGCTCAAAATGATTGATCAGAAGAAACTATTGTGGCATTATTGTTTGGGACACAATTAAACAAGAATCGTATATCCACACTTTCGAAGAGTGGATACTCGGACTAATTTTATTTTATTCAAATAAAGTCTACGAATCTAGTTTATTGGGCAATGTGCCTAAAAACACCTTTACTTGGTAAAAGTGTAAATGCCACCGATCTGTAAGCCAGTTCATAGTGAAGCAAGTGGGCCCATGTCTAGCTAGGCTAGAGGTAGAGATGAATATTTCGTTACCTTTACGGATGTGGCATCTCGTTATGGTTATGTGTTCTTTTGAAGAACACAAATCGAAAACTTCTACAGTTTCGACACGAAATAGACAAACAGATCGGCTATAGTATTATACCGTCACGGTAAGACCGTAATGGAAAATACTTAAGCAATAAGTTTCAAATATAATTGAAAGAGTAAAGTATTCTTTCAAATGAGGACTCCTCCCGGAACACGCCAGTTTGACGGTGTGTCCGAACTGAGTAACCGAATTTTGTTGGACATGATAAGGTTAATCATGAGTCGCTCTGAGCTACCATTTCTTCAACGGATAAGCTTTAAACAGTGCAAGAACTTATTTAGAATAAGGTTCCACTAAAATCTGTTTGACAAATGTCATATTAGACATGAACGGGAAGGAAACCAGGTTTCTCATTCCTGATGATTTGGGATGCTAGGCATATGTTTGGATGAGACCAAACTAGAACCCAAATTGGATAAGTGCCAATTTTAGGTTATCCTAGGGATACCATAAGTATTGTACTTATACAACTCACAAGAGAACAATTAAATTGTTGCTCGCCATGCGGTAATCCTAAGAGGAATACCGATATGCAGTGGTAAGTGGGAGGATAGTAAAGCTCGATGAAAATCGAAGTGATACTGTTCCAGGCACCGAATCCTAATGGAACATAAATAGTTCATCAATGATGAAACTATTACCATTAATCTGTATATACACAAGAACCGCGTATGTCGGAGAGAGTCAGAAAACAACCTGGGTATGGGTTTCTAATCTCACCTCATAAAGATGTCTATCTTATTGAGGTTATACCAACTGACTACGTATGAGGAAGTGATACAAGGTATTGACTCCCCAATTATGGCAAAGTCTATATAATCCGAAATGGATTCCATGTATATCAACAAGTTTGGATACTAGTTGATGTACTGCAAGGCATTGTGTCTATTGGTACTATATAAGTCTTCAAGGAAGACATACATGGATGGCAACATACCAACGTATAAAGCTAGACTTTTAGCGGAAAGTTATCGTTATCAACATTGTGTTGATTACGATTCAACCTTTTACCTGTTGCCACGGTAAATCCATTTGGATAATGCTTGCTTAAGCTGCATGTTTCATGTATGAAATATGACAGCTTAACGGGAAAATCGCTTTCCTGAAAATAAAACCTTTTGGAGGATGTTTATAACATCATGTCGGTTTTGTCGTACTAAAACTAGCAAACAAGGTTTGCAGGTTATTCGATCCATGTTTGGATTGAAGCAGCATAGCATCTTGGAATTATCATTTTGATGTAATCATAATGGAGTATGATTTAATTCAAAACGAAAATGACTCTTATGTCTATAAGAGGGTTAGTGGGAGCGCACTGACAATAATGTCCTATAAAATTATGATAATATATCATTCTTGGAAATGATGTTCCCATAAAAACAATCGGTGAAAGCTTGGCTTTCGATAAAACTCTCCGAGAACTCGTACATTGAAAAAATGTACGTGACCTGGTGTCTTATCGCTTTGAGCATATGGATTCACAAACAGGCCAATCCAAGTGATAGTCACTGGATTGATGTTAAGAACATCCGTTAGTATCTTAGAGAACTAAGGATGCTGTCTTAGTCTATGGAGAATGAGAACTTGAAGTAACTGGGATCACTACTACAAGTTTTCTAAACCAATAAAACGACTATAAGTCGCCAAACGGTACTACAAAGTTTGAATAACGGAACAGTGAGCTGGAAATCTTCGAAGCAACATAGTTACCGTATAAACAACGAATGCGGGTTATTGCTGCAACTGAAGCGGCAATAGAAGCCTTCTGGGACGATAAATAAATCTAATTAGATTAGATATAATTATGTTAGCAGCTGAGCTAGGCGTCAGTACAGGCTAAAGAATTAATGGTCTCATCAACGATCCAGATACATACTTCGATATTCATCTGATTTGTTCGGATCATACATCGTAGCGATGTGATGATCAAATAAATCGCGTCAGACGATAATCATGCAAATCCGCTGACGAAAGCCTTTTCTCAGCAGTTTGAGCCAACCGTACATAGTTCGGGTGTAAGACACTCGAGTGACTGGCTATAGGCCAAGTGGGAGATTGTTGGACAATTATGACCCATAGTGTCACTATTTGTACAGATCATGGTGTTGTTGTACAAATTAACTATGTAACTAAGGAGATTGCACTCTTATCATTTGTGATTAGATCACCTATATGTATAAATGATAGGAGGTCCCTATGATTTATTCTTGGACGGAGAATGATATGAGACAGTATCAGTCCACGAAGGATAAATCATTAAATATCCCTAGTCAGAGTATTATCGAGATTGGACATCGATAAATACGTAAAAGACTAGTATTACACTTGTGCGCGTTGTGAGGGCACAACGACATAGTTCTCATAGGGTATAGGATACTCATGCAAGTGTAATAGGAGGTTGTGTTTACCGATGGTACGGGAAACAGCTTCGCTTTGGATAGACCCCCTCGGAATTCCATTGGTAGTATGACTATGTGTCTATGGAAGTCTGAAATCAGGGTAGGTGTATTTGGTCTTAACCTGAGACTTGCACCCTAATACTTGCGACAATCAATATACTTTGGTTGCGGTCGTCCAGGGCTTTAACAGGTTCTGTGTACGCCAATGCTGAGTATATTGAGAATTGAGAATCGTAGTGTGTTGGGTGTGATGTCAAGACGGAAGTGTCACTCCAGTCATATGGAGATGATGGTCACGTAGGATACGGGATTGGTTCTCTTAAATGCTGCAGCTATCGGGATAAATGACAAGGTCAGGTTTATCCGATTATAGAGACTAGTCATCAGACATCCGACATGTGCTTCGTACGGGCAGACATAATTCCAGCCCCAGGCCTAGCACGTGATCATCCGATACTGGACAGAAATACGCAATACTACGTATACTACGCCTGATATAGATCTTTATTCCTGTAAGGATGTTTTCGGAGAATTGGGTAGGCATGGCGCTTTGCTAGAGGCCAACCTTGTCGTGTAAATCGGTAAATTTTAAAACGTAGTACGAGGTACTTTACGTGTTCGGATAGTCCGATGACCGAATTTACTGCCAACATATCCGGGATCTCATGGGTCGCTTCCCAAAGATTCACCGATGACGTATGACTCGCACTCTAAATTAATCTGGGTAATTAGAAAAGAGAGAAAATTAATCTAGGAATAATAGCGGAGATATTTTATCTAGGATAAAATATCAATTAAAGAGAGAGATAACGATTATTTGGAATTAATCGAGAAATTAATATATTTGATATATTAAACGAAATTAGATTTCGACGCGGAATTAAAATTAGATTTTAATTCGGGGCGAACGAATTAATTTAGAATTAATTCGGTTAGTGACGTGAATAGTGATTTCGCTAGGCGTAATCATTTAATTACAACGCAAACAAAAATTCATTAATTTGGAAATTAGCGAACTGAGCCTGGGAATATTTGCGAGCGCATTCGCATTTCGAATTCGAGTGCGGCACGCAAGTCAAATCAAGCGTCAAATCGCTAGTCGCATCAAGCGTCAAATCACTTGTCACTTTGAGTGATGTGACTTGACAACTTAATTGATAGGTGTGACTTGATATGGGAGTTGTGAAAAGCTTTTTGAAAGCTTGAAAGACATTTACTATTATTATAATAGGTGTTTGACTTTTGATTTTGGTATTAGATACACAAAATTAAAACAACAACTTCACTTTCTCTCCTTCACTCACGCCCCCAAATAGGCATTTTTCTCTCCTCTGGTTTGCTCACTGCCGAGCAGTGAAGGGAAGCAAAGAGTGTGATTTTTTGGCAAAATCACAAGTGCTAGCACACTTACGAGACTTGCGAAGGTGATAGGGAAGTCCACCCATGAGCTGGGAAACATTTCACGAAGCTTGGAGCTTGATGAAGTTGATCCACGAAGCCAAACTAGTGAGCAGAAACTGCTCACTGCCATGACAGTTCAAGGAGGAAGAAAATTAATTTCGTTACCTCGCGCATCGCTTAACCGATCGATGTAAGTATTCCGTAACTTCTCGATTGTTATTCACACATGTTTTCATGCTTATTATTGATCTTGGGACCTTAATAGAAACCAAAAAAAGGACATATCCCAAAATATCTGCCTAAATTGTGGCAAACGGGATCGCGGAAGCGTGACTGCCATTTAGACAAAGCAGACATGAAGGAATGAAGAAGAATGAGCAAGGCTCTAACTTCAAATATGTTTGGCATAATTATGTTCACTACTAGTATTAAAATGGTATTTTAAACTCTTAGTGTGATACATAAATATGTATTGATGTTCAGAATCTGTTATGAACAGGATACTGACTTCAATAGAGATTTATCTGCGAATTGGAACGGGACGAAAGTCGTTGTTTTTGTTTAACCGGTAGATACCTAATTTTAGGAACTACTCTCGGGTGTGTACTTAAATTATGGAAATGTTATAATGGAACTAGTTTGACTAGAAACATTATCTCGTATCAGTGTATAATCTGTTGCGGATATACCTTTATATTCTAGAACACTAAAGTGTTTCATTATATAAAGATGATATTGAGATAAACACATTAGATGTGAATAACAGAATTTATATTTTGAATATAAATAAATCTCAAACATAACATGACAAACAAATAGCTCAAACTGATATGATCAGAAGAAACTATTTGTGGCATTGTAGTCTGGGACATAATTAAACAAGACTCGTATATCCATACTTTTGAAGAGTGGGTACTAGGGACTATTTTGATTCTATTCAAATAAAGTCTACGAATCTAGTTTATTAGGCAAAGTGCCTAAAACACTATTTACTTGGTAAAAGTGCAAATGCCACCGATCTGTTAGCCCTAGTTCATAGTGAAGCAAGTGGGCCCATGTCTAGCAAGGCTAGAGGATTGGATATTAATATTTCGTGACCTATACGGATGTGGCATCGCGTTTGTGGTTATGTGTTTTTTTAGAACACAAATCGGAAACTTTAAGTTTCGACACGAAGTAGACAAACAGATCGGCTAAAGTATTAAACCATCACGGTAAGACCGTAATGGAAAATACTTAGGCAATAAGTTTCTTATATACTTGAAAGAGTAAAATATTCTTTCAAAGAGGACTCCTCCCGGAACACGTCAATTTGACAGTGTGTCCGAACAAGAGTAACCGAAATTTGTTGGACATGATAAGGTTAATCATGAGTCGCTCTGAGCTACCATTTCCTTCAACGGATAAGCATAAACAGTGCAGAATTTATTTGAATAAGGTTTCATAATAATTTGTTTGAGAGACTTCATATTAGATATGAACAGGAAAGAAACCAGATTTCTCATTCCTGATGATTTGGGAATGCTAGGCATATGTTTGGATGATACCAAACTAAAACCCAAATTGGATAAGTGCCAAGTGTAGGTTATCCTAGGGATACCAAAGTATAGTACTTATACGACTCACAAGAGAACAATGTAATTGTTTTTCGCCATGCGGTTTTCCTAAGAGGAATACCGATATGTAGTGGTAAATGGGAGGATAGTATAACTCGATGAAAATCAGAGTGATATTGTTCAAGGCACCAAATCTTAATGGAACACAAATAGTTCATCAAAGATGAAACTATACCATTAATCTTCGAATACACAAGAACCACTATGTCGGATAGAGTCAGAAAACAACCTGGGGTATGGGTTTCTGATCTCACCTCATAAAGATGTCACTATTGAGGAACAACACCTACTGACTACGTATGAGGAAGTGATACAAGGTATCGACTCCCTATTATGGCAAAGTGCCATGAGTCCGAAATGGATTCCATGTAAATCAACCAAGTTTGGATACTAGTTGATGTACCGCAAGGCATTGTGCCTATTGGTAATATAAGTCTTCAAGAAGACATACATGGAATGCAACATACCAACGTAAAAGTTAGGCTTTTAGCGGAAAGGTATCGTTATCAACATTGTGTTAATTACGATTCAACCTTTTACCTGTTGCCATGGTAAATCCATTTGGATAATGCTTGCTAATGCTACATGTTTCATTATGAAAAATGAAAGCTTAACGGGAAAATCGCTTTCCTGAAAATGAAACCTTTCGGAAGATGTTTACAACATCCTGTCGGTTTTGTCGTACCATAACAAGCAAACGAGGTTGCAGGTTATTCGATCCATGTTTGGGTTGAAGCAAGCATAGGTTCTTGGGATTATCGTTTTGATGTAATCATAATGGTTTATGATTTAATTCAAAACGAATTGATTCTTGTGTATATAATGAGGTTAGTGGGAGCGCACTGACATGGCTGTTCTATACAATAATGATAATATATGTCATTTCTTGGAAATGATATTCCATAATATAATCGGTGAAAGTTTGGCTTTCGAGAAAATTCTCCGTAGATTATTGTGTGAGAAACAACTTTATTCTAGGAATAAATATCTATTGGGATAGATCTAAAAGTTTTTGAAACTTCCGAGAACTCGTACATTGAAAATGTACGCGACCTGCTGTCTCAACGCTTTGAGCATATGGAGTCACAATCAGGCCAATCCAAGTGATAGTCACTTGATTGATGTTAAGAACATCCGTTAGTATCTTAGAGATCTAAGGATGTTGCCTTAAACTATGAGATGGAGAACTTGAAGTGACTGTGATCACTATTGCAAGATTCCAAACCGATTAAAACGACTATAAGTCGCAAACGGTACTATAAAGTTTGAATAATGGTACAGTGAGCTGGAAATCTTCCAAGCAAGATATTGTTACCGAATAAACAACAAATGCGGGTTATTGCTACAGCTGAGGCAGCAATAGAAGCCATTTGAGTCGATTAATAATCTAATTAGATTAGATATAATTCTGTTAGCAGCTGAGCTAGGCGTCATCACAGGCCTAAAGAATTAATGGTCTCATCAACGACCAGATACATACTTCGATATTCAATCGATTCGTTCGGATCATACATCGTGGCGATGTGATGATCGAAATAAATCACATCAGATGATAATCATGCAAATCCGCTGACGAAAGCCTTTCCTCAGCAGTTTGAGCCAAACGTACCATAGGTCGGTGTTTTAGACACTCGAGGACTGGCTATAGGCCAAGTGGGAGATGTTGGACAATTATGACCCATAGCGTCACTATTTGTACAGATCATGGTGTTGTGTACAAATTAACTATGTGACAAAGGAGATTGCACTTTATCATTTTGATTAGATCACCAGATATATAAATGATAGGAGGTCCTTATGATTTGTTCTGGATGAGAATGATATGAGACAGTATTAATCCACGAAGGATAAATCATTAAATATCCCTAGTCAGAGTATTATCGAGATTGGACATCGATAAATACGTTAAAAGACTAGTATTACACTTGTGCGCGTTGTAAGGGCACAAACGACATATTTCTCAATATTTGGGTATAGGATAATCATGCAATTGTAATAGGAGGTTGTGTTTACCGATGGTACGGGAAACAGCTTCGCTTTGGATAGACCCCCTCGGAATTCCATTGGTAGTATGACTATGTGTCTATGGAAGTCCGAAATCATTGTAGGTGTATTTGGTCTTAACCTGAGACTTGCACCTCTAATGCTTGCGACAATCAATATACTTTGGTTTTGGTCGTCCAGGGCTTTAACTGGTTTCTGTATACGCCTCTTCTGGGGTTATATCGAGAATCGTAGTGTGGTGGGTGTGATGTCAAGATGGAAGTGTCACTCCAGTCATATGGAGATGATGATCGCGTAGGGATACAGAATGGTTCTCTAAAAAGGTTGCAACCGTCGGGATAATATGACTTGGTCATGATTATCCGATATTAAAGAGACTAGTTGCTCGTCATCCGATATATGCTTCGTACGGGGCAGACACTGTACCAGCCCCAGGCCTTGCATATGATCATCCGATACTGGATCGAAATACGCAAACTACGTATACTACGTCTGATATAGATCCTTTATTCATGTAAGGATATTTCTGGAGAATTGGGTAGGCATGACGTTTGCTAGAAAGCCAACATTGTCTTGTAAAAGGTACAAACGTTGTACGAGGTACTTACGTGTTCTGATAGTTCGATGACCGAATTTACTGCCAACATATCCGGGGATCTCATGGGTCACTTCCCGAAGATTTTCACTGATGACGTATGACTCGCACTTTAATTAATCTGGGATTAATTTTAGAAGAGAGAGAAAATTAATCTGGATTAATTGCGGAGATATTTATCTGGGATAAAATATCATTTAAAGAGAGAACGATTAATTTGAATTAATCAATTAATTAATATATTCGATATATTAAACAAAATTGGATTTCAACGCGGAATTAAAATTAGATTTTAATTCGGGCGAACGAGTTAATTTAGAATAATCGTTAGCAACGTGAATAGTGATTTCGCTAGGCATAATCATTTAATTACGTCACAACGGAAAATTCGTTAATTTGGAATTAGCGAACCCGAGCCCGGGATTATTTGCGAGCGCATTCGCATTTCGAATTTGAATGCGGCACGCAAGTCAAATCAAGCATCAAATCATTAGTCACATCAAGCGTCAAATCACTTGTCACTTTGAGTGATGTGACTTGACGACTTGACAACTTGATTGACTTGATGTAAGTTGATGTTTGAGTGTTTGACACTCAAGTGTGATGGTTGATGTGAGTTGTTGGATTAATTAAAAGCTATTTACCTTATTTGATTTTGGTATTTTTCTTTTAATAATTTGTATAGATACACATTGTAACAACAACACATACAACTCTTCTCTCTCTCCATTCCTCTCCTCTCTCACGCCCATGGAGGGCTGTTTTCTTCACTGGTTTTTGCCGAGGCAGAGCCATGATGAAAAAGGGAAGTAAAGTGTTTGGTTTTTGTGGCAAAAATCAAGAGAGCTAGCACTCTGAGAGACATGTGAAGGTGATAGGGAAGTCCACCCATGAGCTTGGAATCGTTTGACGAAGCTTGGAGCTGTTCAAGGAGCAATAATGGCCGAAAACAATGAGCTGTTTCACTGCCACTGCCGAGCAGTCCATGGAGGCAGAAAATAATTTTGTTGCCTCGCGCGTCACTCAACCGATCGATGTGAGTATTCCGCAACTCCGTGATGTATTCGCATGTTTATTTCTTGCTTTGTATTCGATCCTTGGGGCCGTAGAAACTCCAACACATGTGACATCTGATACTGGATCGTAATACACAATACTACGTATACTACGCCTGATAAAGATTATAATATTCCTTTAAGAATATTTCTGGAGAATTGGGTAGGCACGGTGCTTTGCTAGAAGCCAACCATGTCTTGTAAATCGGAAAAAATGTAGTACTAGGTACGTACGTGTTCGGATAGTCCGATAACCGGATTTACTACCAACATATCCAGGGATCTCATGGGTCGCTTCCCGAAGATTCACCGATGAAGTATGACTCGCACATTATTAATCTGTGATTAATTAGATGAGAGAGAAAATTAATCTAGGATTAATTACGGAGATATTTTATCTGGGATAAAATACTATTTAAAGAGAGAGAAGAGATATTGATTTGGAATTAATCGATTAAAATAATATATTCGATATATTAAACGAATTTGGATTCGACGCGGAATTAAAATTAGATTTTAATTCGACTGCGAACGAGTTAATTTAGAATTAATTCGCTAGCGACGTGAATAGTATTTTTACTTGCCATTATTATTTAATTAAATTTGATTTAATTACGTCGCAACGAAAAATTCGTTAATTCGGAATTAGCGAACCGAGCCCGGAAGTGTTTGCGGGCCCACTCGTATTTCGAATCAAGTGGGGCCCACAAGTCACATCACGAGTCACATCATCAGTCATTTTGTTGATATAAGTCACATCACTTTGAGTGATGGGATGTAAGTCACTTTTGAGTGATGTGAATAGTTGATGTGAAAGACCTTTGACTAATTTTTGAAATTGATATTAGTTTATTTGATTTTAGAAATCAAACACAACACAACTCATTCATCTTCCTTCTCCCCTCTCTTGCATTCGGCCAAGGGCCAAAACTCTCTATTCTCCATATTTTTGGCTAGGCCGAAAATAATAAGAAGCAATAGGAAGATTGTTACAAATTTTCTTGGTGCTAGCACACTTTATGAGTCTTACAAAGGTGATAGGGAAACCTTTCCATGAGCTTGGAATGTCATCACATGAAGCTTGGAGCTTGAAGAACACAAGGAGGACAACATATGGAGGCCATGGCTGAGAGCTTCAAGGAAGGAGCAAAATTTTGTTGTTCTTCGCATCGCAAATCCGATCAAAGTGAGTATTTCCGCTACTTTAACTTTGTTGTATTCGCACATTTCATGACTTAATTAGATCTTGGCACACTTAGAAAACCCAACATGTTTAGAGGCTGAATTCAGGGGCTGACTTGGGCATGTTCTGGGGCTGATTTCAAGGGCTGACTTGGGCGTGTTCAGGGGCTGATTTCAGAGGCTGACTTGGACGTGTTCAGGGTCTGGTTTCAGGGGCTGCCTTGGGCGTGTTCAGGGGCTGTTTACTCGATGATTTGAGGCAGTTTGGGTGAAGGCTTTGTGTGAGGTTCAGGGCAGTTTTGCAAGAGTGATATGCCGCAGTGCAAGTGAGTTATTCGGTGTGCTTTTTAGGTTGCTGGATGGGTGTTACTTGTGCGGAAATGAAGGGTGTTTTGAGGGCTGTGTGATGCGACAAAGTGAGGGTCTTTTGAGGGCTGTGTGATACGGCAATTTAGGGGTTCCTTTGGGTGTGAATGAGAGTGTGTTCTTGGTTGTTTTCTTACGGCAAGGAGGGGAAGTTTAGGAGGCTATGGGCGTGAATGAGAGTGTCCAGGTGTGAGTGAATGGCAATGTGTTAGAGTGAAGCGTTTGTGAAGATGAGAGAGAGGGTTCGGAGGATGAAAGGATGAGGCTTATTGTGATGTGAGTTGGTGGCTTAGGGTTCTTGTTACTGCCGTTGAGAAATGTTTGGTTTGTAAGAGTTTGTATATTAAATAGTAATATGAATCCCACATTGGAAATGTAAAGGGAATATGAAAAGTTTATAAGTGGACTTGCACACTTATATTAAATTGGATGATAAGGCTTGGGCTTGGGCTTGGGCTTGGGTGTATGGTTTGGATGTATGGTTGGCATGATAATTAATATATATATTTATATATATATTAATTGGTCAAAAGATGGGCCTTGGGCCTTGGGGCTCTTGGGCTCTTGTGATTAATTAGCCTCCATGGAATAATTTTCTGTTGTTTATTTTTGGATTTAAATCTCAATTTAAATCAAAAGAAACAACTCTACTCAAAGGTCATCAACACTGCATCAGTCTCCAACTGTTTCTAACTGTCTATTTATATAGAACAGTGTGTATTTGAAGAGATATACTTTTTATGAAAAACGTGGATTATAACATCTGATCTTGGAAACGAAATAATAAAGATATTGAGTAGATTCGCCAGGGGTCGATTTCGTGCAGAATTTCGACTTCAGATTGTTGAATCCTGGTGGCAGACGTCCGTAGTAGAACTACAAGCACAAGAGTAGGGACGAAATTCTGCTATAGGACATAGCGTTACGCTAGCCTCAATCTCAAGTCTGTGAGTTTATATATTTTGATTACTTGAATTGTAAGTTCTGTCTTTGGTTTGGTTTGTAATTTTATTTATAAGTTTCTGATATTGTTTGTAAAGATTCTGTTTCAATAAGATTATCACATTCGTTGATTGTTTCTACTAACAATCTATAGCAGAATTCGATGGAACAATCTGCGAATGTTGTGAAGCCTCATGTTGAGAAACCAGATAAGTTCAAAGGACTGGATTTCAAACGATGGCAACAGAAGATGTTGTTTTATCTAACAACATTGAACCGTGCACATGTCGTCAAGGAAGAATGCCCTGTGGCAGAGGGAGATAACATTCCTGCAGAAAAACTCAATGCAATTGATGCATGGAAACACAGTGAGTTTTTATGTAGGAATTATATTCTGAATAGTCTTGATGACTCTTTGTATGATGTATACAGATCTTATAAGACTGCCAAGGATCTATGGGATTCTCTGGAAAATAAATATAAGATCGAAGATGCTGGTTCAAAGAAGTTCATTGTTGGGAAATTTCTGAAGTACCAAATGGTAGACTCAAAAACTGTTGTCAACCAAGTGGAAGAATTGCAGATTCTTATCCATGAACTTGCGGCCGAAGGCATGACTCTACCGGTACAGTTTGCTGTCGGATCTGTTATAGAGAAATTGCCTCAATCTTGGAATGATTTCAAGATACATCTCAAGCATAAAAAGACTGATATGTCAATGGAGGATTTGGTTCTCAAACTGAGGGTGCAAGAAGATCACCGCAAGAGTGAAGGGCTGAATGTCCCAGAATTTGAAGCCAAGGCAAATGTCATTGAGAGTGGAGGGGTGTCAAAGCCTAAGCCTCAAAACCAGAAGAATAAATGGAACAATAAAGGGAAAGATAAAAACCAGAAAGTTCTTGCTGCAAAAGGGAAGAATTTAAAGGGAATTAAAGGTGCTTGTTGGGTGTGTGGGAAAATTGGACACCGAGCACTAGACTGTCGCCACAAGAAAGAAAGGAAACGGGTCCAAATGATAAGAACAGCAACAAACAGGCAAATATTGTTGAGGAAGAATTTGTTGGAATTGTTGTCTCTGAAGTGAATTTACTGACTGACAGTAAGGATTGGTGGGTGGATACTGGTGCAACAAGACATATTTGTGGAAACAGAAATATGTTTGCTACTTACACTCCTAACAATGGCGAAGAAAAGTTATATATGGGCAATGCAACTGCTGCAACTGTTGCTGGAAAAGGGAAAGTGGTTCTGAAATTCACTTCCGGGAAAGAACTTGCCCTAATGGATGTACTCCATGTCCCTGAAATTACTAAGAATCTAGTTTCTGGTCCTGTATTAAGCAAGAAGGGTTTTAAACTTGTATTTGAGTCTGACAATTTGTTCTTACTAAGGGTGGAACATTTGTAGGAAAGGGCTACCTTTCTGAAGGGCTATTTAAACTCAATGTAATTGCTGATGATGCTATTAATAAAATAAATAAGGCTTCTGTTTACTTGCTTGAATCTTCTACATTATGGCATGCTAGATTAGGTCACATTAACTTTAAATGTATGCATAGAATGGTCAATCTTGGCTTATTGCCTAATTGTACAAAAGATAATATGCATAAATGTGAAACATGTGTTGAATCAAAGTTTGCTAGCAAGTCATATAAATCTGTGACTAAGAGATCAAATGAATTATTAGAATTAATTCATACAGATTTGGGTGATTTTAAATCAATACCAAGTCGTGGCGGAAAGAATTACTACATCACTTTTATAGATGATAGTAGTAGATACTGTTATGTATATTTGATACATAGCAAAGATGAGTCTTTGAATATGTTTAAGACATATAAAGCTGAGGTGGAAAATCAGTTAGACAATAAGATCAAAATATTGCGATCTGATAGAGGCGGAGAATATGAATCTAATGCCTTCGCAGAATTTTGTGCTTCTAATGGAATAATTCATCAAACAACAGCACCCTATTCTCCACAACAGAATGGGGTGGCTGAACGGAAAAATAGAACTTTAAAAAATATGATGAATTCCATGCTTAACAGTTCTGGTTTACCACATAATATGTGGGGTGAAGCGTTACTTACAGCTAACACCATCTTAAACAGAATTCCACCAAAGAAAAGTGGTCAATCTCCATATGAAAAATGGAAGAAGAAAAGGCTACCGGCATACAAAATCCTGAAAGTGTGGGGTTGCCTAGCAAAGGTTCAAGTTCCCTTGCCTAAAAGAGTTAAACTTGGACCTAAAACCATTGATTGTGTGTTTATTGGATATGCCAATAATAGTGCAGCATACCGTTTTCTAGTAATTAAATCTGGAATTTCGGATATCCAAGTAAATACAATTATTGAGTCTAATAATGCTGAATGGTTTGAGCATATATTTCCTTATAAGGATAGACTTGATAAAAATAAACGGAAAATGCCTGAATTTAATCAAGAGAATGAGAATGATATTGCCTCTTCGTCTGGTGTTCAAATCAAGGATTTGGAACCAAATAAATCAACTCTCCAAGAGAAAGATTTAGAACCTAGAAGAGGAAAAAGAATCAAGGTTGCAAAAGATTATGGACCTGATTTTTTAACCTTTCTCACTGAAGTTGAGCCTCAAACATATCAAGAGGCCATAACTTCGTCTGAGTCTGTTTATTGGCAGGAAGCAATAAATAGCGAAGTAGAATCCATTCTACAAAACCATACGTGGGAGTTAGTAGACTTACCATCTGGTTGCAAACCGATTGGTTACAAATGGATTTTCAAAAAGAAATTGAAGCCTGATGGTACAATTGATAAATACAAAGCTCGTTTGGTAGCTAAAGGATACCGTCAAAAACAAGGACTTGATTTCTTTGACACATACTCACCAGTAACCAGAATAACATCTATAAGGATGTTAATAGCGATTGCAGCAATTTATAATTTGGAAATACATCAAATGGATGTAAAAACTGCATTCTTAAATGGTGAGTTGGATGAAGAAATTTATATGGAACAACCTGAAGGGTTTGTAGCAAAAGGACAAGATAATAAAGTATGTAAGCTTGTGAAGTCACTTTATGGACTTAAACAAGCACCAAAACAATGGCATGAGAAATTTGATCATACAATGTTATCACATGGATTTCGGATCAATGAATGTGATAAATGTGTTTATATCAAGAAAATGAATAATGGTTCATATGTCATTGTATGCTTATATGTTGATGATATGCTCATCATGGGACCAAATTTAAGTGTCATAAACTCCACGAAGAAAATATTGAATTCGACCTTTGATATGAAAGACATGGGAAAAGCTGATGTTATCTTAGGAATTCGAATTCAAAGAAGTAGTGATGGTTATATTCTAAGCCAATCACACTACGTGGAAGCAATTCTTCGAAAATTTGGACATTTTGATAGTAGTCCATTTAAAACTCCTTTTGATCCTAAGAGTACATTAAAGAAAAATGTTGGGGACAGTGTGTCACAACTAGAATATTCTCGTATAATTGGGACGTTACAATACATCACGAATTGTACTAGACCAGACATTGCCTACTCTGTGAATAGATTGGCAAGATATACGAGTAATCCTTCACATGATCATTGGGATGCTTTAGTTAGAGTATTAAGATATCTTAAATACTCAATGAAGTATGGTTTACACTATACAAAATATCCACCAGTTTTGGAAGGATATAGTGATGCCAATTGGATTTCGAATGATACAGAAAAAGCAACAAGTGGATATGTGTTTACACTTGGTGGAGCTGCAGTATCATGGAAATCACAAAAACAAACGTGTATAGCACGTTCAACAATGGAATCAGAATTCATAGCCTTGGATAAAGCTGCTGAAGAAGCGGAATGGCTAAAGAATTTCTTGGAAGATATTCCAATGTGGCCTCAACCTGTGACGGCCATATGTGTGCACTGTGACTGCATGGCTGCTATTGGAGAGCAAAGAGCCATATGTATAATGGGAAGTCAAGGCACATAAGACGAAGACATAACACTATAAAACATATGCTCTCGACTGGCATTATTTCCATTGATTTTGTAAAATCAAAGGAGAATATTGCAGATCAATTAACAAAGGGTATACCAAAGGAGCAAGTGTTATATTTATCGAGGGGAATGGGCTTAAAGCCAGTATAATGAGAAGTAACTTAGCGGAAACCCAACCTAGCAATTTGGTAATTCAAAGTCTAGGTTCAATGTGGAAAACTAGTTGGGTGAAACTCAAGTAATATAGCATAACGAGCTGCTCATTCCTATGATAAGAGAAGTTATGCTGTTTATGACGATAAGGATGAATGACTGATCATTCTTAATGACAAATTAGTATTATACGATACTTATAAAATTTTGTGTCACCTATATAGGAGTAATGTGGGGTCGCATTTATGAGAATTAAATGGCTAAATTCTCTAAAGCTCCTATGAATCCAGGATTGTTCAGGACCAAAATGAACACAACCGTATGAATCGAAAGATGTCGAAATTGAATATGTGTGATACTTATTGCCTTGATTTACAAAATATGATGAACAGTTCAATGTCTCCTATACACACTGACTCATCGGTAAATCCAATAAGTATTTACTAAGGAAGGTTCAAGTCCAAAAGACACCTCTCCTGATGCATATCAATTTTAAGGTTTCTCCAGATCATGTTATGTACAGTATCGCCACTATTTACTATACAAATGTGGGGTATTGTAAGAGTTTGTATATTAAATAGTAATATGAATCCCACATGGAAATGTAAAGGGAATATGAAAAGTTTATAAGTGGACTTTGCACACTTATATTAAATTGGATGATAAGGCTTGGGCTTGGGCTTGGGCTTGGGTGTATGGTTTGGATGTATGGTTGGCATGATAATTAATATATATATTTAATATATATATTAATTGGTCAAAAGATGGGCCTTGGGCCTTGGGGCTCTTGGGCTCTTGTGATTAATTAGCCTCCATGGAATAATTTTCTGTTTTGTTTATTTTTGGATTTAAATCTCAATTTAAATCAAAAGAACACAACTCTACTCAAAGGTCATCAACACTGCATCAGTCTCCAACTGTTTCTAACTGTCTATTTATATAGAACAGTGTGTATTTGAAGATATATACTTTTTTATGAAAAACGTGGATTATAACATCTGATCTTTGGAAACGAAATAATAAAGATATGAGTAGATTCGCCAGGGGTCGATTTCGTGCAGAATTTCGACTTCAGATTGTTGAATCCTGGTGGCAGACGTCCGGTAGAACTACAAGCACAAGAGTAGGGACGAAATTCTGCTATAGGACATAGCGTTACGCTAGCCTCAATCTCAAGTCTGTGAGTTTATATATTTTGATTACTTGAATTGTAAGTTCTGTCTTGGTTTGGTTTGTAATTTTATTTATAAGTTTCTGATATTGTTTGTAAAGATTCTGTTTCAATAAGATTATCACATTCGTTGATTGTTTCTACTAACAAGTGTCAGGGAGGGGCATTTGGGCGTGTGTTTCACTTGAGAGGAGTTGCTGGCTATTGAAAGTTTATTGTTGTTTTTGTGTTTCGGTCAAGGCTGGTTTGTGGGCTGGTTTCTTGCGTGGCTTAGGGCATGTGTTGTTTGTTTTGAGAGAGTTGATGAGGGATGGAGGTGTGTGATTTGTTAAGGGTTGAGTGGTTGTGAATGTGTGATGTGAGGAGTGAATGTGCGTTAGGGGGCCTGTGAATGTGCGTGAGTGGCAGTAAGTGGGCTGTGAATGTGTTTAGTGCTTATGGAGAATAAGGGCAGATTTGTGGTGTGTCATTGCGTGAGGCGTGAAGGTGGAAGCCATATGTAGTTGTTGAGGGATGAGGGATATGAGGCCGAGAGTTAGGAGTGTTTGGTTATTGCTGAGAGAGAGAGTAGTGCTCTGTAAAAGAGAAGCCAGGGGGTGCGTGAGTGTATTAGGGTTTATATTGCTTTTTGAAGTGATAGAGAGAGAGACTATATGGGTGGTGTTATGGGTCATGCATGGGTGGTTTATTGATTATGTGTTTTTGTTGATTTGTGTTTGTGTGTGATTCACGTGGGGATGCATGGGTGAGATATGGGTATTGCATGCGTGTTTAGGGGAATAATGGGTAGTTTGTTTCTTTGTGTGTTGTATTTGTTTTTGTTGTTGAATGAGAGAGGGTTGTTCACGTGGGGATGCATAGGTGGTTTGAGTGGTTTTGTTTGTTTGTGTTTGGGTGAGGCATGGCTTTGGGTGGTTCTTGTTCTTGGTTTGTGTTTTTACTGGTTTGTGTTGGATGTTTTGGCTTGGGGTGGTTCTTGTTCTTAGTTTGTGTATGTGGGCGTGAATGTCCTTTGGTTCTTGTTTGAGGGAGAGGGTGTGAGGGTTGATCCAATGAGAGAGAGGAGAGGTCGTGTATCTATTTAAGGGTTTGGGTCAGGGATAAATTTGAAACATAGGTCCAACGAGCAAACCCGAGGCTAAGCAAGCGAATTAAATCCAACGGGGTATCAATTTATGACTCTTCCCTTCCGACGTCCATTTCTCGCGACTTCCGCAACTTAAAAGGTAGTTCCTCCGTACGAGGCTCATCATTGGGACTTATATGCAAAAATACAGTGCCTACATTTAGCAATAAACATGTAAAATGAAACCATTAGACTTAAATTTTTAGCAATAACATGCAATTACATCTGCCTCGAAATTCGCACATGTAATTATGACCATTGATATGCAAGCTCTACCATTAAACTTGCAACTTTCACCAATTAATATGCAATATTTCGAAGAAGATGAAACCTTTAGCAATAAACATGCAAAATGAAACCATTGGACTTGAAACTTTAGCAATAACATGCAATTGCATCTGCCTCGAAAATCGCATATGTAACTATGACCATTGAATATGCAACATCTACCATTAAACTCGCAACTTTTACCAATAAATATGCAATATTTCGAAGATGAAACATTTAGCAATAAACATGCACATTAAAACCATTGAACTTGAAACTTTAGCAATAACATGTAATTGCATCTGCCTCGAAAATCGCACATGTAATTATGACCATTGAATATGCAAGCTCTACCATTAAACTTGCAACTTTCACCAATAAATAAGCAATATTTCGAAGATGAAACCTTTAGCAATAAACAAGAAAAATGAAACCATTGGACTTGAAACTTTAGCAATAATACGCAATTGCATCTGTCTCGAAAATCGTATATGTAACTATGATCATTGAA
Organism: Zanthoxylum bungeanum; assembly: GCA_019454045.1. Lineage (NCBI taxonomy): Eukaryota > Viridiplantae > Streptophyta > Magnoliopsida > Sapindales > Rutaceae > Zanthoxylum > Zanthoxylum bungeanum. The sequence continues at coordinate 376,189 of SKCR01023810.1, forward strand.
TATACAACTTCTACCATTAAACTTGCAACTTCACCAATATATATGCAATATTTCGAAGATGAAATCTTTAACAATAAACATGCAAAATGCAATCATTGAACTTGAAACTTTAGCAATAACATGCAATTGCATCTGCCTCGAAAATCGCATATGTAACTATGACCATTGAATATGCAACTTCTACCATTAAACTTGCAACTTTCACCAATCAATATGAAATATATTTTTATATTATTTTATTTTTATCAGTATTTTAAAAAAAAAAAATTTATATTATTTTATTTTTATCAGTATTTATAAAAATAAATTTTTAAAAACTTACAATAAATTTTTTTTAATTTTATTTTTTTAATATTTTATAATTTATTTAATAAAAAATAATTTTTTAATTTTTTTTTGAGTAACTGGTTGAAACCGGTTGTTGCAACCAGTTACTCTCATTTTTTTTTTTTAATGCTAACAACCCTTGGGTATCAGATACCCAGGGGTATGTTAGCAACACCCAATTTAGTAAATGTAAAATGTAAGTGCAATGTAACTGTGTATGTAGTTGAAATAGCACAGCATTATATATAGTGAATAATGCATCTGGCCAACTAATGTTTTTGAGTCATTAAATCCCATTTTTGAAATAAACGGCTTCTTCCTTTCAAAACACAAGTGTAGCATTTGTTGCCAAAACTAAGAAGACACATTTTTGATGACACAGTCAACATAAGAAATGGTAGTTGTGTGAGTCTTGTGTGTGTCACTAATGACTACTTACTGACTGACCAAAAGCCACATTAATTTATACTATTTCCCTCTTTGGTGTTGCTCAGGATGCAAAAATTAATAATGAGCCTCTGGGTATTTTTTCCAAAGTTGCTTGTTCTCTTCCTCTCAAATGGAAATTCCAGTAGCCCACCTTATTTGGGGGGGATTGATCATATCATTCAATGTAAGAGGGGAATTATAAAATGTAAGTAAAAAAATTTGTTACTTTTCTGAATTATTCATTATTCAAAAAAAAAAAAAAAAAAAAAAAAAAAAAAAAAAAAAACAAAAAGAAGAAGAAAAACTAGCCAAATTAATTATTTTTAGACTAAATTACTCTCACAGCCATTGATCTTTATTGTGTTTTGTTGACTTCAGAGAAATAAGAATTGATTTCAAGGGTGATTTTGATTCTTAATCAATATTAAGATCCGTTGACGTAAAAATTAATTGTAAAATCAACGTTAATCTTTTTCCACCACTCAAAAATTTAAATTTTTCAATCAAAGTTGAACAAATTTCCGATGTATTATATATTATTCCAACAATTTACAGAAAATAAAAATACAAACAAACTAATTAACTAATGGAGAAACATTGAAAATGTGTACAAACAAAGAAATCTTTCAAACCCACATAGGAGGATTTATTCGATGGCACATATTGCCCAAAAATTGTACATCAATATTTCCTTCTTTTACGTTATAAATTCTCATATCTTTCCCACCCCCTTTACGAGTCCTATGATAATACAAATAATTATGATCGGTGAAGTAAATATAATTTGGCTTGCTTTCAATTTTATCGGACGCTTTAAGAGAGAAAGAAGAAGTATAACCCAAAAAGATGGTTTTATTACCCAAATCTTTAACCTCATTGCATGTTTGAGTATTAAACTCCACTTTATAAACTCCAAATCCGATTGTTTAGTAGGTGATTTCGCTTCTTGAATTACCATATTTTCCTTCATCAATTCGTACAATCACCAGTAATGATCCATCTAATTCTACTATATAAAAAGGATAATATTTTGGGATGTGTTCAAAAATTCTTGCCACCACTGTCACCATGATAGGGTAACCACCTCTAAAATCACATGCCATTATTCTACCAACACAGTCTATAGCATATAATTGCCCATTATAATATGCAACATCCTTATATGCACATTGTCATTCCTCAATTGTAGTCCAAGATTTATCACCTGCTTTATAATACCCAAGTTTTCGCAAACCTCCATGAATTACCATTAATATATAATTTGACTCGGAAAATGGATTTGCTGATAACACACATTTTGTTATAAAAATAACTATGTCGTTTAGTGTGCTAAGATCATCAAAGTTTTCAAACTTCTTTAAATGAGGAAGTTTGATTTGGATATGAGTAAATGGATGCAAAAGACTCATACTTAAATTTTCTACAATAGTTATAAGCCAACCATTTGATGAAAAATATCTTTTTGCATTAACTTCTGGCAAAAAAACTTGACGTATCTTACCCATTGAAACGTTTAGAAAAGAACGAAAATTGTAGTTATTGTTGTCGCATGTTTTTCGTGGAAGCATAAGCCATGATATTTGAGCGTGTGCATATCAAAAATTCTCCACAATGGCAGCCGCTCGCCAGGAACAACAAACCCCACCAAAACAAATAAAGTCACTATACACTCTAATTCATCTTGCGATTTCCACTAGAAAATCATCATGAAGCTTCGACCAATCAGCCATTACGGTTTTGGTATAGAATCAAAACAAATAATTACAAATTACAAATAATGAGGTGTGATTTCTCTAATTTATAGGCAATATCTTCCTAATTCTAAAAGGATTTCAATTTCCCAATCGGTAAGAGAGAGTTCTCCGAGTGCCAAGAAAATTCCTAATCCTAAAAGGATTTCAATTTCCCAACGGGTAAGAGAGAGTTCTCCCAGTGCCAAGAAAATAATATATTTAACTTTATTATTTCTTAAATCTTTCTCACAATCCATAATTTGTCTCAGTAATTGCATACTTTCACAAATATTTGTCACAATCCATATCAATTAAACAGAAGATACACACACATATGATTTATCAATCAACAGGGGATAGATTTTTTCCCTCACCGGTATATATGATTTAGTTAATTTGTTAACTTCCGAGATATGTATAATTTGGTCTTTGTCTGTGTGGGCCAACATGGATACACATTTTATGAAAGCAGAAAAATACCTCGGTAAGAGGATCTCGGCCAACAATGGAAAATACTTCCTCTGTTTTCTTTTGAATGACCTTTGCTTGGGGATCATAGTTTTTGTATCTTCCTCTTTCTGCATGAATAAAATAGTAACTCAAATATCATAAAAAAATTTCCAATTAATGTATTATTATTACCTAACTTGTTAGATATGGATTAACAGATATTATTAGTCAGTAATAATTACCCGTTCTCAGGAATATTTTCAACAGTACCTATCTCACTCGGCATCTTAAGTAGAGCCTAAACAATCAAAAAAGTGGACAACGTTGAATATTTTCTTCTTGTACGCACGCTGTGGAGTTAAACTAATCACAACAACAAGGGCTTAGATGCATCACAGCCCAAATCCGTACTCGAACATTATTGAAAAAAGTAGGTCAAAAGAAAAATCCATCACTTGCATGTCATCTCATACTAAAGCAATGAAATTGAATGCTTCATAAAGAGTCTAATACAACAAATAAAAGTCCCAAAAGGGTGTAATTTGGTGGCAAAAGACTTAAAATTTTGATTATCGGGTTCTAGGTTCAAGTCCATGAGTGTATTTATTATAAGTGTCTGGGGTGGCCGAGTGTTTTACCTTCTCCGCTTAAACTCGGGTCAAGTGACTTGGCGGCAGGATTTCCAACATTTCCAAAAAAAAAAAAAAAAAAAAATCTAATACAAATAAAAGCATAAGCATACTCGTTAGAAAAGACAATGAAAATTCGAAATTTGTCTAAGATTTTCATAATATTCTGGTCATGTCGAAATTAAACAACTATTCTAATGTATAACAAGTGAAAGTTAGAGCACTATGATATAATTCAACAAGCATCCTTAAGTTTAAAGCAGATATAAATGAAGTAATAAATCAAAGCAACAAAATAATCAACATACGGATTTTGTTAATGAAGTGGAAAAGTCTTAACAGATAAAATCACTTCGGATATATAAACTACTAACCAAATCCACTATAATAAGAAAAACTTACAATGATGGTATAAATAAAAGTGTACAAATTTTTGGATCAACCATTTGACCCGAGATTTAAAGTTTGTCTTTATGTTTTACATCACATCTCAATGATAAAGGCTTAATTAAAACTTATCACAATATATAACCTTTAATAATGATCTTCATAATTAGAGAAAGATATGCATGGAAAACTTATAAAGTAAGTTATAATAAGAGGAATGAGATCTTAGTTCACTTATTTACAAACCATAATAAGCTCATTTATCAAAAATTTATAACCTTTTTCAAAGTCCTCTTTCATTTCCACACATCAATTAATATAGAATTCAATTTACTTTATTACATCAAAGAACTTGGCTTTATAATTTTTATTACAAATCAATTATCTTAGTGTTTTATTAAAAGCTGTATTATAATTGATAGAAGCACAATATTACAATAAATATTCTAACATTATCTGCCAAATGTAAATCCTTCCAAATTAACAAACTAAAATGAAAAATATATATTTCAAAATTGCATTTTTGACGTCGGTGGCTTTAACCTTGCCTTCCTGAGAGACGGGAATCTGGTGTCTTTTGCCGGTTCTTTCGTCGGCGACGGTCAAGGTTTCCTTGAGATTGCCCGGTTGTGGGACTTGAGCCGAGGTGCACCATGGCTCAATGAGCGCGTCTTGATTGGACTGGCTTGATGCAGCTGCCGCCAAATGTGCAGTCAGCAGGGCCAAGAGCCCACGAGCTGTAACTGTTGAAGATGATTATACACTTGGCGCCATTGTTTTAAGAGCAGAAATAGATCAACGAGCTCTAATTGAATGCGTTTCATCATATTGAATTAAATTTAATGCTGTTTCTTAATGTAATAACAACTTTACTCTCCTATCTCAAAATATGTGTTTCTTATAAATAAATTACCCAATACATTTATTTTTATAAAGATATATTTTTATGGTTGCCAAATTGACAAAGCACAATATAGATTTTGTTGTTATCATTATCGAAATCCTTCCGCCAATGAAAGTGATTTAGGTAACCCAAAAAAAAAAAAAACTACAAGAAAGAAAATCCGTCAACCAATGTAAAAATGATTTATGTAACAGAAAAAACTTAGACGGATTGATTGAACAGTAAGAATATGATGATAAAATTAATGATAAGAACAAATAGCTGAGTGCAAAATTTTATTATAGCATTACAGTGGGCGTTACAGCAGAAGGGCTTATCTTTTATTGGCTATTTTTGGTACCAAAAGCTATGAAGTTTATACAAATGTCGTCGGATAAAGACCATCTTCCTGTTAGAGGATCGTACACAAATCCAGCCATCTCTTTAACCTGGACAAAATAACCCCAATAAATCAAAGGCAACGAAATATTGGTGACATGAATGCAACCAGCATTTGTTAAATAAATAGAAAGCAACCCAAGGGAAGGAATGTGCATTTGGCTTACTTCGACGGAAGCGCGTTGAAGTATCAGCACAAGCTCTTCTGGAGTAAGGAAACTTGGCCACTGATGTGTACCTTTTGGAAGCTGTACAAATCAAACATATGATAACATCAAATTACCAGAATAACATGACTGGCCAAGCTTAAAACAATTTGGGGAAAAAAAAAATGGTTCTCGTTCTAACAAGAAATATAAGCAACAGCAACAAAGAGTTAATGTTCTTAAATACATCCTAAAATATATCATTTTTCCTATCAAGATGTTTAAAGATGATGGTGCAATCTAAAGAAATGAGAACATTCTCTGAAGCATGATTTAACAAACATTCTCTGAAGCATGATTTTGCAATAATGTTATATATGCCTTGATGCAAATCAACAGAAACCACTGGCTGAATGAGTGAAAGAATTATACCCAATGAAGAACATATTCTGCCACAACAATGGCACTTGCATATGCTCTCATAGAACGATTTATTGTTGAAATCACTGTAGCTCCATTTGGAACGGTTAATGCAGACAGAGACTTGCAGAATTCAGTAGGATTTAATACGTGTCAATTACCTACATTAAAAATGAACAAAATGGCCATAAGGTGGTAAGCATATTTAATTGACTTGAGCAAATCATGAATGACATGCAAGATGAAAATCCCCAAAACTTTCCAGAACATTAGTTATCTTTGTGAAACTTAATCATCAATGATCACCAAAACACCCAATTAGTGTTGCAAGAGTTTTCCCACATTGTTTTTTGGGGAAATTTTTTTTGAAATAGTAGATATATCTTCTATAAGCTCTGGAACACAGTCAACTTGGTTAGACACATATATTCCCAGCCAAAAGAAAAATTATAAACATGCATGCATACAGATACAGATATGGATGGATGAGAATTAACAACAGAGAGAGCACCTCTGAAGCAATCACAGCATCATACTTCCTCTGTTCCTCTACAAGCTTCTCTGTCCATTCAATTGTGTTTATGCAGTAAACAAGTAATTCATTAAAGGTGGAACAAAGAATCACAAACTTTATTAATGAGGATAGTGTGAAAGATCAGAACCAAGATATGCAATTCCATTTATGAATAAAGATATCACCATATCACAGTCAATCAGCACACCAAGATCATTCATGACATTCATCTCCAATATGTTGGCATCATTAAAGGTTCTATGATTTTACCCCTGCTAAGTAATTGTTTAAAATGCCTTCAAGTATTTCTCATGGATGCATGAAGGAAGGAGATATGTAAGTAGCACAAGTACTTTAATAAAATAGGGCACCAGTGATACATACATTAACAAACTAAGGGGAATTGGCAATACCAAAACAATCTCCCTAAAAGTACTGGACTCAAGCAGAAATGTTCCGATAAGAAGATTGGTAACAAATATCAGTTGTTCTCAATAAAACTTCTACCAGATTTTGATCTCATTATGGGAAAATACATAAAATCAAGCACCAATCCTCGCAAATATCTTGCACACACAAAGGGATGTAACCACCAAGTAAGAAAGACGTAAATTGCAAACAAAGATATAAGAATTCAAATGCATGTAGATTGATTACTAGAAAGCTTGACCTTCATATAGGGAATAAACAAGATTGGCATATACCAGCTGTAGTGCAGCAGTACTCAATAGTTGAAGTCTCGGGATCCAAATCCTGTGCAATATATATCGGGTTAAAATCTAAAACACGGTCTCTAAGAACAAAATGAATATAATCAGTGTAAAGATTAAATTTGTAATTTAGAGTGATAGTGCTTAGAGAAAAGTAATTCAGCCGAATTAAATTAGTAGCAGAACTGCAATAATCATATTTTCAAAATAAAATTTGAAAATTAATGCCTCCAGGAGCAATTTGAGTTTAATACAGCCACCAGCAAATAGCATTTAGAAAATATAAATTTATTGATATCAATTTGACGAAAATGATCATACAGCATGCAACCGTGCGATCTTGATATTTTTCTCCACAGCATCAATGCCAGTTACAGTTCCTCCCATTCGAGCCAAAGGCTGAAGCAGCAACAGAAAAGAATAAATATTAACCAAAGACAGCCTCTCATTGGAAACCATTTAAGATAACAGAAACAAACTAAACTAAATGCGTCAGTATGAGAACCAGTAAAAAGTACATTTGTATCCTTATATTCTATGACAATATTATCACCACTCGACTTTTCTCACAATATCAACTTGTGGCCAATATAGTGAGTAAGTTAACGGGTAATACATTTATGACCCAACTAAATGTACTTGCTATTGGATGTGGTGGAAATCTCTTCACAGAACATGATGACCAACTGCATAATGCAATACATGATACATCTACCAAAGTAATCTCTTTTTGGCTCCTCTGGGGATTCAAATTGCCTAAGGACTACGACATAGAGAGGTAGCCCTCTTCCATAACCTAATCACCTTCTTCCCTGTAGTGAGCAGGATTCAAAAACCTGATTTCTTATACATAAAAAGAGACTTTAACAAGTCAGCTATTTTGCACTTGTGCTAACTAATTTAATAAAATACCCATCGTAGAAAGAAATAGTGAAAATATCAAAATGTCAAAGCTAGTTCATGATTGACTCATTGAAGCTAAAGTGAAGACTTCTCTTGCATAGTTGCTGCACCTCATCATGCTGCGGCATTTAAAAGTTCAAAGGAATGCATGGATGTTCCATATCATCACTAAAGAACTTTTTATCCCATATGAACATTATATTCTTTTTGAGAGTGCAGTTGAAGTGAATAAAGAGAAAAATAGAGAATAAATACCTCTGAGAGGATTCCACCTCCACACCCAACATCAACAATATTCAGTCCTTCAAAAGGCCTAGCAGAGTAAGGATCTTTCCTGAAACAAGGAAAATCAATCAGAATCCAAAGAATAACAGGAAAAAAATCAAAATATAATGAAAGCAAGAAGGCATATGTAGGCATATCCAACATAGGCCCTTATGACCTAGTGTTGTTAGAGGCGCACGAAGCGATGGCTGATGCGCATCAAACTGGTCTAGGCGAGGCGACGTGAGGCGCATCAAGGCATGATGCACAGCGAGGCGTGCGCATCATGGATTTTCGATTTTTTTTGTCAGTTTTTTTTTTTTTTTCTTTTTTTCCCGTTCTGTTTCATTCTTAATATTTTCTTCTTTTTTTTTCATTTTCTTTATTTACGATTCTTTTTTTTAACATTTGTATTTCTTTTTTTCTTTTATAGTTTTGTTTTATTTTTATTTTTTACTTTTTTCAATTCTATTTCTTTCTACATTTTTTTCCATTTTCTTTATTTACTTTTTTTCTTTTTTTCTTTTCTTCTTTTTTTCTTTTTTTTAGTTCCGTTTCTTTCTTCATCTTTCTTCTTCTTCTTTTTTTCCATTTTCTTTATTTACGATTCTTTCTTTTACATTTTCTTTATTTACGATTCTTTTTTCAGTAAATGTTTTTTTAATACTTATTGTTTTTCATTTTCTTGAACTTTAACTATGTATGTTTTTATTATTTTCTTGAATTGGAAGTTTTGAATTGTGAATATTTTGTCAACTATTATAAATTAGACAAGTAGAAGTAATATAAAAGTAGACTATATAAAGTATTATTATCTATTTATTATTTTTTTTACATTTACAAGTTAATGATACATATATTTCAAATTTAAAATTATTATTAATAAACGTGTGCCTCGTGTCTGTGAGGCAGGCGTGCCGCCTCCCGCCCCTCGCCTTGCACCTCGCTTTTCTGGCTCTGATCGCCTCAGTGCTCCTCTCGCCTTTAACAACCTTGTATGACCGAAACAAGTAACCATGCACAAAGCTAGCCTCTGCCCATTTGTCTGCTTATTCCTTGTGGCCTTACATTCAATTCCAACAATGTAATATTATTAACACAATTAACTCTTTAAAAAGAACCTAGCTAATATTCATATAGAATGATGATGTATCAACTAAAGCTAAGAGTCAAAACAAAATGGGAAAAAAAACGATAATAAATTTTGATTTTAAAGTAAATAAATAAGAGGAAAATGGTAATGAACCTGAAATGTCGACAAAGAGTGGAGCGGATGAAAGCTAATCTGGTAGGATTCAAGGCATGCAATGGTTTAAATGGCCCTTCAGAATCCCACCTACATTAACAATAATATCAGGAAAAAAAATATCTCTATTTATTTATACATGTATGTATCAATTCTTCAGTTGGAAAAAAAATGAGTAGCAAAAATGAACCACGTATCAGCAATGTCAGAGAATTTGGCGAGCTCTGTTGGTTTCAAAGAGGAATGAACTGAATGCTTGTTCTTGTTGTTGAGTTGATTGTGAGTTTCAGCTGAGTTATTAGAAGCTGAAGCTGAATTGATTGTCGTTGAAGTAATCGATTGCTGAGCAAGAGTGGAACTGAGAAGAGCTCTGTTACGTCCACTGATTATTCTAAGTTGCCTCGCCAACATTTTTGAAATTGAATTTGAACCCGTTCTTTCTTTCTCGATGAGGTTTTTGACTCTGTTCTTGATCAAAAACTTTGAATCAGACTATGAGTGAGCAAAATAAGGTACCCTACCCTATCGGGGTGGAAAAGGAACCTACCCAGAAAAAATCAATTCTTAAATTTTAGAACCGGAACCTAACTTATATAACAGGTTTGAGGGTACCCTAACCTGTCATTTCCAATTCGATTCCAAACAGTTCGAGGGTACCCTGTATTCAATTATGCATTCAGATTGACAGATTTCATGCTATTAAATAGGAAAATGCAAAAACAAGCAAAATAACATATCACCAAAATGGAAAATTAGATTTCAAACTGCAGCAGCTACTAGTTAGCCACTGCTGTAAGCCCTATACAATAACATTAGATTTAGCAATCAGCAGTTACTAGTGCATGAATTCAATCTATGGAAGCCTATTTCATACTGCTCTAAGAATATCAAGGTTCAACTGTGTAGCTCACTGACTGCTCACACCTTTATCGGATCTCCAAAATCTTTATCTTGCTTGAATGATCCAAGTCTAACAAGTTTTCCAGCAGCAATGATAAATGAGTTTATCTTCTTATTCTCTCAAGTATACAAATGAACAAGAGTAATTAAATAGTCAAACTCGTAGAACCCAGATCACAGGAATCCTAGGAATATGCTAACTACATTATTCATCCAGGTAATCAATAATTTTTGTGTACTTGAGCCATATGTGCACTATAAGTTGATTGTAGACGCACTTCCAAACATCATTAATGAAAATTTGTACCGGTTATAAAATTTTAAGAGAACATGGCAGAACACCTCAAGCAATACAAAACTAATATGCCAATTGAAATACTGGATACACAAATTTCAAAGATAATTTTCATCACAGTCCCTCAAAAAACATAAACCCTACTCTAAAACTCAGCAAAATCGGAAACTCACATACCAAGTTGAAAAACTAAAGGGACATCACAGTGTCATCTCATTAAAAATTCAATACAAACAAAATCAACATAACCAAACCAATCTTTAAACCATTCAAAACACTAAAGAACAATCAAAACAAAATAAAGCACTCTAATCCATAAAAAAAAAAAACAAAAACAAAAACAAAAAATCAAACAGCCCACACATAAAAATCTACCAAATCACTCATTCCCACTAACCCAAAAAAAAAAAAAAGAACAAAAAACATTCACAGCAGCAAACAAAAATAGCAGGGTGGGTGTTGTGGTGCGGCTGCATAGAACAACATTTTTAAAAGGAGAATTGGAGATGGTGATAAAGCAACAGTACCAAGCGCTTTGGGTCTGTGACTGCGTGCGATTAGGATTCCATCCAAACAGATGTGACATAACAGCAAGAGAAGCAGAAGCGCGACGCAAAATTGAGAAAAGTTTGGCAAATTTGGGAAACGAATGCATTTATCATCAGAACAGACCACCGCGTAACTCGTCGAGGTGTACATTCTTTATCATAGCGGATGCATTTAACATTCTTTAAGCTTGGGCCAGTTATTCACGGCCCAGTACCTTTGGGCTTGGTGAGGACCGTTAATCATGGGCCTACACTTTTGGGTTTGACCCGTTGAATTTGGGTCCATTTGACAAGTTTTCTTCACTTCACAAATTAGGCAATTATTGAAATTTAGTAAATGTAAAATGTAAGTGCAATGTAACGGTGTATGTAGAGTACTTGAAATAGCACAGCTTTTCCCATGTGAGGTCCCCTGCAAAATTTACATAACTTTGGCTACTTGAGAGAAAGTGACAGATGTCTGTCTCAATCCCCCACAACCACAAAATTTCTAATTTCTAATAGATTTATATATAGTGAATAATGCATCTGGCCAACTAATGTTTTTGAGTCATTAATCCCTTTTTTGAAATAAACGGCTTCTTCCTTTACGTTTCTGTTTGCGCAATTTTTATGCTTGAAGAAAGAAGAGCGTGTAAGGTTCAAACCTCCTGAGACAATGTCTCAGCAAGGGGTGTTTGATTAAATGAATAAGCCTCCAAGGGGCGCAAGCACACAAGTTACAGTCCTAAGATTACAATCTAAGAAATGAAAAATAAAAATATGCTCATTTGAGTCTTCATTTGATCGGACTTTTCTCTCTTGGCATAGATAAACTTTTATAGTGAAGTTTGTCAACCGTTTGAAGCGGTTTCATTATCTCCTTGCAGTTGCTGGATGGTGCCTGTAACCGCTGAGCTGCGTGTTTCAACTGCTTGGTTGTGGAGGAAAACTGTCCAACTGTCATGATCGTGGAAGTAACTGTATCATGGGTTCTTGTCCTAAACGTAACCGCATCATGGGCTTTCGTCCTAACCACTGGTCCGATCGCCCCACGCTCTTTGTCGTCCTTTGGTCCATCGCTCTTTTTCCCTTCGCTCTTTCTTTAATCTCAGGGCGATTTCGTTCTATGGTATAGATTTTCATCTGTTAACAGTTTCACAACACAAGTGTAGCATTTGTTGCCAAAACTAAGAAGACACATTTTTGATGACACAGTCAACATAAGAAATGCTAGGTGTGTGTGTCACTAATGACTACTTACTGACTGACCAAAAGACACATTAATTTCTACTATTTCCCTCTTTGGTGTTGCTCAGGATAAAAAAAATAATAATGAGCCTCTGGGCATTTTTCCATAGTTGCTTGTTCTCTTCCTCTAAAATGGAAATTCCAGTAGCCCCACCTTATTTGGGGGGGATTGATCATCATTCAATGTAAGAGGGGGAATTATAAAATGTAAGTAAAAAAAAATTGTTACTTTTCTCAATTATTCATTATTTTTAAAAAAAAAAAAAAAAAACTAGCCAAATTAATTTTTTTTAGACTAAATTACTCTCACAGCCATTGATCTTTATTGTGTTTTGTTGACTTGAGAGGAGAAATAAGAATTGATTTCTAAGAGTGATTTTATTTGGGTTATAAAAACATAATAATAATTACCTGTGCTATATACTATATTTTTTTTTACTTACTTTTAGTAATTTCTCAATGTAAGCTGGTCTTAATTTAACTTCAATTGTTGCAATCACAAATATCTAGACTTGACTTAGATAATTCTGTTGTGACACTATTCGAATGTCTTGGTCCATAATGTATGGGAAAATTTATTTTCCCCCATTGCAAGGGAAGGAATTATAACTCTTACTCTTTTTTTTTTTCCGGGAGAAATGAAAGTGACATCTTCCGAACTTTATTCATGACCCTCATTTTTTTATGGAGAAAAAATATGGGTACATAAAAAAAAAATGATACAAAGTGGACTGGTAGTTCAAGCCCAGAGTAGAGCTTCCAGTTAGGCTAGTGCATGTTACTAAAACTCTTATATGTGGAAAGATACGTTTTTTTTTTTTTTTTTTTTTTTTTTTTTTTTTTTTTGAAATCGTTGGAAACCCCGCCACCAAACCACCCATTTTGGGCCGCGGCGCAGGTAAAACCCCCGGCTGCCCCAGGCTCTTACAAGAAGTTGCACCCCCTGGATTCGAACGTCGAAAGATATGTTGCTCTAACCTTTTTTTAAAAAAAAAATTAAAAATAAAAATTGAGATTCAAAATTGAAAAGGGGGAGTGAAAATGTTGACAGTAAAAGTCTAAAAGACTCCGATTGGAGCAAACAGTAGTTTTCAATGATAGTAACTCAGCGATTTGAGTTTGGAATTTTTATCTTCAATATCTCAGGTTCAAGCTTTGGATGGTATTCTTATAAAAGCATGAGATAATATCAATTGACCTATATATTTATATTGAGGTCCAAAGACAGACCCCGATATAAATAATGTGAAATTTTCCCGATATTAAAAAAAAAAAAAAAAAAAAAAAGAGCAAACAGTAGTTTATGGTACAATTGGGACTGTTGCAGATTGAGAAGTAATATCAAAAATGTAAGAAAAGGAGATGCGTGGGATCCAGCTCTTTCTCCAATATCTTTCCAAAAAAAAAAAAAAAAAAATTCAGGTGGCCAAGTGAGTCAGTCTCCTCTGCCTCTGTTGGTCTTGTTTCATCAACCAACTGTAGGAGTCATTGTACTAAA